>VYXB01005458.1:485965-677303 GCA_013397135.1 Pachyramphus minor | reverse complement strand
TGTCCTGCTCTTACATTGTCTATTCCAGGGAGTAGCAATTTTTGCTTTCTAGAGCCCATTTTTTTTTTTTTTTTAGGAGCACTGTGAATCAACCAAAATACCTCCAGGGATACTTGAAGGATAGGTCATTTCGTGTGTGATGCCTCAATAGCATCAGGGTTCTCAGGGAAGGTTACAGAGGTGGTCCTTCCCACCCTACAGGCAGCCAACCTGTTCCTTAGGATTTAAGATAAAGCCACAACGAGGCCCCTACAAGTCCTCAACATACAGAGTAATACAGCTCTATTTTTACTTTTTTTTTTTTCTTCTCATAAAAGCAAGTTTTTATATTTACTGTATTCACCCCACTTCCAACACTGCCTGTCATTCAACATTTATTTCCTTTCCTGCCTTCCCCCCTTGCCCTGCCAGCTGCAGCACCCGATTCAGTGAAGCCCTGTGCTTTCACAACCCCATTATGGCTTCACCCAGCTCCGTGCTCAGCCCGCAAAGGGAAACTCCACATCAGGAGGACTTACCTGTTAAACACGCCGTGGTCAGGCTCCAAAGCAGAGGAGAGGGCCAGGCACTCATTTTTCCCTGAGGAGTAACGCAGCTTGTCAAAAGGCAAGATCAGCAGCTCATGCCCTCACCCAGCTGATCATTCTCCTCCGCTTTCGTGCCCAATTTTGTCACCTGACTCTGATCATGCGGCTCAGTCAAGTCAACCTCTCCCCAACAAAGGGGGTTTTATATTCGCAGACTGCAGCAGGTCTTAAGACAATACTGGCCCTCTCAACACGTAGCACAAACTGGATACTGAGAAGAGCAGATCCAGGCCGCTCCTCGCAGTGTGCAGAAATTCGTGCAGGAGGAGTGTCCAGGGGGAAGCGATGGGCTCACAGGGAGGAACGGGCAGAGCAGTGTAGGAACCCCGCTCCTGGCTGCGGGCCAGCACCCTGTGACCTCGTCAAGTGAGAGGATTTCATTTTGTAGACACACGAGATTTCCTGTAAGAAGGAAAACAAGAAAAGCAACCCCAGAAGAGTCCCCAGTTCAGAGCAGCTCCCATTTTAACTAAGACAACAAGGCCATAACCAGAATGCAGCCTCTGGTGAGCACAGAGCTTTCCAAATCAGCATTTCACTCCCCCCCTCACTGATCCAACTTGTCCAGCTTGATGCATCGAGTTGTTGAGGATCCTGATGATCATGATTTTGAGGTGAGGGCATTAAGCTTAGAAAGGCCCCACCCAATTTCTACTTGTTATCCAGTGGCCATACTGCTTGCTGTGCCTCCTCAGGACACAGATGTGCCCATGTTTTCCTCACTTTGCAGCCCTGCTTTGAAAGACCCCCCCCTTCACTGTGCCCCCATGATTTAGCAATCAGCATTGCCAAACCTCCCCTGTGAGAGAGGATTTCCTTTAGCAGACAGGCAAATGCCACATGTCACATCTTCCCCCAAAATCAGGGAACAGCTGGCTACTCAGTGTAGGATTATGGATGCTCCACATGCCACAAGTTCCATGAGCAGATCAAGCACTGTCATATGGGGCCCATGTCCTTTGTGCTCCAGGATCCTCAGTAGGACCCAACATGGTGAGCCAAGAATTAGTGTGCTCTAACACAAACCCTCCAGCTTTCCTCACGGTGGCTCAGGTTGGGTCAATTTGGGACCAGGGACACTTTCTCATCCTCCTGTCTCCAGCAGTGACAGTCTGTTGGTTCTGACTGGTCTCGTGGTAGGTGCAGGGAGAGAGGGCAGCCTCCTCCACTCTGGTATCACTACTTTGGGTGGGTGCAGCTCAGGCAGTGACCAGACTTCCCACTGTCAGATAGAACCTTGAGCTGGTTACTGCCAGCAAGTAAAACAGTGACTCGAGGACACAGCCCCAGGCCCAGCACTGAGCCCTGGCAGCCCCTCACAGAGATCCTGCTCCAATGGCTCCGGGTAAGGGAGGAGTGGAGGGCTGATCCTTCCCTCCAGGTGGGAGAGCTCTCAGTGTGCCATTGGTCCCCTTGGCTTTATAGGTTTCACAAGTCACTGCACAGGATGTTTGATCTCAGTCTGTGTAAATAACAACCTGCTGCACCCAGACCTGTGTCAGGCTATCCATCCTCTGGTGTGCTGAGGCTCTTCTGTGGAAGTAGTGGGCAACTTCCACAGAAGCACCACTGCAGGATGCAGCAGCCCCATGTACTGGGACAACACTGCCAGCAACTACCCACTGAGACTGATCCTGCTTGGGGAGCTGACAGCAGATCAGTCCTCTCCACACCACAAACTGTATCCCTTGTTTGTGGGGAACCTTCCTACACCCCCAAGTCCCATAAGCAAGTCACATTCTTCTTCAGCAGCCTCTACACACACACTGAAAAGCACTTCAGAACTGGATGTGGCAGTACTTTCACTCACAAGTTTCAGCCTGACACATGGAAGAAAAAGGGAAATTGCATATTAAACCCCTTTCTGTGCCCTCAGAGCCCCCTTTCTGGATAAGCTACCAGAGCCCAGCAAAGAGGAGAGGCAGGCTGCTTTCCTCTCAATTATTTTAGCAACTGGGCAAGTTGGAAACTCTTCCAACAGGAAAAGCCTGATGTCACTTCAGGGCACAGAAGTACAAACAGATAAATTTGTAAACTCCTGACCCACTCTGGACTGTCTCTGTTGAGATTAAATGCTTTTGCTAGTCGGCTCACAGAGAATAAAAAGCAGTGTCACGGCTGATCAAAAGTGATGGCCTTGGCTGGCACAGGGCCCCTTGCTTGTCGGTTCTGTTGCTCCTCCATGGATGCTGAACCTTGTGTCCCCAAATAAACCAGACACTGCCCTCCACCCTCCCAACTTGCAGAGCAGAGGCAGAAGCAGTGATATTTCTCCCAAAAACACAGCATCAGGTTCAAACATTCCAGGAGTTCGTACCAGGTCCCACGTGTTGCGCAGCCTGCGGAGGAGAGCTGTTGTCCAGAACCACACCAGCATCCAAGCTGAGCGGGCAAAGGATGTGCCATTAGAGATTTCATCTGCCGAGGGTGGACTTGGATTTCTGAGCTACCCAGCCACTACAAACCTGTTCTACTGCCAAATGACTCCAAGCTAGCCCAGATACTGCAGAACCACCTTGTTCCCACTGCTCTGAGGAAAATGATGGTGTGCCATCTCCAGCTGTTTGACCAGACCATGGTCCTTTGGTGATCCATGCCCTACTGCTGAGCTAGAACCTAAGGGGCCGGGTTCCAGCTGCTGCCTGGAAAAGAGCAAGATACTCAAGACAAACTACAAGCTGGATTCTGACAGTAGCTTTTCTTGGAAAACAACTTTTCTCCAAGCAATGAAGCTTGTGAGTCATTCCCAAACCTAGCTATGAACAGAAAAGGTACCACCCAGCAGGTATCACTTTGTCCTCTACAGACAAAAAAAAAAGCACTGAGGCGTCCCTGGGATGCACTACTCCATGGGCGGTGCTGGGAGGCAACTGGGAATCCAGAACCCCCTTTTAGATGGAAGGTTAATCCAAGGTATGCAAGTTGACTCCCATAAAGGAGGACAGGCACTCAAGGCTTTAGGAACACAGATCCAACAGCCTCGTGCTCAAGAAGGGGTCGAGACACTCCAACGCGGGTAAGAAAGAAAAAAGCAAGCGGAAGTCGCCGGCGTTCCTGGAGGGACACACGTTTTTGTGCTCTGGACACCGAAACCTGTACGGGAGCGAACGGCCACATGATGGCACCACAGCCCTGGGGAGCGAGGACGCTCCGCCACGCCCCAGCCAACCCTGAAACACTCGCACCCAAAAAAGGGCGGTGCTGCTCTTCTCAGACTGCACCGGCACAAAACTCCGTCATGGGTGGTGTGTAGTTGGAGTAACAACCCACAAAATAACTGAAGGAATTCAACAAAAAATAAAAAATTAAAATAAAACAGTAAAAAAAGAGTTATTAGAGTCACTTTGAAATAACTCAAAGCTCTTAAAAAAAAAGTTTCTTCTGTGCCTGGATTTAGAAGGAATTAAAAAGAGTAGAACTAGGCAAACAGCAGGGATCTGATGGTTTATCCAACCACTCTAATAATACAAGCTGAAGCTAAAAGTTTATTTTCCTACAAGCAGTACTGAACATTTAATTAGTCCCTATCAGTTAAAAAGAGGGTTTTGAAATGCGAAAAAGCTCCAAAATGGAGCAGTGTGCCTTGACTGTAGTCACTGGTAAGGGTGCTGGTGCTCCAGACAGAGCAAGTGTTGCCTCTGCTGTCAGTGCCTGCAGCTTTTGGGGGAGGGAAGGAGGAAACATGACGTAACCTTTCATTTAGGCACAGCTTGGGTCCCACCTGGCCAACAGCTCTGGATCAATGACACAAAATCTTAGCACAAGGCCAGTCATGAGAGCTTGTGTCTCCAACTCTCCTACGGGAAGAAACAGCCAGTAAGAACAATTTTTGTTGGAAGGTGAAAAGGAAGGAGAGACTAATGGACTTCAGTGACACCAAATGATGATGCATCAGGCACTAGAACCAAGCTTACAAGCTACTGAGGGTTTGAATCAACCATTCTGAGAAACCAACTGTTTTCTGTTTCCATTAAATTTGCACAAGGAAGAAGACAGTATTTCTAACACCAAATGCTACTCAGGAACCATGTTCTGAGATCCAAATAAAGGAATGCCCCCAAGTTCCTCAGGAGAAAGTCACAGAATCCCAAAACGTTTTGGGTTGGAAGGCACCTTAAATATCATCTCATTTCAACACCCCTGTCATAGGCAGGGGCACCTTCCACTAGATCAGGTTGCTCAGAGCCCCATCCAGCCTGACCTTGAGCAATTCCAGGGATGGTACTTTGCAAGTGTCTCGAAACACAGCTGACTCTGAAAGTAGTCACCTCATCTACTTCAGAATAACCAGGTTTTACTTCTTATTTTTCCTTTCCTGCTCTCAGGAAAGCCTGTACACACACCCTCACAACCCCCCTGCATGGGCAGGGAGAGGAGTGGAGTCTGGGATGTTTTGAGCTCTGCCTAAAGGTACTGGGAATACACAGCAGCATCTGACACAAGTTTGTCTGGGTCTCAAATTGGTCAGTGTTTGGTCAATGACCAGACTAGAGGTTTAGCATCAGAGCAACATCCTAACCTGTGCTTGCACCAGCTAAGCCTGCCCAGAGTGCCCACTGGCAAAAATAGTCATGTAAAGTGTATCAGTGAGAGGTCTGGACACTGAGAAACTTGACAGAACAAATGTCCCATGAAATCACAAAAAGCACATCTCAACCTATCCCAAAGCTTTGTCCCAAGCATTCTACCAGAGCAGCTAACCTGGAATGGAATTCCCTTCCCAGCTATTTGATAAGGTCAATCTGACACAATAAAGAACGAGCTCAGACTGTGTCTGGCACCACCCCAGCACAGGGAAGCAGAGCACAGCCATGTCACACGGCTGTGCATAAGGAAACTGGAGTAAGGCCAGCCACACACATCCACGTAACTCAACATTGCAAGACAAACCTTCATGCTCATCACAGGATAAACTAGACTCTAGGAACAGTATTTGAGCATGAGAACAATTTCTAAAAAAGCCACAATAAAGCCCCCCAAAATCCCCAAACCAAAACACACACACACGTCCTGCAGCACTGAAAAAGAGACCACCCTTGCCCTAACTCAGATAAAGGCAGTGTCAAAAAACAACGGGGTTTATTCCACACTTCCACAACGTGTGGGCCATCCACACAACCTGCCTTCCCCATTCCCACTTCCTTGAGCCACTTGGCTGTGGCTCAAGTGCCTCAGCACAGTCCCCACCCACAGATACATCACCCAAAGTTCACCAGTTTTCAGTGAAGCCACACAAAGAACACAAGCAGGTAACTTCAGTAGATCTTCTACTCATGAATATCCTAAACCAGCAAAATCAGCACACAAGAAGGTCAGCTTTGAAATGGCAAGTCAGAAATGCATCTAAAGAGGCAATGGCAACATAAATCTAAAATAGACACACATTGTGCAATTCAGCTGTTCGGTCTCAGGTTGGTGGTAAAACAATTCAATTGTCAGTAAAATAAACAATTCGATTAAGAAGAGTGTCAGTCGATTTCCTTAGAAAATCTAAATTTTTTATTATACATACTGTATTACACTGAAAATACGTACCCAAAGACAGAATATTTTGAATTTACAACTGTACAAAAAAAAAACAAAAACAAAAACAAAATAGAAAACATACGGGCTATGCTATAGATGTGACATTTTACAAAATGACAGGTTTTGTTAAAGGCACCAGATTCCCAGAGGGCTCTGGCTTAGCATTTTTTAGTCTTTTTTTTTTTTTCCCCAGTCAGACCTTACTATGAAAACGTGATTCACCCTTGAACTGTGTAATGTTAAAGTCTCAAGACTTCCTTCATCTGGACAAGTGGTCTGTACTTTGACACAACTCAGCGAGAGAAGCAACCAATTCCACATGGAGATGTCAAGCAACTACCAAAGGCTCCTCCCCACTGCATCCTATGGTACTGAACTAAAAGATTAAATGGCAAAGCTACCAGCCAAAAGTCAGGTTAACCCACAAAATACAGGCCCAATACCAGTGTTAGCTGTACTAAGCCTAGACTGGTTTCTATGGAGATAACTACAGAACAAAAAAAATGTGTTCTAGTGACAAGTAAGATGGAATCTGTGATCAGAACTCTTGCTCAGCATCCTTCCTGGGCTCAGCTTCTTTGTTACACTCATTTACTCTTTCTGGTCCTCACAGCACTCATGAACGAAAATGGAGCCAACAGAAACCCAGCACTTCACTGTAGGACAAGTTGTAAAAGCAGCCTGGGCAAACGTGCGTGCTCTAAGACCAAGTTTGGACAGGATAGGGAAAACAAGCCCCTTTCATTGCCTCTTTCTCCAGTATTCCNTTTTTCCAGTATTCAATATTCTTTAAAAAAAAAAAAAAAAAAAAAAAAAAAATCAAACAAGCTAATTCATACCATGCCTGGGCTTGCACAGACAGGGGCTTCTCTACAAGTAAGGGCAAGAGACCTGGGACATCCTCCTCACTGAGGTGCAGTTCAAGCCCAAACCTCAACAGTCTGGACTTGCTATTTCCTAAAGTTTCATGCCTGGATAAAGGGAAGAGGAAAGGACACACGCAAAGCTTGAAGACTCTGAACTACTTTTTGCTCAACTTCTGGGTACACCTGTGAGTCATTCCAGAGTAAACGAGTGTTTGGTTTAACCTTCCAGCACACCCTGAGCCTCAGCTCCAGAGAACACATCCGAGTGACTGAGTATTCAAGACAAAAAGTATCAAGTTCCAGGGCCAGATTTTGTTCTGTATGCAACAAGTCCAGTATATTGGAATTTCAATGTTGATGTTGCCCGTTCTGATTTGTCTGGCATCATTCCTACTTTCAGAACACTGATCTGAAGACTTCATTTGCTGAAGAGCTCCATGTAATTTTACTCCTTACTGTATCATTTTAACAATGCTGCAAAACCTTCCCTTTGTTTAGGCATTCAAAAACACTTTCTAGATTCACAGATCAAGTTGAAGTAATGCTCTGATATTGAGGGTCATAAAGTCACTTTAAAAAATAATTTTTGCAGTGTTGTCCTGTTCTAATGGCTGAACAGAATTGAAAATATACTATTAGTTCTATTTAAGATTTCCATTTATTGCATATGACTGACTTTAGACAAACAGGCCTGGAAACCATCTGTGTTATGCAGCAAATATGAACAGCATGGTTAAGCTTCCTACATACTACTGCACTCAGATGACTCCACTGCATCCTAGAAGGGCTTCCTGAAGAGGAGAGGGGCAGCTGTCTCCACCCCAACAGCACAGGTCTGAAATACAGGCTTCTGTGCACTAAGAAAGTTTAGTGAGGGACCACAGTTACTCTCAAGGAAGCCAAAAGAGCCACCATGCAGCAGCTCCTGACCAAGACTCAGCTGTACAAGTCTTTCATCAACAGTTTACAGTGACAGTACATGCCCCTCAAGCCAATTTTCTAAATGCTCATTCTTAAAAACTGTATTTGATAACTGTTCCTGCTCGCTAAATGAGCTGCAAGACAGTCAAGTATCATACATGTTTACAGAAAACTGGTCATCACAAAAAAAAACAACTTTAAAATCTGAATGCAGACAAGAAAAGGAATGTCACTTTTCTTTAAACCTTTCTTTTAAAAGATGAATATTTTCATATTCTATCCTTAGCCCTTACCATGTAACACACTAAAATCAAATAAGTTATAACCATGATAAAGCATTCTACTGAACTCCTAAAAACTAAAACTCACTACTCATCCTCACTTGTCAGGCTGGTTTCTAGCTGTTTATAAAGAAAAGTTGCAATCAAAATTATAATCTACATTGTTTCTGAAATGGGGTAATTATATGGAGGACAGCCCCAATGTGACAATTATATGTGATAAAACTTTCACACTAAAACATGCACAACACTCCTTAATGGCAGCAGCTACCATCACATAACTGGCCATTACAGGAGCTACAACATTCTGCATATTTGCTTAAATAAAGTTAAGAAGTCTACACTTTTGGTCACATCTTAAAACACTGTAGAATACAGGGGTTCTTTTATTATTTATACTTGCCCTGTCCTGTTGGATAGTTTGTTTGAAAAACTAAAATTAAAATGCAATAAAAATTCCCCAATAAAAAACAAGACTCTAATCAAATCATCTAGATGTCTGTTAGTATACAAATGTCCTATGGGATTTGGTCTGCTTTCTTTTCAGAAAAAAAAAGAAAAAAACCTTTATTTTGTCCTAAGAGTTCCATTTCAACAAGAACCTCTAAGTCAGCCCCGAGGTACCTTCTCAGCACCACATCACCACTCTGCTACTCATCTTTGTATTTCTCCCGTCTAAGCAGCATTCCCAACCAAGCCCAGCTCCACACACAACTACTGGCAGAAACCAGACGCTGAATCCAAGTCTCCTCCAAATGACAAAGCCAAGTCTCCCAAGGAGGAATCCTGACACAAGTCCTCTCAATAAATGCCAGCTTTGTTTGTATTATTAAAGCCAGATTACACCAGTGGTGTGAACACAGTTATAAAGATAAAAACGTGCTTCTACTAGCAGGGTACAAGTATAAGGCACATTTATATGCCAGTATAATTGTGGCCACATTAGCGATTATACTGATAAAACTACACTGGTAAGAACCACAGCTACAGTCATTCAAAACTTTTTGGGTCAGGGCATGGTGATCAAACACATTATGACTGCTAAACCGAACATAAACTAACACTGCCTGAAGACAACAAAACTACTACTTCTTCTCAGATGTGTGTCTCAACCATTTCTAGGGCCATTTCTAAATTAAGCTCCAGCTGGTCTGGAGATGAGTGGTTTCCCTTCCTCCCATGCAACTTATGCTGTGCAAAGGGTTTGCTATGCAAGAGCTTCAGATGGACTTCAACCCCAAGACTTCCATGGCAAAGAGCTGTCACTTCCAGGCAGTGACAAGCCACCACTACTTCTTTAATTTTGACAGGTTTTTTCCTTCAGAAAGTTCTGATTCTTAGTTTCTGTCTATCTCAAGTAATGCCAAATACAGATTAACTCATGCTGGGCATGTACATTGACAATACAGCGAGTTAGCAAAGCTGCTCAATCTCATCCTATGACCCAAGCACAAATAAGCTAAACATACAGTGGGTACCTTTAGACACTGACATACCACCCGCAATAGTTGTACTGCAGCTGAAATACAAAGTAATCAAGCACTGACTTGTGGTGCTTCAAATGTCCGGCCTTATGACAGAACCCATGTAACCAAAGAAAATGTTTTTACAATAAAGATCTGTGCCCTCAGTTAATGGTAAACTGTGAAGAACCGTGCAGTAGTCTTCTCTTCCAGCACTAGCCAGTGAACTGCTCCCATCTGTAATCTTTTTCAGCATCTTGAACTGTAGGAAAACAAAACCACCACAACAATGTCCCCCTGTCAAGATCATCTTTTCCCCTCTCAAGATTATTAAAAAACCCAAAAAGTGAGTTTGACCCCATCTTCTGTGTTCACTGAGCCCAGTTTGGTTGAAGAGCCACAGCTTCTACTCTGGAGGGTAATAAGAAATGTACACACGAATGCCATTTTGTACAGTTGACATACACTATGAGCTGGTTGACTCTAAGCTTGATTTGGTCCAGTCTGCTGCTGCTGCATCTCTTAGGAAACATTAGTTATAGGTTTGTACTTCTTGAATCTGGTCCATTCACCAGTAGCATAGTTCATTTCAAACACCGTATCAACCAACATAGTGGTGCTGCCTGTGCCATCTGCCTTTGGTAAATCTTCTGTATGCTCACTGAGTTTAATTTGGATGATGTCACCTTGCTCTTGGCAAGGATTCTCTGCAGAAACAAGAATAGAAACAAATTATACATTTCAACACTATATTAGACAAGATAAAGAGCACTTAAAGCAGGTTCTATGCTTAAAAAACCCCAATACACAAAAAACAAACCTCAAACCCCAAACTGAGCAAAACATAAAGCCAAAGATCTTCCTCCTTCTGTACTCCACAGACTGAGTGGAGAAGATGAAGCCAAGGCTAAAGTAAATGGAAGAACAACAGAAGGGAGAGTAAAGCATGCCAGTGTCATTTCTCTCTGCCTCAAGAGTCAGAAGACAAGCTTATATTTAAATGGGAGTTGGTAAACCTGAACTACCAGAGTTACTTTATTTAGGATACATTTTGTAGTTAAATGCCTCAACAATTTTTAGTTGTTCAGGAAGCCAAAACAGCTTCACTGAAACCACTTGTCCCAGAGTCAGTTCCATGACAGCAGAATATTAAATGTTACACTCCAAGGTATTCAAATGGTGTTCAAGAATATCAGTTGGTAGTTATTTACCCAACCTTCAGAAGGTGCTGACATTATTACTGAAGAAATTCATATTGATATATTCTTTTCTGTATATGTGAATATATCACATACACTTCCAAAATACTACTTTATCTTACATTAAAAGAAGCTGTTCATGTAGATATTTGCAATTTGAAATAGCATCTAATACTAAAAACACTGCCATTAATGCAAGATACACCAAACTTAAAGTCTGAGGATCACCACAGTAACTCGATCCTGGTCATCTTTGCTAATTTGGATTACTGCATTAATCCAAATGCATGAGTCACACTTAGGCTCCAGGGCTCCAGTGATAAGAACCCTCAAACACCAAATTAGAAACCAGAGCTAGTGCAGATGATGGAGTTCACTTAAGGACTCTTAAGCCCCTTCTCATTTTACATCCGATAATCTTGTAGGTAAAACAGCTTTGGTCTATCAAGGCCAATATATAACAGGATCCAGCTATGAGACAGCTTATCTCCCTGTGATTCACAGCACCAGTGGTTATCTAAAGCCTGAGACAGCAGTTGCTACTTTCTAAAGCAAGGAACTAGTCAAGAGGTTCTGTACTACCCAGCTTGTACCTGGACTTGCCACAGAAGAATTTACATTCACTGGTCTTCTAGGCAGTGCAGCAGGACCCAACCAGGCTGTTCACTGTTGACCAGCTGCCTTGTTTCTCTTCAACCCCAAGCTGTGATTTTACAATGTGTTCAGTTATGTATATATTGTGTTCAGCAGCTGTTCTGACAAACTGTTTGACTTAACGGCAAATAGATCCAAAAAGATCCACTTCCAGGTAGCTACAACTATAATCCATAAAACTACGCACAGTCCACAGTAAAGGAAGGAGTCCAGCACATACAGGCAAACGTAAAGCAAAGTCTTACAGCACAGCATAGCATTTCTAACTGTGCATGTGTGAGTGCATTTCAGTTTTGGGTCTTCAGAAACAAGCGAAATTAGTCTCAGCACATACCTCTGGATCCTGCCATGAATCCAAGTATAAGAGCCTTTTCTGGCCTTGTAACTTTGTTTGCAGTCTTGAACATCTCCTGTGCAGCATACATTTGCTCCCTCTGCAACAGATACAACAAATGTCAATTCCAGTGGAGAAAAACTCTGCCAACAGGGACCACCTTAATAACCACACATGAGCGTAAAAGAACATGGTGCAAGTTTGTAGGACCTACAAGAACTAAACAAAACAAACAAACAAAACAAACCCACCACACCTTAACCTCATGACTTCCCCCCCTTCTTTAATTCTTGCCCCTAATACTTCCAGCAGTGACAACTGAATTCTGGAAGTGGGCAAAAAACCCCCACCTTTAAATAGGTACAGAAACATGTGTGACAATGTTTACATTATCATTATTGTGTCCTTTATGGCATAGGAAAAAAGAAAAAAAACCACAATGCTTCCTCTACAGTCCAACAAACCCAGGCTTGCAGAGAATTTTCTTTTTTCTTTAATAAATGAAGTAGAAATACTGTAAAGAAAAATTCACCCAGCTTCTTAAAAGTTCAGACCTTGCAAGCCAGGCTTACAGATGTGCTGCTCAGCAAAGTCTTCAGATTGGTTCCATCTTGAATTAGTTACCTACTGACCTTCAACCATGCACATAATACATACCCACATACCAGGAATAAGATGCCTCAGGACATATAATTGCTGTTGAGTTTAGTTTCCTCCCCACTCTCAGGCTTTGCAAAATGTGTGATGGGAGTGAGGAGAACAGAAATAAAGGCTTTCACCTTAGAATAATCTATTGATATATTTTCTCCTACCATACCAATGACAGGAAGCTTTTAAGCAGCTTACATTATGTAAAACTGGCAGGGCAACAGCTCTGTTGGAAATACACCTTTCTCCCAGAATTATTTTTTACTACAAATAGAAGTAAATAAAGACATCTTACTGTGACATGAACACTATACAACCAAAAATGTTGTGATTAACATTAAAACAGCGATGCTAAAAAAACCTCATTATCTTTGGTAATAAAGCAACCTCAACCACTCCATGACCCAAAGGCCAGGAACTGCCAAGATACTAAATAAGATCAATAATAAAAATTGGCATTTTTCAACCTACATCAAAAGCATCAGTCAAAAAGAGCCTGGTTTTACTTACTGTGAGAGAGAGGCTTTTCTTCGGTGGTGGCTGTTGCTGAGTCTGGGGGGCCACTTGTGGTGCTTGTGCCGCAGGGGAGATGGCAGGAGGCGTGGTGGGTGTGAGGGGTGAGGTAGGTGTAGCTGCAGGTGGATTAGAGTTACTGTTGTACATGGGTGTTCTTTGCTTGAACTGTGCAGGAAGAGTTGTAGTAGCAGTGGGAGCTGCAGGCTCTTCAGTCTGTCTGTTAGTCTGCAAGGCCTCTCGGGCAGAGCCAGCTGCAAAAACCAATCAGGATAATTAAAAACATAATCCACAAATAGGGATTAGCATCACCAATGGCCTTTAAAAAAAAACCCTAAAAATTCTGATAATTCCATTTTAGCACCATGATTCAATATGCTAATATCCACATGAATTTAAGAGCTTATGTTCTTTCCACTCAATTACCTTTAGCAATAATTAGACAACAGAGTAATTAGCTGCCCAATATGAATTACTCTATATTTAGTATCAAATTTTACGTTTAATGGATATCGGGCTTATTAAACTGAAACTGCTTTATTTACCGCTTAGCTTATATTGCTGTAACAACTGTACTCTGATCCTATCAGGACTAATGCTGTAATGTTATGTAGAAGCAAAACCAAAAATATTCCAGCAGTTTTTAGCTAATGTGGCAGCAGCTTTCAAAGGAAATGGTAATTAAGTCTCAGCCAGTAACCAATACTGAAAATACAAATATACTTAAAGAGATGCCAGAACTAAATGTAGTCTTCACAAATCACTCATTATTTAAACACTAAATGCTAAGAGCATTAAAACCCCACATTATTGACAAGTCTTGACTCTGTTCTTTCTCAAAGTTGATCCATTCACCTGCACTAAGGAAGCTACTATTCCAAACCTGGCTGCAGGTGGAGGGAACTTATGAAATCTCAGTAGCTTGATCATAGAAGTTACTTGTCCAGCCAATGGTAACTACCCAGTGGACACCCACCAGTTACATTCTTTTGCAGCCCTTAGACAAAGGCACAGCTGCTTAAACACCCTTCCCAAGCCTCATGGGGTTTAATCTGACCTGTTCTCACTGTGTTCACAGCAGACTAAAAACAGGTATCAATCAGAGCTACACTGATGCTCTTCAGATCAGATTTCAGAGAATGAGGTTTACAGTTCTCTATTTCAGCACAGACATGGCATTGCTTTAACAATATCCAGTGGATGTGAAAGGGGACAGTGAAGAACTGAGAGGACAAACATTTGTACCAATTTATTACTCCTTAATTTTGTGCTGTTTTATCACCAGCTTCCTCTCTTGTCAGAATAACTGATTTGCATAAAGTAACAGGTCTTAATTATGCAACCTCAGATTATATGAGACCAAATCTGTGGATCAGCTGCGTGCATCTTATATCAAGGGAACGGTTTCATATTCCTTGCCCACAAGAAAAGCTAAATACTCTATACTCCTAAAATAAAAACAGAGAGCAGACAATAGGGAATTTTAAACTAGACTTTTCCTGCTGTTGAACACAATGACAGCACTCTGGAAAATAGTACTAGCTGCTGACACACTGATGTGCTCTTGGCTGTGTTCCTTCCAGAGATGTCAATTTTCTGCCAGAGAAAGACGTGCATGGACCTTCAGAGAGATTCTAAACCATTAAGGGGCCAAGTGAAATGACCAGGGTTTGCATACGCATTTTTCTGTAGTGACCAACATCCCACAACTCACAAGCAAAAGTAAAATTAACGTATGAAACTGAAATGTTAATCCTCTATTAACAATCAGACCTGGTAATGAATCCCAGTCATGCACATCTGAGTGCAAACTGATACGCTCCCTTAAGACTCTTCACACAGCAGGGATGGAAGAGTAAAACCAAGTGGGTTAAAATAAGAGGTGTAGAAATAAAGGATTTGTACAAACTATTTTTTACTATTGGCAATTTCCTAGAATTGAAAGTAATGTAGCACTTTTTCAAAATACACAGGAGCTCACAGATAATATCACAGCTATCATCTATCAGACTGTTCTACAAAGGTAAAAGGAAAATGGATGGCTTAATCCTAGACTGTGTGAAAGCTAATGTGCACTTGCCTCTAGAAATAAACCTGACTCTTGAAAGTAACTGTTCTGTAAGTGCTAGCATATCAATGTGCATATGGAATATATACTCCAGACTTATGTTTATTACTGGTGTCTCTTCAGGGATTAAAAAAGCTGGATTTTCTATTACAAAGTAAGAAAAAAAACCCCAAATCAGTAAATCATTTTACTTACTTAATTAGCAGTCATTTTAAGACTTAAAGCCAACAATTACTTTCTTTATTTAGGTTAAATGACATGTCTGGTTACTTCAAACCCAAAGGTTGGGTTCTTCCAATGGATTTTTATCCTGCTAAAGTGGAGTTTTGCTAGAGAGACGGTAGGTTTATAAATAAAATAGCACCTAGACAGTAAAACCATAAAGAGTTGGAGGTACTAGGTCCAGAGAGCAAAAATGTGCCTGTTACCTGGCTGTGTTTCAGAGCTTGGGATATAGGAGGAAGACGGCACCACACTGGGGGTAGCAGGTAAATAACTTGTAGAAGGTAGTGCAGGCTCATTGTTCAATGAGCCAAGTTTCTACAAAAAGAAAGAAAATAAAGTGTTAAAGTGTGTTAAAATACACACTATGTATTTCAGGTGCTGTTTCTGAATTTTAAACACAATTTCAACATTAGTTTTACTATGATATTCCTTTTGGGAACTTAATTACTGCCTTCTCTGTTAGGAGTCCTACCTAACAACCTGTTCAACAGTAACTTTCTACTTCAGACACCAGAAATTTGCACAGATGGTACTCTGTGAAGAATTACACTACAGAATTAAGTGAACTTCTGCCTGGGCAATCATGCTCTTCACTATTAGTAACCAGAAACCTGTGTTCATCCATGGGCAAAAGACCTACTAGGATATCACCAAGAGAACACAAAGGCCTCTGGGACATAAGCCTACACACAACTCCTCCCCCCTCTCCCTGAACTACTACTAGCAACAGGTTTGCTTTTTGGGGGGTGAAAATATTATGTGATGATTTCTATATAAAGAGGCATGTTTAAAAAGAGTGAGTAAAATACCATTACAGTGTTTAACTGTTTTAGAATACCATGCATCATAGTTTGGATTTGGCGCTTTTTTTTTTGACTTGTTGGTTTTTGTTTGATTGTTTGGTTTTACCTGTGTAGACACAAGGCCAGCAGCATAATCTGGGGTAGCATTTTCTACTACTGTTTCTTCTTTGGCTTGCTTTTCCACAACTTCTGTATCTATTGCATAAAAAAAAAAAAAAAAGGTCAGTTCAAGAAAGTTTTCTGAAATATTGACTTGAATATACTTTTTAAACAAAGATATAAAAATGCATTTCTCAAAGTCTGCTAAATCATGATTGAAGAGGTATATTGTGAAAAAGATAATCTTCATACACAACTTTATAACCAATAATGAACTGAACCACAATGTACAAGATACAGTAACTGAGGATTAGGCAGAACTGGCTAATTTTCTGACATTAGAAATCATGAAAGCCCAAGCAACAACTTAATTCCAAATATGATTTTCCTGAGGGTTTTTTTTCGGTGAAAAATACAAAAAGATTGTTTTGGAACAGATACACTGCCTAGTGCATCTTCTTGATACAGTTAAGTAGAGCACTGCACTGCCACTTAACTTAAAACACGGTATCAGATATTATTCACTTGTTAAACATCTCTCAGCCAGGACTTTGAAGAGTGCTCCAAGTTGTTTCAGCATTACTTTCAATTCATTTACTTAGCCATAACAGGCAGCAGAAGAAAGCAGAATATCTCAGAACAATTCCAGTACTGAAGCCACTCATACATCTCTGGGTTGCCCAAAGCACAGCTGACTAGCTCAATCCTTTCCATGACTGAGTGACAGTATTACCTGGGCACAAGGCAAGAGGAATTGAGCACTGAAATAAAACAAGTGAAAATCTTCCCCTAAAACATTTTTGGGTTGTTTCATGTCATCCTCCTGGTCTTTAAAGTTTAGCTTAGGCTGTTTTAATAAATTAAGAACAAAATGGTACTACAAATCTAGATTCTATTTGCAGGTACACTGATAGCCTTTGTAAGAAGACTGCTGTACCAACCTAACGTCTTTCTTCTTCTCTTTGCTTCACGGCCAGCACCAACCATATCCAGCTCAGAGATATCTAGAAGCTACAAAGACAGACCACAAAGAACTTAATAACCACTGTTAAATGCATATAGTTTACCTTTAAATATTGTCCTTAGCTATTTTCTTTACTATATTGATATTTAATTCAAAACAGCACCAGAAACTCACTTTAGATGAAGGAGGAGAACTGAGCAGAAAAAAGAAGAGCCCAATAACGAGCACACCCACCTTTACTCCCCTTTCCTTGCGCAAAGGTGTTCTTGAAGGAGGAATAGGAGTTCTGTTTCCAGAGGGACTAAATACACTTGGTGCTGAAGTACTCCTGAATGGAGCTTGTTTTGGTATTCCTTTGAGTGGTGCTTAGGGAAGATCAAAAAAAGCAACAACTGATACAGACATTTAGTTATGAAAAACATATTTGAGTTCTTCAGGTTTTTTCCCTTCTTAATACATTCCCTATCTCCTCTTTAACTTCAAATGTTTATAATGTGGAACTATCTATAACATACTACATGTCCCTCAAAGGTCAGAGTAGGTTTTACTCTTCAAATAAAGAGTAAGAGCCAATCTCTAGGTTAATGTTTGCAACACTGTTCTACTTGAAGTATTCAAATGGATGCATTCATAGCAAAATCTACTTTTCCTACACACATTGATGCTTTACTTGTAAAAAATAAACTCTGAATCCATGAAATGGTATAGGACATAAATGTTTTGAATCCAATTATTGCCAAAGTTGCTCCTTGAATTTCACTATCTGGTTACTCAGTAAAACTGTATTTAATCAAAGATTCTTAGTCAAGCTGCTGCAGGGCTAAGGGCTCATATCTACTGAAAAGGTAAGTGAGTGCTTCTCACAGGGGTCTGAAATTCTAGAGCTGCTGTTTGCACAAGAAGTGAGGATCCAATTTGGGTTCACAGTGCAAACAGAACACCTGCTGTCTCAATCAGTCTCAGCAGAATCAGCTACCCTCATAAGCAGCTGTTTTCCCCCAACTGCTGCCCTTCTACCTCACTACTGCTAAATACAGCATTCTTTTACCAACCAAAAAATTCGGGACACATATACATTATCTATCAGGTCTTTGAGCCTCCTGAAAATCTCACACTTTTTAAGTTGATGATAAACACAGAACTTTAGTCTGATGTTAGAGACTCTGTATCCCTCTGCATGTTGTACTGAAAGCCCTTTCACCCCAGGACAACGCTCTGACTCATGTGAGTACATTCAGCAGAGCAAACCTCAGCTGCTGCCCAACTCCTATTTCTAGAGACCACCTGGCTCCAAAGGCCAAGTCTAAAAACTGGCTTTATTAGTTCAACAGCTAAACAGAATGCCAAGAACTAATGGTCATTTTCTGTACTGGGACAACTTTTAGTTGAAATTACAACCAGACTTTCTGCATTTTCCTGCATGAATGTGAGGCCAAACTTCAGTCCCCAAAGCCACATCTTAAATACCATTGGCACAAAGTACTTCATAGCTTCTAGCCACAAAAATCAAGAAATCACTCAAAGTTTCACACCTCAGCATCATATTGGTGGCCAGAAAAGTTATACCTGTGCAGTGATTTAAAGAATATAGCTAATTTTGAGTTCTCCTCTTGCTTCTAGTCAAAAACTTATTTGAAAAATTCAGCAGTTGGGGAACTTCAACTAACAGTTGAAATCTCTTAATATAAAGCTGAAGAATCATTATAAATGTCTGTCATGTCCATTAAACAGAAGTCACTGCACAGCCTTGGCTGCAGAGAACACACTGTCCCCCTTCTTCCTCTAGACAGAATTATACAAATGCAAGATAGTTTCAGTCTAGTTCACAGCATTTCAAAGAGCACAGCAGACTACTGTGATCCACTCAGCTCCCTTTTGGAGCAACATGGCTTAGTCAGGAGTTATTCCTGGAGTAATGCAAATTAAATTCCTACCAAAGTCTACAGGCATTATCTGGCTGCATACATTTTAGAAGCATGGCAGATATACTTGCCATTTAAAAAAACCCTCCACACTCTTGTTCTTTCTGACAAGACATATCAGAAATATTTAAATATCAGGAGAGAGGGAGGCAGAAAGGGAGAAATCCTTTGCTTCAAAAAGAATAAAGTTTTTGTAAAAAACAGATGGTAATTTTATTCTTCAAAGCCATTTTATCAGATTTTCTTTCTGAAAAGTGATGGAAGTGAGCCATACTTGTTGTATCTATCTTTTTGACCAGTCCCCTGCCTTTGGCATGGAAAGGCACTCCTGCAGTCTTCTTGAGCTGTTGTGCAGTTTCTGTCGCTAAAAAGAAAAAAAGCTCTTGTTATTACAGAACCTGTGCTGAAGAAAATACAACACACTGCTTCTTATAAAAATGTTAACTAATACATAAAGAGAGGGGAATAGCAACAAAGAAAGAATTATATTTTAATTAAAACCCAGGTCATTTATGTGAAGTAAACACAGTATTTGGAGAAAATTAAAAAAAAGCAATTACTACGTAACTGACAAGGTGATCTAAGCTAAAAGAGATTATAAAAATAATTTCAATCTCTATTGAGTAAATGGTCTAAATTACATATAACATCATAAAAAGTTACAAATCTTGTATTTAACCAGATCAACTACTCAAGTCACGTGCAAGAAAGCAGCAAGTTGCTGCAACAGAACAGCAGCTACAGTAGAGCTATTTTAAGATCATTTAGTTCAACCAGCTACCAATACATCCATGTACACATATGCTGCTTTTTTTTTTAGTGAAAACGCTCCTGGCTTTCACACCCTATACAGCCAATATTTCCAAAAGGAAAAACATTAATTAGCAGCTCTTGCTCCCTTTGCAAAAAACACATGGCAAAATAAAACTGGGTTCTCATTTTACTTTTGTTTCAGAAGCTTTAACCAACGCTGTCCCTCACAAGTCCTCACATGTTAAATATACCCCTGAGAGAACCCATCTGTGCTTTAAAAAGCTACAGCTCTTTGTATGCCTTGAAATCTGAACAGCATTTAAATCAAGATTAGTATTTAATGTAATCATGGCCAGGATGACTTGCACCTGCTCTTCCACACATCAGTCCAGAAAAGAAAACAAAAATCATCCAAAACTCTTGTAACAGAAAATTTTAATGTATATAACCATGTTGGAGAACAAGACTGAATATAAATTTTCCTTTCAACATTCAATTTGCTACACAGTCTTAATACTACTTACACTTTTGCAAGAGTTCAGCTCTGAGAGTGGCACTTTTAGGTTTCCTTTTCAGCTGGAAGTGTTTCACTGGGGGAGTAAGTGGCCCAGCTAGTGTTGTCAAGGCATTTTTGTTTAAGTATTGGCATTCCAACGGCAACATAGCTGAAGTTTCACATTCACTTACTGCATAAAGAGTTAACACAGTACATGGGTATTAGCACCTCTTGACAGCTAATTACAAAACATTTTACAACTAGACTGTACAGGTGGTTTTAAATTTTAGATTACTTGTTTAAACACCAAGAGTAATTTAGTTCCAATCATTACACAGTGTGTAAACAGTTATTAGGATGTTTGTTTTTCACATTACCTTCATAAAAGCTTCCATGTTAACTCTACCTAGTCAAATTACAGGAATCTGAAATATGCCACTATTGTCAAAAAAGATAAATTATTGAATCTCAGATTTCTTAAAAATTACTCATGAAAAGGAAACTATTGAAGTCCAAATCAAGTGTGAACAGACAAATGATTGTTTGTTTACAATAAGAAAATGTTTCCACCTCCAAGTCATTTCATTATTGTTCTGCTGCAATCCCAACTCCAAGATCATGTCTGTCCATTTATGCCTGAGGGCTTTTTCTAGGCAATGTGCTGAAATAAACCCAGTGAAGCATGAGTAGTTTTGCATCACCATTTACTACACTGCTTGAAGCAGCAACTGTGCAAGTGCCTGGACCCACATTTTCAGCTGCTGGGCAATCTGCAGCTATTTGGACATCGGCAGCATAACTCTTCCTGAGGTCAGCTCCCCTCCAGCACCTATCATCTGCTGCCCAGAGGACTTCCAGCAGAGGCAGCCCACCTGCCTAGGGCAACAGGGTGCTTACACACACAGGAGGCTGTCCACACAAGAAAAACAGGGACTTACTGTCTTCTTCAGTACTAGGACATGAGACAGCAGCATAGAAACCCCTCTAATTGCTGCAGTCAGTCAGTTGTTACCCATCAGTCTGACACTAACAAAGCCACATTAACTTGGTTTGTTGCCCTGTACCAAGACCAGGGCAATACCTGACATGTAAGTTCTGATGATGAAAAGACATTCTGGGAAGTTACCATTCCTCAAATATCACAGTTCCCACTCCAGTAACATTCCACGTCATGAACTGTGGGAGTTCAGAGACAAGACATACTGCTTGTCCTGTATGTCTACTGTTAAGATAGCAAGACTGCAGGTGAAATGACAGGTTATTCTTGAAAAAACATCCCATATTTCTGCAATTTTCACCAACAGGAAGGGCTTACCTTTCTCTCTAAGCTCTCCTAAAATATCTTGAACATTGGGATTCTGTTCTTCAAGATCAAGGTTAAGGGAGCCAGTATCTGGAAAGGATTTTAAAATATCAGCTACCATTAAGACCCAGGGGTCTGAATCCAAGGTAGCGAGCTGGATAATTTCAGTCAGTGCCCCTTTCATCTAACAAAAAAAGAAAAAGAAAATCAACCAATTGGAAACAGTTTTAAACAGGTTACAGTTGGATTTATTTTAAAAAGACACTAGCATAAACATGCACAATGTTTTACTACTGGGGAAGGGAAGAGGGAGATTGTTTCCACAAAGTTATACATTAACTCTACGATTAAGTAAAGAATGAACCAAAGTAATATTTTCTAGTGCTTTCAGCCAACCCCAGTTTGTTTTCAGCTTTTGGCAGCAGAGAGCTTTGTTCAGCACTGAACATTTTTACTAAAAGCAGCAGGTCAAATTCCTATATTACTGTCTCCTTATGTTCTACTCCCAGTGTACCCACACCTTGTATTCAGTGATAGGAATATACACGTAGAATACAAGATATTTAAACAGGCATCTAATTGAAGATGTGGCCCTTGCTGAGCTACAGTATAATTAAGCAGACAGACCGTATCTGCATTGTAATTAAGCCCTTAAAATAATGTTTCACACTAATCAAAACTGTATTGTTTGATAAAAATTATGTATTACAGAAATAAACACAGGCCTCTAATATGTCACAAGTACAAAGATTTTCTATCTACCCAGAGTTTCTATAGTCAAAAAAGTTAATTTTCTTTATGCAGCTCTCTTGAAAAATGCTAAGTAATGCATAAGATGAATTTTAAAAGTCTCATTGCCACAGTAAGTTTTTTAATTACTGATCAGCATGTCTGTTGGCACTGTGAAATGAACATCAAGGTGACTACGGTCAGGGTTTACACAGTGAAACTCTTAAATGAGTGGTTCACTTCATTCACTGGTAAACTGGAGCCCCCAAAGACTGAACACTTGCTTTTTTTATGTAAGCGTTACAGCATTAGCTTCAGAGAACTAAGATGTTTGAGATGTACTGCATGTCTATCAAGCCTCAAAACACAATGGTAAAATTATATAAAGTAGTTTAATGTATTCTATCTGTATGATATTAACACTGAAGAAGTACAAGCAAATATAAGGAAATATGTGAATTTTGATTTTTCACAACCCATTTTGGCACATACTGCTTAGTTACAGTCTACATGTTTCTGAACATGGGAAGACAAGAGACTCATCTTCACCTTTATGCTGCATTCCTTTCCCTTTATTTAAAGCCAGTCTTTTCTCATATGAAAAGATTTAATAAAATAAGCTTACTCTACTCATACATCTTTAAGAAACAAAAGTTAAACCTCTATTCCCCATTCCCCCTATCCACTTTTAAACTCAGAGGCAAGCAAACACAGATGTTTCACCCACACGATGTTATTGCCCTCTCACTCTGGAAAGGTTTACAAGTCCCCTATAGCTGCTTGTCCTTCACCCCCTGCATGTTTCAGGGCTCACAGTAATGTGCTTGTGAAATGAACTGCATCAGATCATCCTACAAAAAACAGCATCTCTCCAGCTTTAAGCAAAACCAGCTCATTGGTGTGACTGACTGCAGCCACACAAACACCAGAACCACAAAACTAGGGGAGCAGGAAGGAGACAACACGAGCCAGTTGTCATCTTCAGCAGCACCACTGATTTGCTCTGGGTTAAACGGAACACATAACCAGGACCACACACTGTTTAATGTGCTGTCCAATTTAACCCAGTGGAAAGAATTGATCTCTGAGGTCCTAGTCTTCACTATCCTCCACTGCTCTTTTTTTTTTTTTTCAGTAAATATAAGCCCACCATAACCTCCACACATCTCATTCTCTCTAACCTAAACTGCTCATCAAAAGTCACTTCTACAGCGGAGGATGACCATGAATGCTATCAGAACAAAGTCTTTTATTCTCCTATCTATCCTTCAGGAATCAAGGTACTGATTTATACAAAAACACCTGAAAACCTAGAACATGCCATGAGAGCTAATGCATTTAAAGCTTTTACAAGCTTTTACCTGGACACCACTAACACAGGTAAGTGCACAGAATGTGATTTCCTCCATCAAAGCAAACTCAAGCAACAGCCAGAAGAAAGATGTCTCCTATATCTTCACAATTTACCCTTCTGCTTCACAAACCTTCTCTTTGTACCAAAAATTCAGAGCTACGTGCCTATACTACATAACTTCCTAGAGAGCTCTTGTCTGGGCATGTTGCATCCCCGCTGTTCTCAGGGCTAAAGTTCAGGCAACCTATTTATGCCACAACCCACCTCTACACAGGCCTTTGGTTCCTTCAAGAAAGGAGCCCAGAAACAACTTGTTTGCCTTGCACTGGGCAAATAACATTATCACAAGGCCTCAAGGCAGAAAGAATGTGAGGAAGAACAGTCACTGTCACACACAAGGAAGCAAAGCACATTAACTCGTACTGTGAGCTAACCAGAGACCTTGTCTGAATATGGGTTTGCATTTAACAAGCCTGGATTCAAGCTTTGACTTAGGTTTGTCTTCAAATGGCAACTTAAATACATGTTCCCACTGTTCAACTGGTGGTTGAAAAAAAAAAAAATACTTCATTTGTGGTTTGAGAGTGCCTGAAATGAAACTTAAAATAACAGCGAATCCTACATACAGCTTTTGGGTTACTTTCCAAGGCACAGCCATAATCCCAGACTCTTAATTGTCTAAGATTGCAACACTGGGTCAGTAAGACTCCCTTTAGCTCCAACTAGCATCTCATAAAGCATGTATGTCAAGATCTGATGCAACATGTTCTGGCATTTTCTCATCTGAAACTTAAGCATCTCAAGAATTTTTCTCAGCCTGCTGGCACACCAGAAAAAGCAAAGGGCAGGACTAGAAACATCTAGCAAGAAAGGATCAGGTAGGATGGAAGATGTCTGGGAAGAGACAAAGGCAGATTAATAATGGTTATGCAGAAGAATACACAAACAGGACTGTGGGAAGGAGTAAAAAAGTAACATGATGGCTCTGAGATGACTTCTTGCAAAGAATTTCTGTTCATTTGTTTTATATTATGCCCAAATTAATATATGGGACTATACTTTTAGACAACTGCACCAACAGGTGGCTAATAAACAAAATCAAGTTTTAATCTTTCAGGGGCCATAGCGGTGATATTTAATAGGTATCTGTATTATTATTATTATTATAGAGCATTTTCATTAAACTAAAAGCACTGGATTGAAAGTACAGTATTAATATTTACACAGTACAAAACCAGGATGGATCAAGTGTCACTATTGTATGTGCTTTGCATTTTAATCCTGAGTAGATGATTAAAAAAAGAGTAGAAGTGGCCAAGAGCACTATTAGATTAAAATATACTATATTACATCACAGAATATTTAAGAACACTAAGTGCAGGCCAAAAAAATGCAGAGCAGCCTGCCTGTTCTGAACAGAGGGAAAGGCAAGTGCCATGTGCCCTCTTACTCCTTTGCACCAGTACTCCACAAATCCCACTTCCGTGGATAGATGACTCCTGGTTCACATAAGCCAGAAGGAATAAACAGTTCTGACTTTTGCTCTCTCACAGCTACTGTAATAAAAGGGCAGGCCCCTGCCTGGATCTTCCTTTCAGGATAATTCAGAGAGCACAGAAGCACAGTCCTGATTCCAAACTTGGTTGTAACATCGCAGTCTAACCCTGAACAAATAAATTAAACATTGGCACAGAAAGAAAAAACTTGCACTTGCCATTGTGAATCAGGATAACAGGACTATAATATACAAAATAAACAGAAGTAACTGTTCTGCCAAATTCACAACTGAAACTCTGGTCAGCACTAGACTGAGCTTTAGGCATCATTTCAAATAAGAGCAATTATCTAGAAAAAATTTAGCCGTTGAAAAGCTGGGAGGCTAAGAGATTCAGGAGTTCCCAGGTTCTGCCCAGAGATTATAGTGGGAAAGGGTATTTTTGATAACTGCCTACAAAACACAGCTTAGGATGAAAATGAGAGCCAATTATTCTTACTAGTCAGCAGGAACAAACGCGCAGTAATGAGGTTCACAGCATGATAAAAAAAAATGAGGCTTATTACCTATCCCACAGGAGTATTATGAGGATTAAGTCACTTATATCTATATAATATTTGGAGTGTTGAATGAAAACGTTATGAAAATTGAGAGATATTACATATGAGGAAAAAAACACTTAAGTGAAGGAGTGAGCTTTCAAGAGAGCTCATTGAAGATTCACTTGTCTAGACTGAAGCTTTCACAGAGATTTAGAAAGGACCAGCAGGAATTAAATCCCTTCTAAACCAAATACCAACACAGTTTCCTTGATTCCCCCATAACTTTTTACTCAAATGTCTTCTCACAAATGGTTTCCATGTTATCCTAAGCCTTGGTGAAAATGCTATTATAAAGAAAACAAACTCAAAATAGAGTTTGAGGAGAAATAACCGAGTTAAATCTGTGATCTACAGAGGGGAACATCTTTTAACATATTCTGTACCAACTATCAAGATTCCCAAAGCTTTACAAAGCTGATGCAATATATTTTCCAATACAATTAAGCTTCCAACTGCCAGCTCAGTGCCTCTTGCACACGATCGATACACACCGGCACATGGCATGGAAGGCACACATGTGACTTTGACACAATGAGACTCATTAAGTACTCTCACAGTTAAGTTTAATCACTTTCCGATACAGGAGTGATTTCCAAGTGATTCATTTCCAGAGAGCTACAGGCACCCTGTCCTGGCAGGAAGATACCACATCCAGCACTCCACAACCCATGGAGCAGGGGCTGCTGCAGATCTACCCTGAACACAAACGTATCTCTCTGTTTTCTGGGTAGTGTACGCAAGACACTCGATGCCACTTAAAATATCAAAAATATCTCAACAGTAAGTTATGTAACAAATCTCCACAAACACAACTATTTTAGCAAATTCACCACAAATGATGAGTGTCTGATAAGGCAGCATCCCTTTCTGTCAGCAGTTCGTTACATCAGCTATTTTTACCTATAGAAGGAAGTCTATAATGATAATAGCAGGCCTACTTAGCGATGTTAAGGGTTTCTGACTCATGAGTTTTTCCATTTTTAACCATTTTTTAAGCCTTTCCTCCCTGCTTAAGAAGAAAGAAAAGGAAGTCACTTCCCTGAAATAATTAAGATGCTACAGGTAGATCTCAATCAAGCATGATCTGTTTACAATGAAGGATGAAATTTGTTATTGAATTCATGAACTCTACCAAACTGAAAGTTCCCACAATATTTTGTTACAGCAGTAACAAGAGCTTTGTATTTGGAACATTCTGACCACTTAAACGATACACTAAAAGGCACAGGAACTGATTTGCTCCTCTCTACACACACCTTATCTCCACAGCTAACAAAAGCACAGATCCATCTTCCTCAGAATTGGTTTAAAACGTGAGGGTTTTTTACCCACCCAGTGAACACTCTAGCATTTCAATAAATTATTTTGGTTTGCTTGAATGCTGCTCCCTCAAAGAACTGGCATGAGTGTTATTTATGAAAGTCCCTAAGCTTTTTGAAGCTCTTTTCAGTCTAAAACCACCACTAATTTGTTAGCCTTTTCTAAATACTGCATTACTCATTTCTTCTAGGCTACTTGGATTTGCACACTTACTTCAGAACAATTCTGCTAACTCATGAGTTCACATGAGCTTCCATCCACCCTTTCTGCCCTTGGTTATTTAGTTTGTCCAAAATACAGCCTCATTTGTCACACACAAGGGTGACAGCTTATGCACTAGACATGAATATCGTGTTTAAAAAAAAAAATAATCAGCATAAACGTGCCAAACAAGACTTTTTTTAAAGTGACACCAGTGTAACAAACTAAATAACCACTCAGATGCATGTGGCAAGACAGGCACAAACATACACTAAATTATTGTTTCAAGGTGATGCTTGTCCACTTTCAGCTTAGAAGTGCACGAAAGCTGAGCATACAATAATCCAATTTAGATACCACACCCTGCCTAGTATATATGTGTATATACTAAGCCTAAGCTGCAGCTGTGTCTTAGCCAAGAAAGAGACTGGTGCAAGCACAGCTGAGAATACCCTGCACAAGGGAAGGACTAACTGCACACCACTTCCATGATTGTTACCAGGAACCAACACCTTACAAGATGGTAGTAGGAGAAGAATTCCTTGAATCTGGCTGAAGAAACTTAAGATTTTTAATCAGCTATTGCCCCAAACATCAGTAGGTAAGAATAAGCCATGTACTGTCCAGGGCCAAGGGAATAAGGTTGCAGAGCCAGCTCAGACTCGAGCCAGCCAGTTTATTAGCTGGGGTGGGAGTGTAAAGGAAAGCACCAGCTGTTCCCAGAAAGGTAAAGAGAGGCAAACAAAAAGCATGGCAATTTTCTTCAAGAAAACCCTGGCTCCAAGAGGGTGGGGAAGAGCCCAATTCAGTGCAGACCCCAGATTTTCCACTCCCAAAGTTTCAGCACTTGCTGCTGTCCTTCCTAAAGCAGAGATGTTCGGCTGGTGACACCTACACAGCTGCCAGTGCTAAGGAAGGAGTGAAGGAAGCTCCTAAACGATCCCGCCTTTCTATCCTAGCCCTACAACAACCACTGCCTCAGAATAGCCCTCTTTCCCAAAAAGCACCCAAAAGTGTCCCGAAACACAGCCGTGTAGGGGCACACCATGGCTCGCAGGTCCAAACTAGTTCTAAAAGACGAATTCCAGCCAGGGAGTCCCCGAAGAGCAGGAAGAGGAGGAGCAGCAGCAGCAAAGCTCCCACTCCACTCTCTTCTTTATCACGAGCAATCTCAGCGCTTCCCCTCACACCAAGGACCGAGTCCTCCCCCTCCTCGTCCAAGAAAGTCTGCAGAGGAGAGGCGGGGGTGGCTGTGGGGACCAGACCCACCACAGAGCCCTGCCCGTGAGGGGCAGCGGCCGCTCGGCTTCATCTCCCGGCGTCTGTGGGGGAGCCTGGGGTGTCCCTTCCCCGCAGCCTCCGTGTGGGCAGAATAGGGTGGGCGGGGGGAAGCGGTGCTGGCGCCACTGCCCCTTCATGCCATCTCCGATCTCTTTTCCCTCTCACACACACCCGCGCCGCGATTCGCTGCGACTCCCGCTCGGCTCTCACCTCATCCACCGCCCGCCGGGGCAGGTGCAGCATCCCCAGGAGCAGCTTGAGCTTGACGGCCGAGGAAAGGCCGTGGAAGCAGAGGCGGATGTTGTCGATGACCGAGGCCGTGAGCAGCGAGGCGATGCTCGGCGGCGCCCACAGCTCGTCCGTGGAGCCCAGTTTGTTGTGCAGCCACAGGCCGGTGTCGCTCTCCCGCATCGACGCCATCTTGGGAGCGGGGCGAAAAAAGAGAGGATTCTCGACGGGCATTTTATGAAGGCACCTAAAGGGAGGAAGGGAGGGGGTGAGGACCCCTGCGGGTCGCCGTCCTGTTCGTAAGCCAAAATGGCGGCGCCCAATGAGGTTGCGCTACGGAAGGCGGAGGCTCTGCCGTAATCTAAAATGGCGGCGCCCAAGAGGCGGAAAATAGCGAGGCTCCTCTCATCCATCGGGTCGATGCAAAATGGCGCCCGCCACGGCATTTCTTCCGTATTGCAAGATGGCGCTGCCTCACATCAGAGAAGCTCTTCTGTCAGCCCCTCATTGTCCCTCGCAGCCCGCCCTGACTCCTCCGGGACTCTCCCGCGCCAGAAAGGGACAAGAACTGGGAGCGGGACGCCGAGGCACCGCGGGGCCGGGCGGCGGGGCTGGGAGGCAGGGCTTCCCCCCGCGGCTGGGCCGGCTACCGCGCCTCCCGGCACAGCGCTTGGCGGAGCACCACGTCTCCTTCCCTCATGGCCCCAAGGGCGGGTCACCCGCTCCCTCAGCGCCTTCCTGCCCTTCCTATGGCCGGACCGTGTTCCCCACCCAGCAACATGGGGAGGTCATTAGAGCTAATGGCCCCTTAAAGTGCCTCAAACCACAGCCATGTGCGCCTCAGGCGCTGTTAGTCCCGCTCACCAAGCCCAGCTCGGGCCAGGTGGGGAAGCCCCGCCGTGGTGCTGCCGTTTGACAGAAGCTGAGTGTCTCCCTCACGATTTTCCCCAGAGGTGTGTGTGGTGGGTGCTTCAGCTATGTAGGAGTCTGCAGCTCTAGGGGTAGGCACTCAGAAACTGGGGTTGGTGTGCATACATTCGTATTCCCTAGCGATTCGACTCATTGTTATTTAAATATGAAAATCAATTGCCTAAATCCCGGAAGATTCAGAGTGTTTCAAGTGCACCATAAACGGTTCAATTTGGTGTCTTTGTAATTGAAATCAAAGTACAGGATTTGTAGGAGTGCGTAGCAAATTCACCTTCTCTTTTTCCCTAAGTTTTTGAATGAAAACATTTTCTTTACAACATTCTTCCTTTCAAGGATGTCGCTTACGGCCTGATTTCTTTATGAGAGCAGACCAGTTGTTGCTGAGGTGCTTTATTTTTCCTCAATAAAGAATCACAGAGTTGTTAAGGTTGAAAAAGACCTGTGAGATCTTCGAGTCCAACCACTAACCCAGCGCTGCCAACCCCACCACTAAACCATGTCCATAAGTGCCACATCTACACGTTTCTTGGACACTTCCAAGGACGGTGATTCCACCACTTCCCCGGACAGCCTGTTCCTATAATTAACCACCCTTTCGGTGAAGAGATTTTTCCTAATAACAAATCCAAATACGACATTGTGGAGTGTTATATTTTATTCTTGTTTTGTCTTTTAAGTAATATCCAAAATGCTGAGTGTCTGCAGCTCTTACGTGCTGTGACTTCTGTCAGTGTGGAAGTGTTTTAAAGCAAAGGGTTTCTATGTGAATAAACTATATATTAGTACACTGGGAATTTTTTCCACAGCTAATCATGCAATTAGTAGGTACTATCAATGTATACTCAAATCTGATTTAAGACAAATCTTTTGTATGAAGTGAACTGACATTTAAGAACAGCAAAATCGAAGTTGAGGCAGTTTGTGTAGCACATAAACATCCAGAATTTCACTTGACCTCTGTCTTGTTATGTTAGTTCAGTACATAGCTGTGGGGGAATTATTTATCCACAGGTAACTATTTATCTGTTATTTTGTACAGAAAAAAAATTGTATCTAAGAGGCTGGGGTAAATTATTAAATTAAAAACAGAACAGAATTAAAAAATTAGTTAAAGCAAAATATTTTAAAAAATAGGTGTAAAGGAACTGTATTAGTTTAGATATATAATTAGCATGTAATTATCACGTATAACCTTTATCCCCCGTTAATTATACCTAGCTGTTTACATAAGGCACCAGTACTGGTAAGGCTAGGATATGTGCTTAACTGTAGTGCAAAATCCCCTTGAGTTCACTGGAACTATTTTTTCATGGCAGGAGAGTGAGTTTTGGATTACCTGGGGTAGAGAGTGTGTGTTCCTGTACCTTGCATGGCCCCTCATGGATTTAGGTCTGATTTTACTTAAGAATATGGACTCTGCTGTGAGAAAACATTCTGAAAATTAAAAAATGGCGCAACTGTGAAAAAAACCCAAAACAAATCACCAAACTTATTGGTGAGACACAGCTTAATATTCCGCCCTTAACTCTACCTTCTGCTGTCAGCTACTTTTGAAAATATACAATCCATGATTTAGGGTAATTACAAAAAAAACCACAAACTAATTAAACAAGGAAAACTAGTGACGTTCTCACCTTCTAATGTGAGGAGAAAAGTAACCAGCTCGTTTTAAAGGTGAGTTGGGGGAGGTAAATCAGGGAACATGTTTGCACAGCTTTCACATGTTTGCCTTCACACAGTAGCTAAAAGAGAGTTAACCTGGTTTGTGAGATGGCACGAACTCCACCAGTTCAGGTGGACTGGACATCTTTGGACAGCATAGCTTTGTTTCAGTAAGGTTTGTGTGGGATTAGACACTGGCTTTCCCAGACAATGCCGCATGCTGATGGAAGCTGAGGAAGGGTTACTACACGCTTTCTTTGTTCCTGTGCTTTCCTCGAGGTATCTATTTTTAGACACTGTCAAGTGTTAAAACACTGTGCTGCGTGGCTGTCTGGTCTGAGCTGCTGCAGTCACTTCTGTGCTCTTATCTGAAGTGTGACTTTTAAGGGCAGCCTATTCTGTGATATGTATCTGGAACAGAAAGCTTTGCATGGTCCATTTGGCTCCAGTCCTATCACCTGCAAATTTGTCCCTATCAGCTGTTGACTGAAGGGGCTTCAGACACTGTGCAGATTAAGACAAAGTGCCAGGTAGCTGTAAGAGCTGTCCTGACAGTTACTTGTACCTTAACTTTCTGTTTGAAAACAATAAAACTTTATTTTTTTTAATTTAGATTTTATTTGGCTTGTATAGTGATTTTCAGAGTAATAAAAAAAGTGCTCATTCCTCAGGGATTCCTGGAGCTGGAAAGGGCATACTTGATTTCTCTGGAATGCTTTATATCCCACAAGATGTTGCTTTTCACAGATAACTATTTGCAGATGTAACTATTTGCAGATGTTGTCTCCCTTTTTCAAAGGTCCCTTTTTCAAAGTTGGTGGTGTTGAACATCAAATTGTTGAGAAGAGTTGGAGCTACAAAATAGATGAGGGGGAGACACCCTACATTCACTTGCTCAGTTGTGGCAGTATTCAAATAAAAAACAGACAGGCAAGGATTCATTTCTTTGATTCCACTTTATAAATGTTCTGAGAAAGGTGTGACTTTGTCTCACACCAAACCCCGTGCTCCATGAATTTCCAGCCTGCAGTTTTATCTCATTACCTGTTGAAAGATGTACCTATATATGCTAGGGTGAATTAGTCCTGCGCTCCCGAGGGCAGAGTGCCATGTCAGAGTTACCTGTCAGAGTCAGGAGTACCATGTGTAGTCAGAAGGACATTCCAGGGGCAGAGCCTGGAGCTGTCCTGGTTTGGGGGAAAGCAGGATGGCATCTTCACTGGGCACCCACAGGGAGGAGTAGGACACTGATAGGCAGAGGTCTCAGCTTAGTGTTGGCATTGTGCTCTCAGTGAACAAGAAGCTGCTCTTTGTGCTCAGTGAACAAGAAACTGAGTTTTGGGAAGCACTGAGGCACGTGCAGTGAACACAACATTGGCATTAGCAGTGGCACTGAGTTCCGACTGGCATCTCATCCTGCAATGGCAAGTATGGCAGTGCCTGAGCCAGCAAGGCTTTAGGGTGTGATTCATGCCACGATGGCAGGGGCCAGCCCAGGAAGGCAGACAAAGCAGTACTGTAAAATATACCCTCCTGCCTCCCCAGCATTGCCATCAAGATTGAATAACTGAGCTTTTCTGCAGTTTTACTTTTACTTTCATGTTTGTAGCTGGTGTTCTAAACACCACATCTCCTTAGTACACTCAACAAGATGTTAAAGTGTAGTTTCCTTGGTTTTTTTATCCTGTGGTATCTGGTTGACACGTAAGTTGTGTATGGGGTTAAAACTTTAGAGCTGTCAGGGGCACTGATGGAATACCTGGTTGTAGTAACAGGCTAATATCCTTTGTGTTAACTAATGACAGAGGTTTGTCACTGGGTCTAAGGTACACTATTAATTATCATTAAGCAGAGGTTGGTTTTGTAAAATGGTATTTACAGTCAGTGTTAACACCTGTCAATACATTATTATACATTTTTATACTAATTCAGTTTATAAAACGCTGCTTATTATGAATTCATGCCTTTTTGTGGGTGTATCATTTTTGACCCATTTTAAAACTTTGCTGTAGCAATGTGACCTGAAAGGAAACAATGGCTGAGAATTTACTCAAACAAAACGAGATTATCTGACTTCCTCCTGTCAAATGGGAAGCTTGTTTGTGGCAACCTCTTGTGTTAGCTGTGGCATATATTTGTCCATGCATGGTGCTTCAAATTGTCTCTGCTTATGATAATATGACCAAATGTTAGAAAGGCCTTGCTTTGTAGGTGAGGGATTCAAGGGAATAACTCAGGATTATCTGTTACTTGACATCTCATAGCATGTGCTGTATAAAACATCATATTGTTGTTTTGCTAGAAGCATAATTCTTTCAGCAGCCATCACAATGAAATTGTGGTGTGAAATCAGGGGTATTAAAGGTTATGACATCAGGTCGTGTTGAGACAATGTTGGGATCTCTGACAAGGAAGTCACCAGGTTTTCAAGGAAGATTGCTTCCCTCTTCATTACCTCCAGGGACTTTGTTTGCCAGCACTCATGTGTTTCTTTCCTCTTTTTTATGTTTCAGAAACTGTTCTTTTATTTTCCTTCATTTTTTATGACTCTGCATGCATGCAGAATTCAGGAGTGTTGGACTGGATGAGATGTTCTACATGACCACTTGCTGTCACGTGCACATTATTACATCAGTCTTTCTATAAGCAATTAAGCTCCATGTTGCAACTGGCTTGATTGTTTTATCCTACTTCTGAAGGTAGAAAAGTGTTCCAGAAGCTCATTGCTCTGGCAAGGATTACTTGCTACCTTCTAATTTCCCAGCTAGACTACACCCATTTTTATGAAAAGGTTCTTCTTTCTATGCAAACTGGATGAACATTTAGTTAAAGTAGAATTTGCCAGCCTCTGTGAAAATTCTTTGCTCCTATTTTCTCTGTTTTAATGACTATGGAATAATACCTTCCCTGCCACACCTCTCTCGATGGAGTCCAGGTGCAGTTTACTTTATTTGCAGTGAAAGTGCACTGTTGGTCTGAATGGACTTGTGCTTAGCCTGGCATCACCATGACTCCTCAGTCCTTCTCCTGGGCTGATGCTTAGCCAGTTCCCACTTCTCCTGATGCCTGGCATTATCGAGTCTGAGGTATCTGTTGGCCTAATCCTCACATTTTCAAACCATCTGACAGACTGGCAGCCCAGCTCATGCTTTCTCCAAAAAGACCATTTTTTTTGTGTCACTGTATAAATTAAGAGAGAAGATAACTGAATTTTTTTTGGCATAAATCCTGCACTGAGCACTTGAGAAGATGTAAAAGCCCAGGGAACACAGAAAGGGCACAGTAAAATATCTGTGTGAAACATGGAGAAGAGAAGGCTCGGGGGAGACCTCATCACTCTCTACAACTCCCTGAAAGGAGGTTGTAGGCAGGTGGGGGTTGGTCTCTTCTCCCAGGCAACCAACAGTAAGACAAGAGGGCATAGTCTGAAGCTCTGCCAGGGGAGGTTTAGGTTGGATATCAGGAAGAAATTCTTTACAGAGAGGATAATCAGGCACTGGAAAGGGCTGCCCAGGGAGGCGGTGGATTCTCCGTCCCTGGAGATACTTAAGAAGAGACTGGATGTGGCACTTAATGCCATAGTCCAGTAACCGCAGTGGTGTTGGATCAAGGGTTGGACTTGATGATCTCAGAGGTCCTTTCCAACCCGTCTGATTCTATGTTTCTGTGATTCTATGATCTGGATAGGAATTGCGGTATTTAAGTCTTACCATACATTCGTATTATGTGTTACACTATTATGTGTTATATGCCTTATTCCACTGTTTGAGATACTGCATGTGTGATACAGCTGGATGTTCTAGGTGTGATTTAGGAGCTGTGGGTATCTGGGCATGAAACTCCGTATTTATGAATCAGTGGAGAACCTGGATTTCATGGCCCATCTCTGCTTGCTCTGGGTCCTGGTTAGTAACAACATAGGTGGCAACACAAGATAAAAGTACTTGGATTTAGAAGTTTGTAACTCTCAGGCAAAATTTTTTGCGTTTAGTGGTAGTTCTTGACCCATTGAGCTTTCCAGAGTTATTGCTGATGTATTTCTTACTCTCATAATTAAAAGGGAGATTCTTTAGGGCAGTATTTGCTTAAGTTCTGAGAATAAACATAGAGAATTCACACACACACACACACACAATATCATTTGATGGAAATCATTAATCAAAAAATTATACAAATTCACCCATAATAAATTCCAAATGCCCACGCACTTTTCAGCTTGTCCAAATTAACCGTAAATGTCAGTTAGTGCCTGGCATTTGAGATCTCTGGTGTTAGTTCAGATACAGCTTTAAGGACTGGAGTATTTTTTGAAAAACACAGATTACAGCAGCAAAAAAATTGCAGAGACCTCCAAAGACCATGACAAGATATACATAACTGAGGAGCCTGGCTGAAATCAAAACATCTCTCTGAGTTTAAGGGATACTGTGAACTTGAACTATAGTCACTTAAAGATAAAATTGACTGAAAACCTTTCAAGTTTTTTATGCCAGTGAATTCTCTCCACACATTTTTATGTTCTTACAATGACACTTCAAAATTTATCTTTGCTCTTTTCATTGCTATGAGAAAAATCCAAATAAGCAGGGGAAAATTACTAGCTCACTAGAATTCATTAGAGCTGTGTAGAGAGCAGTGTAGATTAGTATAAATCTTCTAATTTTTTTTCACTTGTAAATTATCTTAGGCTTTATTGGCTTTGTTGTACAAGTGTTTCTTGTAAATGCTTTACTTTTAAAGTAATACTTCTGTAATCTATAAGAAAGGTTGGGCTTGTAGAAAAACATAATTATATTTTATCAGATATAATTGGAAAAATAAACAAGCTTTCAGGATCACAGTCCTTGTATTTGGTCTGATTTCATCTAATAAAACATATTACCTCTCCTTCCAAACTCTCAGCATGTCTGGATTTCCTCCGGAACTGTAGTAAGATCTTACAAAGTTGCAGTTTTTGCGGGGAAACTTACAGTATTTGTATGTGATTGTTTATGAATGGCTACTTGCCATACAAATTGATATTGCATATGCATTTAACTGGGCTAAACCAAGGAAGAGAAATCTGGAGATAAAAATAATGTTTTACTCTTTCCAATTTACAGTTGATTAATGAAGGGGATGTTTAAATCAGCTTAGTCTGTTAATCCCTTTCTTACTGTTGGGCAATGTAAATTAGGTTGAAGGAAGATGTTCTGAAATGGATTGTATTGACACTTTCATAGAGTTTTTGATCGACAGCTCTCAAAGCCCTTTTTAAAGACAACATTATGGACTTAAGTTTTCAAATTGATGAAGAAGGGGAGTGAGAGGAGGAAAACCAGGAAAGACAGAACAAGGAGAAAAATTTAAACAAAATCCCCAGAACACAAAAGAATAATTTCAGTAAATGTTTTGCAAAAAGTCATTATGGCAATTTTTCATATTATTTCTTAAAATATCTTCCAGACCTACTTAGGAGACCATCATTGAATTTAATGGCAAGGAGATCAGGCATAGTAGGGAGACACTGAACACGGAGCAGTCTGACCATCAGGTACAACAGACTCACTGACTCTGTGCTGTTTCATAAGGTAACGATGAGTGTGTCATTTACTGTGACTAAATGGAGTACATTGTACGCCAACATGTGAAGAGCTTGGTAGTGCAATTGTAACTTAATTACTTATCAAATGCTACAGAGCAAGGAAAGCAGCTCCAGCACTGAACCGGGTACGCAGCTTCCTTGGAAACTGTCCAATGCAAAGCTGCCAGGTACCATGTAAAGATCTGCTTAATCCTAGCAGTTAAAACACAAGCCTTGAAACTTAAATAGAAACATCCCAGTCCTAACCTTCCTAACCTTCAGGCTACACAGAATCTTTCCACAGTAACTGGGGGAATAACATTTTAAAATACTGATGCTGGTGGGGCAGGGTTAAAACAGTTCATTGAACATTTGACAACATGGTGGGAAAATGTAGAACAGGGAATAAGCAAGCAAAGGGAAAGCTGATCCCAGCCAAGAATGGGGTGGTGATGAACATGAAAACTGGTGGATTTGAGTTTTTCTTGTTTTACTGCCATTCGCTATTTGCCTTTTCACTGTTAAAATGTTCACAGATAAAATTATAAAGGTCCTGGTAATTCACATACAGACCTTTACAAAATTGATTCCAGAACCAGCTTTTCAGAAGAGCTTGCAGGAGTCCAGGGAGAAAGCTCAGAGGAGAGCAATTCAGTCACATGTCTATGTGCAGAGATGACAGGATTATTGCATCAAGTAAATTCACTTAAAGTTCTTTGGAAAACCTTTATCTGGCAGCTGTGTGAGGTATGAGGATGGATGAACAAGGGCATAGAGAAAGATCTGCTGTGTAAAACCATAAACTTGAAAATCCCTAGTGTTCTGATAGCTGATTTACAAGTGTGATCCTCTCCTCCTGGCTGATGTATTGGGATTGTGTTTCACCCCCTACAGCTTGAATTGAAGAGGCTGGATCTGTTACTGACAGCTCAAACAACTCGTGTTCTGATGAAAATGGAGCAGAAGCTGTAAGACCAACCTACTGCAGTGCCACAGACCCAGGGCCAAGTCAGCTTTATGCACTGAAGCATGGGACACAGATACTCAAACCCGTTAGCCACAGGTGTGATTTCATCAGTGCAGTGTCCCAGAGGGAATAATTAGCTAAAATAGCAAAAACCCCTATGTTAATTTACACTTTATCTCTTTAAATGTCTCTCATATTTTTACCTTAAGTCTGTTTGTATATAGAGTTCCGCTTCCTTTGAGAGTAGTTTGGTTCAACTAGTTCAAAATTCTGTGAACCTTTTTACAGTTCCAATATTATGATGTAGCTTGCAGAGGTTTAAACTAATCCACAATAATCAGGGTTAAAACCTCAAAAATATCAGTCTTAATGCACTTTTAATCTACAAGGATTCCTCTTATGTTCTTAGTACTTTGTTTTACATAACGTAATATGTAATATAAATATATATAACATTGTATACATAACACTATATACATAATGTAATATAAATACATATATTTAAATTCCACACAAAAATTATGTAAAAGCTTTTAAGGCTGCAAATTCTGAAATAAGAAAATGACAGAATTTGTGTTGTTTGCAGAACTTTGATTTGCCTCCCCTTGTATTTGATTGCAAGGTAGTCATTAATGAGAGGAGCCCGTTCAGTGGACAGAAAGGATTTTAGTCACTTAATGAGCTTTTCACTATTTTATTCTTTTATGATCCTTAGTGTGGAATCCATGCCTTACTACTTATTGTTCAAATCCTGCTCTGAAGGCAGAGTTACCAATTTTGTTATGCACTCTTCAGTGGTACATAACAGTGTAGGAGCTGAGAGTTTCACAAACAGAATTCAATGTATTTTGATAACATCGTCATAAAGTAAGCAGAAAATAGCATTACAGCTAATTGCATTACATCGCAGCTACATTTTTAGCCATAAAAGCACAAGATTAGAATTTAGGCTTTCAGCAAAACCCTGCACCCAGTTCATGGTCAGCCATGAAAAATGGGTTTTTAAGTGGCTAATTTAGTCGTCTGTGAGAAAGACAAAAATAGAATCCAGTCCTTCTGAGCCGCATACAAATTTCTTCGCCTGCAACTACTTTTTTCCTCCTGCAGTCATTGTGTTCACTTTCTGCAACAAAAGAGCCAGGATTCTCTGGACAAGATCTGATTCATCACACAGTCCTGACTCATCTCCATACCACGGTCCGTTCTGTGCACTGTGAGCTATATACAGCTCTCTATGAAAAAGCTGGATATGCTTCCCTAAAAATGATGGAAAAGTGGCAGAGGGAGAGGAAACAAAAAAAAAAAAAAAAAAAAAAAAGGCCATCCCTGCAAGAATTTCTAGCAGGCCCAGTGGTCCTGGTGTGTCTGTGTGTCTCTAAACTGGTGTGGCTTCAGTAACTGCTTTGTACAGCTGTGTGTCTGTGCTGGTGCTGAGTCTGTAGGGTAAAGGTATAAAAACTCCTACTTTTGAAAGATGGCTGAAAAACTGTGTGTGAGGAAGATGAGTGCTGAGATGGAGAGGAGGAATTCTGGTTGCTAAGAGGCTTAGGGGAATTTACTGGTAGGAAAAGGAGGCCTCATTTAGCTCTGGAAGGATGTGTCTTGCTGTTTCCCACCACTGGCACAGATTGTTAATGTGGTGATCCTGACCTGTGAAAAGGTAACCGGATGCCCCTCACCCTGAGAGGCTAAGCACTGTAAATCAGTGCACCACTTCCCTCCTTAAAAAAAAGAAAGATAAAATCAGTTCCTCTCTTCCTTTTCCTGGTGGGTGATAAAGCTAAACCCCCTGAAGAAGTGATAACACATGGGGGAGGGGTTGTTTTGCCTCAAAATCCCTACCAACAGCTTTCTTGAAGGTCTCTTCAGCTTCTTGATCTTTATATGACAGTGTCTGCGGAGCTTTTGAGTGCCACTGCTGGGACTGTCAGTGAGTGATGAGCGCATAAACAAGATATTTCCTAGGTTTTTTTCATGTCCGTGGTCATCTGGATACTCTTCCAACTGGCAGGAGAGGCTAGAACTCCTCAAGGTGCAGTGGTGCAGTGGAGTGTGGTGCAGCACACAGTGCAGGGTGACACCGTTGACATATTACAGGTCTGTGAGTCTTTCCTGAGACAGGGACATTTTGCATAAGCACCCATGTGTTGAAGTGTCACAACGGCATGGTGTGGCACCAGGGCCAGGTTCAGGTCTGCTGCACAGCTTTGCTCATGGCTGGGTGACTGTGGCTACTCCAGGTGGGAGCTGCACCCAAGTGCTGCATGAGCAGTGTCCTGTAAGGTGATCTCACAGCCAGACGCCCTTAGATTATATTGTCCTGGTGTTCCACCCCAGGGATCCTCAGCACCCTCAGCTCCCAAAGCAAAAGATCTTGCTGACTGTCAAGGACTTCGGGTCTCAAGAACCAATGTGTCACTGGAATAGGGTATTATAGGCCTACCAACACAGCTTAGATGCTGGTTAGAGAATTGCTGTCCCTTCTGCAGTACAGGCAGACAGGAGCCCCCTTTACATTACCCTTATGTCAGGAGAACTGACTGAGAATTCAGTGCCAACACTGAGAAACAAGAAATCACACGTTTGATGGATCTTTGTGCATGAGCGTGGGGAACACTCAGTGAATCTGTATGTGCAGTAAATGTAAAGAGCCTCTGGCTCATGGGAGCAGAGAGTTACAGAACATGCATGAACCTGAACTCAAAAGCTCCCGTAAGTCTTTACAGAACATATTTAAACTGAGATTTTCAAAGGCTTATCACTTGGCCCAAATTTGTGCTGTGACTCATAGGAGCTGTGAGAAGCACATCTCTGATACAGATAGTTCCTCTGTGAGAGTCTGAGGCTGTGCATCAAACTAGAAGGTTCACAAACTTTTTAACAGAGAAATCATGCATTCCTTTTATTAAGATGGGCATTCTTACATCTTTTATTCTCATAGGCAACTGAATTAATATTTTATTAAACAAGCAAACATAATATCTTTCAGGTCTTTAGCAGTCAGCAAGCACAGAAAATCTTATTCAAACAGTTAAGGCTAAAATTGTAAAGTACTGATAATGAACCTAGTAATGAAAAGTGTCAGGCTGCCTGTGTTCATGTAAACAGCCCAATTGGAGATACAGCATGCAGTTACTTACCTTTACAAGCTACTAATACATGAGCTCTTGTACCTTTTATTTCTGAAGCTCTGTTCCTCAAACCAGTTTAGTGATGCAAAGCATTAGTTTTAGGTGAGAAAACTCAACCCTGTCTGTTTTAAATAAGATACATTATTAATTATTGATTGATAATTATTAATTAGCTCAAACAAGACTGAACAAATGTGAAATATGTGAGCTAAGCTCATAGAAACAGCTCAGAACATGAAGCGATACATCTTGCACCATATGGACTTTCAGGTGGTTTTATTGCAGAAAACAAGCATAGATGTCTTAATTTCCACTAGATAGATCTGTCCAGATAATACCTGTTCTCATTTCTTTAACCAAAAGGTGGCAGCATATTGTCTACTTTCCATCCATCCCAGCTCCAAGCTCCTAAATAACCTTATTTGCTCAGTTTGTCGGAACGCCAGGAAGTCCAGAACAGTCATGCTGACTAAGGAACACTGATGAGATCTTATGTAAAATCAACTCTTTATCACCTTTAAATAGACATGGGAATAGTTCAAGATCTGGTGATTTTATTCCATTGTTTCAATGACAGCCTGACTGACTTTTGGAAAGGTGAAAGGGTTAAATTTCACCTCAGTGGTGTAAATTCACAAGGGACACATACCTATAGAGCTTAACACTTTTATTAACAGTAATGATTGTTAAAAAGCCAAAGCCAATAGTATCTGCCAGATACTTTTGCTGTGTCAGACTTGAACTCAGTTTTGTTCCTACTTCCTGCATTGGTAAATAGACAAAAGGCCAGCAGGCACCCAAAGGAGCGGCAAAGGTGAGGCAAATACTTAATGAAGTGCAAATACCAAGGTGAAAAGGACATGAATATACCCATTAGTTTTGCTGCATGAAGGCATCAGCTCAGAGGCTTCTGGAAAGATGCCCAGAGATACCCATTTCCCGTTTGGCTGGTAAAGAGATTTGGAGGTGGAGGAAAGCATTCTGAAACACAACCTGCTCTCAGATCTACACGGGTACTGTATACTTGGCACAATGCCCCAGGTCCTCAGGAAACACAGTGGCTACAAAGCACTGCAGTGTGTGTCCTTAACAACTCAAAACACCCATGTGCCTGTCAAACTCATTCCTGCTCTCTGCACTGGCTTCCCATTCTCACACTCCAGGTCTCAGTCTGGATTTCCTAGCTGCTCCCTGTTGTGGCCTGAGAGCTGTAAGTGCCAGTGCTCTGTTAACAGTACTGTTCCTGAGGCACTGTGGGGCTTTTTACCACAAGGGTAAACAAAGTCTTTCAGCTTGAGAGAGTTGAGAACTCACTTCTCTTAGCCCCAGATGGAGAACAGGTGTGCAGAAAGGATAAAAATAAGTCTGATAATTAGAGAAAATTTTAGGGTCACTTTCAATCTCCAACTCTTTAGGTGGCTATAGCAAAGTGTCCTAAGTACAGGCCTCAGCAGACATCCAGTGTGAGTCCAGAAGCTTTTCTGTAGTTACACCATATACTCAGTACTGCAGCTCATAAATATGGGCAGTAGTGAGCAGCAATCCCACATGGCACTGCACCTTCTGTCTTTCTGTCCACAACTAGAGATCAGACTTAATGGAGAAAGACAACTTGTAGACAGGGCTGGATGGAAGATTAAGGAGAACGATGTGGAAGCTGGTGCTGACAAGCAAGATGCAGATCCAGGGAAGGTTGCTTAGGTGGCTTAGAGCCAACTGGCAGATTGGTTTTGGCCTGATGTCTCTGACACAGAAACATTATTCACTTAACTAAAAAGGCTCCCCAAACATCACATTCTCCCTCTTAAGAGTAGAAGAGGAATAAAAATGCTTATATGAAAATTCTAAGTGCTGTTAGCCCAGCACATGAATGCAAAGTACTAAAATACACTTAGCAACGAGGACATGTAAAAGCACATATGGATGAGGATTTCCAGGCAGTAGTCTGGATCTGTCATTAAGTAGAGATGCCTTTGAGGGAGGCTGTCAGATTTTGATGTGGTGGTTGTATCCAGGTGCTCCTCAGCAGCACAGCACCGGGTGGGTGTTTGCTGTGCAGCCGTTCTGTTGTCGAGTGAGTGGCTGCTCCTCTCCTGTCACTGCCTGCAATTTGCCTTCCTAATTAATCTGTCCTCAGTTCAACCACCTTCCCACAATGTCAACATTGGCTCCTGAAAGAGATGATAACCAACAAAAAGTGGCAAACATTGTCCCTGCTATGGCAGGGAGTTTGGAGCTAGATGACCTTTAAAGTCACTTCCAACCCAGATCATTCGATGATTCTGTGGTCAGCCGCAGCCACTGTAATTTTGTTACTCAGAGATCAAGGATGCCCTTCACCAGTCACACTTGGATTTATGTCTATCAATCATCAGAGAGACAGAAAAAAGATACTATAATTAATATTCTTTTATGTACTTATAAATGCACAGGTGGGAAAGCCCTGTGTGAATTGTCTTATATTTTACATGCTGTCAGCCATGTGATGAGTTAATACAATTCAGCCATGCCAATGTGAGCAGATTTCAAAGCTGCTTGTCTGTTGCTTCCTCCATTTCCCACCTCTTGTTGAACAGCTGGTCTCTAGAAACAGAGGAACTACTTCTGTTTGGAGATTTCAAAATCATCTTGAAAGATAAAGGACAGAGAGCACCTCAGTATGTTCTCCCTCTCCCTCAGTGTTAGCACAGCTGGAAAATTGTCTGTATGACTAGCAAATCTCAGCCCTTTTCAGAACTGGAATAGACACTCAGCACAGGTTCTATTTTGAATGGGAATCTATTTTCCCCTCTACCGTATTTTAAAAGCAGCTGTAGTTCACAGCTACGCTCCAAGCTGACAAGTCTGCGTGTCAAATGGAAATGCCAACATAGTATGGTGTGACATGAACAGCGTCCAAACATTTCCTTACGGCTTTTTCTTTTTTGCTGGTGCAATAAAGGTATTTTTTTTAACATTTCTCTGTCCCAGATGAACATGGGGTCTTAAGACAATATTTTCTTTATTGTGAAGAGTTAAGATTTCTGCTGCCTTTATACCCTCCTCTTTTTCTCCAAAGATATTTGCAATTTTACACTGGTTAGAAGATAGAAGAGCCATAATTCACTGATTCAGAAATACTCCCTACACAATATCCTGTCTCTTTTCCACCTAGATAAAAATTCTAGTAAAAAGAAAAGTGCAACCTGCATGAAATTTAAATATCTGATCTCAAGCTAAAATGTGACTCATGGCATAATCAATCTTCCAAGCCCATTTTTATGCAAAAGGTGACAGTTTAATCCTCTGTTAATTTCAGTGTTTGGAAAGAGGCAATTTTCAACTCCAGCTTGGAAGAATTAACTGCCAAGTAGGAAGTTCTATAACATGAAGGTGAGATCTCTAAGTATAGTATGTGCCTTTGCTCTCCAAGTTACTTTTACACTTAGATCTAGGTCTGGTCTATAAAAAACCCCCTTGTTTTGGTAGTTGCTATTAGTTAATGGGAAGCAGCAGACTTTTTGAATAATCTAATGACTCCTGACTGTGCTTAATTACAGCCTTTAAAAAGCATACATCTGACACTTCCTCCAATAAATAAAATAGTTGACTATTTTAGCAAATATTTTCTTCTCTTTCAGAATTTTTAGATTTCAGAATATGCACGTGCTTTTCTTTATTTATTTGTTTGTTTGTTTTTCAGCAAGCCTGAAGCAGAAAAGCAGCTTTGCAGATCTAAGTGATAATAATGAGGAGAGGCACTCCTGAAGTTCAGGATAAAGAGGGTTACACTGCTGGTGTAGAAGTGCTTCATTTTTCTCTCCTCAACAAGAGGGTATGTATTCCTGCACAAACCTGGCTTGGAACCTGTCTCTCAAGGAAACAAGGTGCTGCTCCTGGTTGGCTAATGGGTGGCACTTTGCCTCTCTGGAAGGCAGGAGCTCTTGCTGAGCTCAGAACTCAATTTGAACTGGGAGCCAAGAGCTACTGCCTCCCCCCCCCAAATGCTTCTCTAAGGGAGCTGTGGCTCCTGGCCCTGCCCCAGACCAACACCATGTTGTCTGCCACTGGCCATCCTGGGTGTCCTGCATCACTGATCTGGCTTTCTAAATCATGCATAAAGCCCCTCCAGTAACATCCACACAGCAGGGCAGTGAATCAAATTGTGCACATCAAGGGAAAAATGTTAAACACTTCTAGCTTTAAAACTGCCAAACAGATGTTCTTTGGTTTTGACTCAAAACCGTTAATGAGTAAAGACAAAAACATCTGAGCCAAGTGGGAGCATTTCAGGCTCAAAAAAACCACTGGAGCCAATGGGGAATGGTAGGCTTGTTTTGTTCTCATACCAGTTCATAAATTCTGTTTCAAGCTCTTTCCCTAAATTAACTTCTGTTCTGGAACAGTATAGGAAAAAAATAGCAATTGGAGAGGTTAAGTGAGGATCACAATAAAAGTTGTAATTCAGCTTTAACAACCCAGGATGCTGCAGCCACGTTTATCTGCCGTGCATAGTTCAGGCTTTTTCAAACACTCTAGAAAGCCCTGGTACCTCTTTGTCAAGAGGATGTTTCATCTAATGTTACTAGAAAACCTTTATTTGCCTCAACTATATTGTAAAGTTGATACAAATACACTAGAATTTTTTTTAATCTTGAAAAATATTTATTTCAAATTGCTTGTTATAAAATCTCCTCATATAACAGCCATGTGCCCTAGATGTGAACCCACTGCCCCATAGTGGTTCAGGGTCATATTAGGTTAAACAGTAACTCTTGAGAGGTTGTTCATGTTAACAACTTCAGCTTATCACAGGTGCACCATTAGCATAGAAATTGCAGGAGTTTATGCTTTGAAAAATTGGATCTTTTAACTCTCACACATAATCTCCCTTTTCTCCCTCCTGATGCGAGTTCCAGAATGTAGTGGGAAACATACCTGTTTTCTGAGGAGAAGATGCTGCTTTCTGGGATAAAAAGGCAGGATGCTTGCCCAGAGAAGATTCCTTGGCAAGAGAAAAATATTTATGCAACTGAGAGCTCTGCCTTGCTCTTTGCTTTTTTTGGGATGTGGAAATGAGAAGTAGTTAGTTAATGCAGGCTGGCACTGTGGACTGCCCACATTCCTGGGGACAGGGTGGTTGTCCCTGGTGCAGACTCCTCACCCAGAAGCAGTGAAGAGAAATAACTAGGTGGTTATTGCCTTGTCTTTCCCATATTCCTAAAATTATGTAGAAAGTTCTAGAAAAGGCTAAATGAGCTTCAGTGTGAAAAAGGTGGAGAACCTCTAGTCAGGCTTTCATAGCACTTGTACAGCCTCCTGCTAATGGCTGAGGGCTCAACTTGAAGCCAGCTGTTATTTTTTGGGAGATGGATTGGGCAGCTTTTTCTCTCACCCCTGCCCTTGCCTATAACATTCTTCTTTTAGAAAGTGTATGTTTGTCCCCAAATAGCTGTTATACACTGACTCAGCACAGTCCCAGTACCCATACTGATTTATTGACTATCTCAGGGAACCTGTTATACCTTCTATCTCTACAATATTTTGAAAGACTTCCATACATGTGTGAAGTTCTCAGGGTGGTTACATGACCTTTAAAAACAGGAGTCTCTCTTTGTTTTATGTTCATCTCAGTCTTTGTTTACAGTCTGCACTAGCCGTGTTTGGAGCAGCAAGCCAGCTGAGCTGATGCTAATTCTGGCAGATGGGACAAGTGCAGTCATACAGTGACACTCCACGGTGCCCTTTACAACACACCCTGTGATCCACCAGGGCATAGCATGCCAGATTATCAACTGCAAGGGGATGAGAAGCCAATGTGTTTGTTCCAGCCATCTTTCTACAGAACAGTAGCATCTTGGCAGAGGGATAAGGTAGTGGAGAGGTGCACAAGCAACTGTTTCTTTGGAGGGTTGTTAAACTGCACTTAGAGAGCTGAGGGCTCACACCAGGGTCAGTGTTCACACACTGCAGCTGAGCATTGGATTGCAGGAGAATATCAGGGGCTAAGAGAACAAAAAATGTCAAATGGGGACAAAGAACTAAAAGTGAGAATGAGTAATTACTGCAGAGTTTGTATAAGAGAAAAGAGCAGTATAAGAAAAGAGCAGTATAAGAAAGGAGCAGAGGCAAAGTAAGAAAAGGAAGACCTTGGCTGACAGACATCTCTTTCCCTTCCTCTCAACTCCCACACTGTCCTGTGTGTGCATCTCTAAGCACCTAGTAAAATATCTTCCGTAACTTCTCTTCCTCCTCACCTTGAAAATTTGGCTGCACTGCAAATAACCTGCTCCTACTTTTAAGCATAAGCACTGTTTCAAACTATTGAAATTGTATAAGCACCTGTCCAACTCCCACTCAGGCCGTGCTGAGTTTTGGAAGAAGTGTTCAGCTGTTTTGGAAGGCAGATTCACCTCTGAGACAGACTAATGGCTTCCTGACAGTTCTGGGTTCCAGCAGAACAGTGGGAATCCTGTTTTTCTTGGTTTGCTGAGGCTTAAATTTCTTAAACCAGTAATCCACAGCAGTCATGGCAATGGAACATGACAAAGTGAGCAGCACTTCATAGTTCATGGAATCATAGAATCAAAGTGTTGGAAGGGATGTTTAAAGGCCATCTATCCCAACCTGCCTGCAATGAGCAGGGACATCCTCCACTAGGTCAATTTGCTGAGAAACCTGTCCAACATGACCTTGAATGTTTCCAGGGATAAGGCATCTACCACCTCTCTGGACAACTTCTGCCAGTGTTTCACCATCCTCATAAAAAAAAAATTCTTCTTTATATCTAATCAAAATCTATTCTCTTTTATTTTATTTAAAACCATACCCCCTTTTTGTATCTCAAGAAGTCCTGCTAAGAAATCTCTCCCCATCTTTCTTGTAAGCCCCCTCTAGGTACTGAAAGACCATCTGTTTTAGAGTTTTTTATTACACCTGTCACCATGGCATATATGTTTTCCTTTTACATCCTCATCCCCTTAGAAAACGCTTTTTTTCCCCCCCAGGGTAGGGATTTTTTGTTGCTTTTTAAGTGGGTGGATATGAAGATCAGAAATTCAGGAGAAAAAGAAGCATTTGAGTAGAACATTTCAGTGGAACATTTCAGCATCTCAGCCTCCTGGGAGGTTGCTGATTATTGAAAGGCTTTTATTCAGAGGAAGATTTTGCAGCATTTTCTAATTGTGGCCAGACTCTGCATTCACCATATTTCTTCTGAAGCTGCTTGTGCAGAAAAATGTCCTCGACAGGATTGATCTGTTCTCAGCTCTCTTAAAGTGCATTCTGCATAATCTCAGAGGTGCAGAACTGCCACTGTGCTTTATAAAGTGAGTTTGATATTGCTGGGGCATGAGATACTCAACTGCCTTGTGTATTCTAGCAGGTGTTGGAAGTGGACAGGGAATGAACAGCAATAAAGCAGAGCTACCCTGCATTTGTCTACCTAAAGCCAGGTGGGTATCTCGACCCTGGACACCATCTTTCTGCACATATGTGATTTACAGCAGTGTGCATTGAAACACAATAACATAACCAGGAGGATGAGTGTGGAAGAAAGCCAAGATATTTCCCTGGGTGATAGAAATGAAAGGACACATGACTTAGAAACTGAGACTGGATGTCAGAGCATAGGAAGGCAATCACCTCCTGTGTGGGATGTGTCCTACCAGGCATTTGGACAGCATTGGGGGTGCTAACACAGGTTGACAGTAGTTGCTACTACTAACTGTAGCTTAGTAAATAGGAAGACTAACATAGGATTCTTCATAATTTGAACCTAATCTGTTGGTTTGAGGGTTGTAGACTGTTTTGGTCACAGTTAGAAAAAATTCTCCAAGGAACAAATAACCGATTCTACCCTGTGTATCCCTCTAGAAAGATAGCCAGATGAGCTTGAGGACTTGGGGATTCTAATCTGTTAATGAGTGTGAACTCGATCCCTGCCTAGATCAAGTTGTAGACCTCCTAAGGGTGGGAGTCTGTCCCAGCTCTGATCACTGATTTTTGACTCAGTTAATCCCACTCTAACTAATCATGCTTTTAACAGTGGAGGTTCTGGTCTGTTTTTCAGGATTTCAGCCAAGATTATGGCCACTGTAATGACACTGAAGGAATATTAATTGCTTATTTGTCTTTGGCCTCAGTCTAAAAACATCTCTTGATCACAAATGAGGAATTAATTTACAAGATATTTTGAAGGCAGGCATGAGTAATCTTTTAGCTGGAAACTGTGCAGTCACAGCTAGTGCAACATCAGGGTAATACTGCATTAATCAGTTTGCATTTTGTAGCCCTGTCATTCTAAAAAGAAGAAAAAAAATTGCAAAATGGAAAAGTCATATCTGTCAGCTTGCAAATCTCTCATAAATATGATCTCAGGTCAGAAAGGCAGTTTTCAAGCATAAATGTATGAGGGTGCATCCAACTTTACAGCATTAAATCATGGAGATTATAATGTCAGAATATTGATTATCAATGAGATCCAAGTATTGGTGTCATAAAAGTTGTCCTGGATCAGTCTCCTAACTGTGGAGGATTTGATTCCTAGAGCAGAGAATGGATCTAGAGCCCTCTGAATGTGGATCTTCTGATTTCTGAAGTTTGGGAGCCCTTATACAGACTTTGGATAATAAACATCTTTTGGTAAAAAAAAGGGTCAACTTCCAATTTTAGCAATCTCACTTCCTTTATTTTCCTCCGTTGCTGTTTTTTCCAGGCAGCCATTTCAAGGAAACTGACTAACAATGCGTTGCTTCTCAGCTGAGAGATCTTCTCTCTACCTTCCTAGGCCACTTGTGTTAGAAGAGACCCATGGACTCTAAAGTCTGGTTCTAGACTGGGAAGCTTGGGAAGTTAGTGGTGTGTTTCCCTCCACTTCAAAGCCCATTCATGTGCCTGCATATTTGTCTAGTTGCTGCAGAGTACTAAAGACGTCCCTGTGGACTTCACAAATCAGTTAAAGTTGCAACTCTTATGTACCCTGAAATAGCTCAAGCACAGCTTGGAATGCAGCTTATTTCCCCAAAGGTGTGATGTGCAGGAGGGTGGACAGGGACAGTGCAAGCCAAGGATAGCTCAGCTAACACTAACCCTTCCTGAATATTGCCATGGGATTTTTAAATGCTTCTCAGCTCCTGCAGAGATGTGGAAAGATATGACCCTGGTTTAACATCTCATCCAAAAAGCGGTAAGTAGTTCTGACAGCGCAGATCTCCCTAAGAGCTGTATGGAAAAGTCAGACTTGGATGTGAGCCCAGCTTTAGTGTTGTGCTGAAATGCAAGATTTTTGGGTCCTAAAATGACTTCAGGCAATCCATACCCTGACAGATCGGAACTGTGGAATTTGGAGTTACTGACAAGGAAATTATTCCTAAAATTAGGTGGGGAAAACAGAAGAAGGAACAATTGCGATTATTTGCTGCTACCGAAGTAGGTGAGACCTGTTCAGGGAACAAATGCAGACTTCATTTCTTAATCTGGTCACTCTGACATGTCCCAAAAGCTTTACATTGTGAGGAAAAGAATAAGAGGCTTGGTCTATGAATAGCTCATATATCAGACTGCAGGAGAATGAGATCAGCTTTAGGTAGTTTGACTTTATTATTCATCAGGTCTGCCCGGAGGCCTCCATCAGCACTCCAGCCTTGTGGTGCTGCGCCAACAAGTGCAAACACTGTCCCTGCCCTCGAGCTATCTGATCCCAGGATTACTGCGGGGTGAGGAGGGGGGACTCATCCAAAGGTGTGAGACAGGGAGATACTGGTGTGACAAACACATTTGCATGCCGCCCCAGCCAGATTCCTCCCCAGGCTCTGCCAGCCAGCAGTGCTTCCTGGGATTCGTGGCAGAGATAAAGCATAAAAGAGGATTTGATAGAAGACAAGATGGCACCTTGTGGGGAGATTTTTACCATGATTTAGAGGGCAGGCTGTGAGAAAACATAAAAGTGTCTCCAGGAGAAATGACAGAATCTGTTATCTTTAGTGAGGGAAGAAAGTTTCTCTGCTGTGACAGAGTATTAGATTTAAGAACCAAGGAGAGACCAAACAGAGAAAAGGCTTAGAGGTAAAGGCTTGAGCTTTTCTCCCAATCCCACAGAAATATTTATAGTATCAAAACATGTGCTATCAAGATGAAAAAATGAAATCTCAGTAACAGTGCTTTGATGTTTTTTAGCTGGTGGGAATCTTGAAAAAAATCCATTGTGTTCGACTTCATTATAGAAAAGAAGCTATAAATTCTTTCTGCTTTCCTTGTGAATGATCCCCCAGGGCAGCTGCAGAGCCAGGATGTTCCAGCTTTCACCCAAATGTCACTTTTCACTCTCATCCCATGGATTCCTCATAACCGCCACTGCAATTTGGGGAACACCAGTGAAATCACCACTGAAGGCTGTTGTGCAGGTGCTGTGTAGTCCCAATCCTGGTCTGTACTTCCAGTTTTCAGGTGCCCTTGGGCTAGCATCTGTATGACCCATACTTTGTACATGAGGGAAATAAGAGAAGGAAATATTTTATTGGGGTTCTAATGTTTTGTTGGGGATGTGCCTCAATATCTTGAATGTGAGAACTTCTCCTGCTTTGCAGTTCTGTGAACAGACTATGTAATATATTTTTACTCTGTTAAGCTTAGTTTAAAAAGGAAATAATTCTGAAGCAGAAAGCCAGAAATTATCAATTTGAAAATTATCCAGATAATATTTTTCAAATAATTTTTCAAATAAAAATGTCAACATTTTCAAAAATTCAGACTTTTCAAAATAAAACTTTTCAGTGTGCCCTGGCAGCCAGCAGGGCCAACCATGTCCTGGGGGGCATCAGGCAAAGCATCACCAGCCAGTCGAGGGAGGGCATTATCCTGCTCTGCTCTGCACTAGGGCAGGCTCACCTTGAAGATTGTGGCAGTTTTGGGCACCACAATATAAGAAGGATATAAAACTATTGTCCAAAGGAGTGCCACAAGGATGGTGAAGGGCCTGGAGGGGAAGCCGTATGAGGAGCAGCTGATGTCACTTGACTTCTTCAGCCTGGAGAAGAGGAAACTGAGGGGAGACTTCACTGCAATCTTCGACAACCTCACAAGTGGAAGAGGAGGGACACGCACTGATCTCTTCTCCATGGTGACCAGTGACAGGACTGGAGGGAATGGCCTGAAGTTGTGTCAGGGGAGGTTTAGTTTGGGTATCAGGAGAAGGTTCTTCACCCAGGCTCCCCAGGGAAGCGGTCAGAGCACCAAGCCTGACAGAGTTCAAGGAGTGTTTGGACAATGCTCTCAGGTGGGATTCTCAGGATTGTCCTGTGCAGGTCCAGGAGATGGACTTAGATGATCCTTGTGCGTCCCTTCCAACTCAGGACATTCTATGACTGTATGAAAAATATCCTAAAATGGGATCTTTCACTCTTCTGTGGAAGACCTTGTGAACTGATATTTTCCAGGTGAGAAAATTTAACTTCAGTGAAGACAAAAAAACAGTGCTTAACATAGTGCAGAGTGGAGAAAATTAATAAAAAGGAAATGTCTTTAAAACACTAAAATAGAACTTGTTCCTTGCAGAGTAAGTTTATTTAAGACGAGGCTAGAGAAAGGACATTCTAGTAACTGGTAGATGCTTAGAGCAAGCAATTTGGCATCTGAAAATGGCAGAAATAGATTTTTATAATTTTAATTAATGGACTCAGAAGCCCATTGCATATTTCTGGAAGAATAAATCCATGATAACACCTAAGCTACTGGAGTTGGCTGCTTGGTGTTACTGTTGTGATAGAGAAAGGACAGGATTCAGGAGAACAGGGTAAGATTTACTGGGAATGACCACGTTAAGAAAAGACACATATATATATATATAGACAGAGGGGTGTGCATGTTTGTGGGGGGTGTGTGTCTACATGAATATCTATGTTATTTATCAAGAAGAGAGGCCAAGGTGTGAGATTAGAGGGCAGAGAACGATCATGAAAAAGCTCTGCATTTATAATTTGTGTATAGGCAGATACTAAATCAGACCAAATCCTTTATGGTTATCTCTGCAAGAGCAGTGCTAAATCTTGTTTTCCCGAAAGAACAGTCTCTAAAAATTATTTTACCCTACCTTCTGTTTTTTGTGATGTATAAGGATACCAGTACTATAATTAATTCCCTCTTGACTCTGCTTATGGGTGCTGTAACTTCATATAGCAGCATAGTTACACACTCAACAACCTGGAATTTTAGCTTCTTACTTACTTGAATTAATGGGAGCAAACTATTCCTCTAGGGCTGTACAGGAGAGATAGGTTATAGAGCATGTTGAAAAGAACAATGTTAGCCAGCAATTTAGTCATAATTCTGAGAAGGAGTTTCTGCTCATGAAAGAAAAAAGGTTGTGTGCCTGACCTTCCTGGACACGGAGTGCCCCCAACTTTCACTGTGACAGCATTGAAGATTGAGTCCCCACTGAACCAGCTAAAGCAAACACAGTGCACAGTCCCTTTGAAGTCCTGTGCATGCTCCTCAGTGCTGTGCCTGCCCTTAGCTGGGTTCATTGTCTCTGTAACAAAAACTGCTAGTGTCTAATTTCTGATGGGAAATGTGTTTTGGGGGGAAGGTGGGGGGGGAATGCAACCCCTGAACTTAGCTTTGCTTTGACGAAAGCACTTTTATAATCTGCTCTCTGTTATATTTTTGCATTCAGCCCAAGTGCCGTCAGTGTTGTCCTGGAGAACAGTTAATGGGGGCATTGGAAGGGGAACAGAGGTACAGGCTGGAAAATACAAGTGAAGTTTACTCTGAGTTCAGACTCAAGTTCTCACTTTAAGTGCCTGCATTCCTGCATATGCTCCTAACAACCCTGGGACTGGAATCACACAAATTCTCAGGAAAGCAGGCAGGAGTGCTTAAGACCCCTGTAACTCAGAACCATTCAAATGGCAGTGCACTGAACAATTCCTGAGTGCATTCTCATGGTTTGTCCTCATTTCACATAAAGCAGGTGTAGTTTGTCATGGTTATTTTCAGGCTCTAGGGAAGCAAGTTGCTTGAATCAGACAAGACATCCAGCTGCGCAGACTTCAGGAAAACCATTCAGCAGACTTCAGCAGAGATGGATCAAATGCCTTGGCTTTAATAACCTTCCCCAGAGAAGGTAAGATGCTGCTGGATCTTGCATGTCAAACCAGAAACATCCTTCCCCAGACCTGGGAGACACAGCCTGTGCCTCTTTAAATCTGCACTGTGTGCTGCAGTGCTCTGCATTGTTGCCATGGCAGAAATCTCCCCATAGTAATAACCTCTTTCAGGGAAGGTTAAAAAGAGACAGTGCACATGCTCAGAAATGCTGCACTTGTTCTCTTAGCAGTTTGCAGCGGCCATTTCAAAGAAACCATCACAAAGACAAGAGAAAGATCAGGTACTGATATTTTTTCCTTTGTTAGAGGGGATGACTTTTCTCTTTCACAGAAGTCCATGCACAGATCTGTCTCCGTTCCCAGTTGCACTGCAGAGAGAGACCACCCTTGAAGCCTGTCATGATTATTCCTTGCAATTTCCCATGGAATAACTGAGAGGCAGGAGTTAGATGTGATTTAAGGTGATTGCTGCACTCGGGGAGCAATTGTTTTGCAGTGGTGCTCACATACAAAGCTGAGCTGACTCTGGGGTGGGTGATGTGTAAGGTACCCTAAAAAGTTTACCAGCATGTCTGTTTTGTTTTGATGAACCTTTGTAGTACTCAGCCAACTATGAGAATAGCCTCTGCTCCTACTGATCAGGAAGCTTCTTCATCAGGTACTTTCAAAAGAGGCTGGTATTATCCTAGTTTACTAATACTTGGAGACACTTGCATCCTGTTGCGAAGACTTTGATTGTACTGGGTTTGATTGCATTAATTAAATTTGCAATTAATTAAAACAGAAAACCCAAGCCGCTTATTATGATTTCAATCCCTTTATTTTAATGATTGTAGAAATAAGAAAAAGGATCACATCAGATCTAAATAGTGGGTGGAGTAGGAAACCCAGTTATGAGGTTATAGAAATTACATTACCAGATCTTTTTCTTTCTGTGGGCTCAAATACATTGGTGACTCTACATGTACATTTTTGTCTCTTGCCTCTGAACCACTCCCTACTCTTATGCTTAGGTTGAGGTGCACAGGGAGGGGATGTGTATAATGCTGCTCCTTTCCTGGATGAATTGGTGGTTTGCACATGCTGCAAGTGTTTGTGCAGAATTTACAGTTTCAGATTAGCTGTGTCTGAAAAGGTGGATTGCATGGATCAAAGAGCAAGCTTTTTTCTGTTCTGTGTTTGTGGCAAGATGGGGAAAACCCTTTCCTTTTCTGCCTCCCTTCTACTGCCTTTCTAAATGTGAAATACAATCTGTTCTGGGGAGGGCTGTACTCTCACATTCAGTACATGCAGATTTGATACTCTTATGCAACATCTTTTGCTTAGTATGCACCAGCTTAGAAATCAGAAAGAGGCAGAACATTGTCCTGCTTTCCCACGTTTAGATGAAGAGATTTTTCATGTGGCTTTTGTTGTGTTGCCATAACTTTGACATATTTTATTCTTTCTTTCTTCCATTTGAATGTACAGGAATGAAAGGTACCTAAGGACCTCCTCAGCAGTTTGCTAGAATCCTTGAGGCTTGGATTCAAATCTCTATTAATAGATAGTTGCAGCTTAAAGCACTCGCTCTTGATCAGAACAGTTTATCTTTAGGTAAAGAAGCTACTTAATTTGAAACTTGTGTACTTAAAAAAAAAGTTACCTCTGTGTGAAGGGGAGCTGTTGCTGAGACAGATTCTACCAGCTTCAGGACATGGTGTGGCCTGGCCGTGGTGTTCAGGAACAAATGGATGGCTGCAAATAACAGCCTGAAGCCCAGATTAGGAGGGGAAACAGGAGGTCAAAGAGTTTTGATGTGTTTACTGTTAGAAATTCTACTTGTGAATTTGTGAAGATTTAACAAAAGTATTTATCTACTTTCGTAAAGGAGTAAGTTTTTATAATCAGTGTGGTGTGAAATGCTAACAGTTACCTTTAGTTATTATATTTGTGGAAAAAAATGGTGCATCAGTAAAGCAAGCCAGAGGGTAAAGACCTCATTTCCAGGTTCTGGTCTGTTCCAGCCAGCTCTGTAATCCCTGCAATTTTGATCTCCATGTCTAACTGAACCAGCTCTCCAGACCAGCTAGTCTAGGACTGTGTAGTTAGAAAAAAGTCACAGAGTGAGCAAAATTGTTGGCATCCTGGCTTGCAAATGAAACCAAAGAGTGTCTAGGGACTTCTGATCTTGCCCTTCATGTTAAGAGATGTTCTTCCCTAGTTGGGATTTATTTGCATTGCTGGAAAAGTACAGAAAAGTTTTGTCCATGCTCTAGATCTGCTATTTTGTTTTCTTTCAGAGGAAGACTGCCAATGCTTTAGCCATCGGGAACATTAATCTCTGTGTAACAAACCCCTTGTATCCAGTGTTCCTCACTAACTTGTTTGTGTCTCTCGATAAACAGAGAAGCACCCACTCCCAAGATGTTGCCACCCTGCCTTTTGAGAAGAGCCATCCTTACAGTTCCTTTAGTTTTTGTGGTTGTACTACTCTTCATGGAGCCTGTCAGAGCTGATCAAGAAGCGGGAACAGCCATACCAGCTGAAAGTATGTACCACCCTGCAGCCCTCCCATGCAGGCCCTACTGTAGTTTCCATGTTGCAGGACTTCACATCACTGAAGCTTGTCCAAATAATACAAACTATTTTAAAACCACAGCTTGATAGCATACCAGTGCTGTTTTGCTCCTGTGTCCAAGGCTCTCCACTCTCTTATCCTTGTGTTTTGCCTGTTTCTGTCTTGCCTCTACCTGAAATCTGCCACTGTTCTGCACCTTCTCTTTTGTATATCCTTTTCATTGTGTTAGCCCTTTCTATGCCAGAAATCACCTTGTTTGCTTTTCAGAGACATTACTGAGAACTTGCTCTTTTTCAAATGATGTTGGCTGTTCATTATATTTCATTCTTGAGAATGTTTGCTGTATTAAAGTCATTATTTTTATTTTAAAAATTCACATTGAAGATGCCAAGAAAACATTTTTTTAAACACCTAGTCTTGAGGCCTTCAACCACCTAATTCTCCTTTGCTGATTTGCATTGTGTTTATTTTACATCATAAACATAATGACAAGTTCTTGCATCAAGTTGTTGATGTGAAAGCTGATGAAACTGTTGATGTGAAAACTTCTCTCCTTTTGTCTAGTGCAAATATAGTAACACTAAAGTTGGGTAATAGTACAACAATGAGAGAGTAGGCCTTTAATATTGCTCACTGTTTTTTTCTGTTTTTCTCTTTTTTCATAGCCAGTTAAAGAATTTGGCAGGCTCCTTTCCTCCAGCAGGCAAAATTTCTGTTTGCTGGTTAGCACACAGATCATGAGCTGGAAACTCATACTCCAGCTTATTAGAGGCATGTAGTAGTCAGTCCAAAATCAAGTGTTTGCAAAATGAGCTGACACTGCAGAATTTTCCAACATCAGTCGCGGTTTCATCCCTTCTTCCTTACCAGACCTCAGAGAGCAAACTAAACCTGGACTCAGAATTTCTCACTTGCACAGTATTTCCAGTGAGGTTGTCAGCAAGGCTCAGCCACTGAGAGGGAAATAAGAACATATGTACAGCCTGATGATTCAAAGACATTTCATCATGACTATATTTGTTCTGTCTCGGTACTGCTGTCTGTTGGGGCACAGTTTTGTGTTACATGATGATCCACATGACGATGTGGCCTTCAGTCTGGGTGTCTGGATCTGGTCATACTCTCTCAAGCACCGCAGTAAGTCCAGATTGCAGCAGTTCTGCTTATCAGCAATGCCCATTAATGACAGGGCATTTGTTTAGACTAAGCTGTATCATATTCAAAGTTAGAGGTTAAGTGGTCTGTCTGTGATATTGCATACAGTTTTATTTTGTTAGCTTTCTATTTAGAACTCAACTTTGTGATATTAGGAGATAAGATTTTCCAGGGAACAGGTTCATGGTTTCAGAGGTAATTTCTGAAAAATGTGAAGATGAGGTTGAAAATCTGTTTGACGTTAGTGGAGCAAAATGAAGACTAAAGTTGTAGGATTAGTGTTTTCATACTGTGACAAGGAAGAGTGGAACAGCAATAAATGTGGAAGAAGAATTTTAGTGCAAATTTGTTGAAGTAATTCTTTTGTTATTGAGAGACTTGGTGGAGCATCCTGATGGACCATTCACAATAACCCAGATTGTTCAAGGGTACCTACATCAGTACAGACTCTGTGGATTCTTTTCTGTAGCTCTTTCTGATACTCAAAATCACTGTTTAATCCTTGTAGTTGTCTTCATGCCATATAGTCATGATTTTCTACTAAATGCTCTACCAAATACTCTCCTAGGCCGTCCCTGTGTTGATTGCCATGCATTTGAGTTCATGCAGAGAGCTCTGCAGGATTTAAAGAAGACAGCATATAACCTAGACACACGGGTAAGGAAACATTGAATTTCTTCTTTTTTACTTTTTTTTGATACAGAAGAAAATGTTCTGTATAAAAGTACATAAGGTGGATGGATTTTGCACAAACACTCAGTGAACTGTACTGTCCTGTCTTCTATGGTGAGGCTGATTAATTACCCTTCACCTCTCTACGCAATAATCTGTGGAATTCTTCTGCCTGGGGGTTCCTGGACACCAGGAAGTACAAGAGAGAGTGAACTGACCATCCTCAGCCCTCTTTCCTTCACTTGTCAAGTTACAGCCATTAGTGCTGCTCTTCTCATTCCAAATGCTGAGCACACATCTTTGTTTTTATGTTAGGGGGAGTAAGGTGAAAGTATCATTTATATTTATTACCCAAAACGAGAGAGCCAAACTAAAAGTCTACTAAAATAAAATACTCCCCTGCACATGCTTTTACCCCTGGGGACAGGCTAAGGGAGGAAACATCATCCATAGATAGTTCTTACATTTCTCGGATTTCATAATGATGAAGAACTCCACAAAGTAGAAGAGCATAGGGAATGAAACTTGTTTGGCTTGCAGTCAGCGTGCAGAATTTGCCAAGGTTGGTATCTTCCTTCTGTGAGGTAAGTGGAATCTTTCTCTTGCTGCTGCAACCTGCAATCTGTGCGTGGCTGTGTCCCAGCTGCTGTCAGATGGAGGTGTCCCAGGAGGGTGGCTTCATCCCCACCTCCTGTGTACCCTTTAGCTGAAGTGTTATATCTACATTCTTGCACAGATTTTTCAACAGAAGGCACTCAAACTTTTCTGTTTTTCTAATCCATGGTCAAGGTTGTTCACAGTTCAAAGCCTGTGAACTGGCATCTTTGAAGAACAGTTTGAGGTAACTTTGAGCAGGGTCCTTGACATTTAGGTGAAAATGCAAGGGCAGGAATGAAGACGCCTTGAATTGTGACATACTACAAAAAAATAAACAAACATTCCAGCAGAACCAGATTGGTATGTAACACATTTACAGTTAAACAAAATCTGTTCAATAATTACAGGTCAAATATATTTTGGGCTTCATGAAGAAATCTTGCTAATGAATAGATCTTCTGAACACTGTATACAGCCCAAACAAGATGTTCAGATTATGCTGTAAAGTGGGTCTAGTGCATCTTTTCCTTCTTTTACAAACCTTTGAACTATTCACCAGAATTTCTTCATCTTGATTAAAAAATATCTCAACTCCTAAATCTTCTCTGGCTGTCTGGCTATGGCAGTGACCTTTATAAAACCTTCAGATTGTAGATAAGAGAGAAACTTTATGAAACACACATATCCAATGCAGGAGTAGCAAGAAGAACCCCAAAGCTGGCAACTCTATTTTAAAACTTTTCAAAAAATAGAAGTAAAAGAAGGCAAGAGAGATAAAATGAGGATAGAAAAAAAGTCAGCTGAGATGAATGTCCTATTGACTTTCACAGTTGTAGATTTGACAGCAAGCCTGAAAATGTGGCTCCATTATATCTTCTCATCAAAACAAACCTCTCACGTTCTTATAACTTTAAAATCTAAGGAGTTGAATCCATATTGAGCTCCTTCAGTTCCCCTGGACTAGGACAGGCCTATTCCAGTCATTAAGTTAGGAGCTCTGCCTGCATCTTCAAAAGACATGGAAACATTTAATAGTTGAGAACTTTTTGGAACAGCCTTCTAGGGTATTTTAATTCTTACTTTTATTATTCAGCTGTGGCCCAATTTGATGCAAACTGAGAGTTTTAAGACTGTTCCTTTCAGCCACATAGATATTTCACATTTGACTATTTTAGTCTGTTTTGTTGCTTTGTGGGGCAAATATTTCTGTCCCCGAAAATACAATTCCCTTTGTTAATATTCCCACTGGATACATTAATTTTCTGAAAAACCCTCTTTTGTTTGCAGGCAAGATTGTTAGAAGATGACTAAGCAGCTTCTAACTGTGTTGGAGGGGTAAGGGTTGCCAAGAGAGGAATTTCTCATTTAATTCCTCCTGCACATCTTACTCTGCAGTTCTGTACAGGGAAAACCATGTCGTTTTATTGCACAGCTCAAGAGCTTTCACACTTAATTTGGCCCTGTGTTGATCTACATGGTGTCTCAAAAAGCACACTGACTCTAGCATAGGTCACACACCCCTTTGCAGAGGCCATAGGCTGTACCTCCTTCCTTTTCCAAAACTAGATGTGTTTGTAACCTAAACTAATGTGAAGATCCCTTACTAATTGTCAGGCTGGCTGGATTTTACTCATGCGGCAAAAGAAAGGTCACAGACCACCTTTGAGAGTCTGGCTTCTACCCATGGATATACCAGACCTGTTTACCCCTCTGTGTAACTTTTTCCACCCTTTTGTTGCTGCTGGCCCCTTGGAGCAGGCTGCAGGCTGGATTAGTCGTTTTGGCAGCATTTTCTGGGCATATCTGTGATTCACCACTCAGTCAAAGTGCCCTACGTGGCAGATGCAGCTCTGATCAGGAACTGAGGAGAGGGGTCTCATACTGCTGGGAGGAAGCTCCCCACAGCATCTAAAAGCTGCTCAAGACAGAGCCCAGCAGGCAGACAGCCATAAAACAAATCCTGGAAAACAAATCCAGTCCATGGGCTGCACAGTTCACTCTAAGTCTGCACTGTAGACACTTATTTTCAGAACTCCAGCTCATTTTTCAGAGTTAACCAGTGGACATGGCATTTCAACTTTAAAAAGTTAAGGAACTGCATTTTTAGCTGGAACTTAACATATTTTTTGTAGGTTCAGAATCTGGAACCTGTTTGGCTTTTTTGGTGGATTTTGTTTGGGTTTTTTTCTTGTTTGGTTTGGTTTGTTTGGTTGTTTGGTTGTTTTTATTTTGGTTTACTTTTGTTTTATTTATTTTAAGCATGCCTTAACCTACCAGGGAATAATAACTAATCTCTGTGCAAACAGTTTTGTGATCATACTTTCAAAACAGTCAGCAAAGCTGTATTTAGTGCCATTCATTTTGTTCTTTATTGCTTTCTAAATTGTCAATGGTTACTGGAAAATAGAAATAGAGGCTTGAAAATATTATTAAAGGTATATAAGATGGTAAACAGCCTTGGTGCTTAGCTCCAAAGATGTTGGCATGCTGTCAACCTCCCTTATTCAAACCATTGCAAATGATGTCAAAGAGATGGTTAGAAGGTGGTGATTGAGTGTCTGTTCTATGATTAGCAAAGCCTGATTAGATCTTTCCAGTTTTGCAGGGTAGCTGAAATGATCAAAAGTGATTCCTCATTTAATATAGAACCACAGGGCTGTGTCTAGTGATTTATCATCTGAGGAAAACCCCTGAGCAGCAGATAGCTTTGCCTGCGCTAAGAAGGAAAGTGGAAAGCAGGATGCTTCAGCCCAGGTCTGCTCTAAGTGCCTTTAGCTGATGTGGGTCAATGGATAACACAGGTTTTAAAATACAGTCTTTTATCATATGGCAACTCCATCTCATACAAAAATCACAAGTCAGGAAGATTAAGGATGGATTTGATTGGCATTTAGAGCTGGTAGTCTCCAAAATGCCTTTTTTTTGTGTGTGTAGCTGGTTACACCAGTAGGAAATAATTTGGGGAGTGGACTTCCCACAGCTACTGTGTCCCATGACAATAAGGAGGAAATCCTCTCTTGGATCAGACTGGTTCTCAGATACAGCTTCAGCTCGTGATAGATAAACTGGGGTGAAGATAAAATGTTGATGTCAAACATCTCTGTGCTGCATTATGTGTCTACTGAAGCTACAAGTGCTCCAGACAGCCAGGAAAGTCAGTGTGTGTGCATGAGAGAGGAAGGATTTCCAAATTTCCTTATCCCTTCCCTGGTCCTCATCCCTTTCTCACACTATCAGGCTGAGAGGGTGCAGGCTTTTCTGATCATACTCAAGTTCCCAATCCACCCTAGTTGTTCCAGATACTATGATGTCCTGATATTGCTGAACCTCAGTTCAACTGGGAGCCAGTTTGGGACCCCTTTCCTTAAAAGAAGCCAGGAGTCTCATCCCATGCTTGAGCTGTGATGGCTGTGGGCCAGCTCAGCACCTCTCCTCTGCTTTAGGCACATCAACAGTAACAACAGGGAAGCAGAAGAAGTTAAAGCAGAAGTAAATCTCTTCACTGAGAGAGTGGTCAGTCACTGGAACAGGGTCCCAAGGGGAGTGGTCATGGCACCAAGCCTGCCAGAGTTCAGGCTGGATGATGGACAATGCTCTTAGTCATACACTTTAGTTTTAGATAGTCCTGTGAGGAGCAGAGGGTTGGACTTGATATCCTTATGAGTCCTTCCAGCCTGAGATATTTTACAATTAAATTATGCCTTACATTTTTTGTATAACTTTCAACAGTGAGTCCAGCTGGTAATATTCTAAATGTAATGTCTGAGTCCGTTTCTAAGTAAAAGAAAATTTCTTACAGGTTTTGGGGTTCTTTTTAAGCCTCTAATGAACGTCGGAGCTTATGCTGGTTTTTGCTGTTGAAGTAAGATTGTAAGAAAGAAAAATAACTTTAGACAAAAATAACAGCACCCAGACACACACTGAACGGACTAATGTGAAAAACATGAATGCGTACTGCACTGAATTTTTCCATGTCACAGAAGTATTGCCATGTTGGTATGCCAATTAATGCCACAAAAGCTAAATTATTTTGAAGAGCAGTAAACAGTAACTCTGATTTTTACCCCAAGCCTCATCTCATACAACCAGTTTCAAATCTTAGAATAAAAGTAAAATGGACTTTTCTTTGGGACCTAATTAGTTTTACAGTGCTGAGACTTGTTTTTTGATGTTGCTTTTGTTCCTCTCTATTATAGACAGAAACCCTGCTTCTTCAGGTGGAAAAGAGAAATCTGTGTGACTGTGTAGCTGCCAATCTACTGAACTGAATCCTGGAGGCCACCAAGGAGAGTCACCTGTTCAGCAGTTTTTAAAATGCAGCTGTATAAAATACAGCTTTATGGAATTCATGTTGCAAGCATGTATGCCCCAATGTACTGATGAAATTGGGGGCCTGTGTCTTATGTATTTGTCTGTTCTGTATTTTTTTAAAAGAGAACCCTCTTTTCACACACCTGCTGGATTGCCAGTAATGGCTCAATTCAATAAATCTGTTAATTAGTATTAGAGTGGGGGAAAAATGTACCTGCTTTGATTTTTAAAACAGAGTTTGCCAAGTGTAACCCACAAGATAAATTTGGCCAACAGTGCTCTAGAGACACTTGCAGCTGGTTTTTGTCTCCAATATATGAATATCTCTGTGGCAACTTACCCAGTTATATTGAAACAGGACACTGTGGTCTCTGTAGGCTTTGCTTGTATATTAAAGATGATGGAAGTCCTTTCTGTTTGTTGTCTGCACTGTGACCTCCTTGAGGCATGTTGTCGTTCTGTCAGCTATAATGAGGTGTGTGTCATGAGGAATTACATGTGTGCTGTGCTTGCACCAAACCAATTTATATCTCAGTGCTGAGTTTTCTGTTATCCTGCATAAGAGTATTGTTTTCTTCAATTAAAGTGTTTAGTTTCTTCCCCTCCTTCCCTGGACACTCCATTCTTAACCTAGTGCATCTCTAAATAGCTTTATCTTGGCAAGTCAAATGGATAGTGCACAAAAAGGAGAATAAGGGTATGAGTAGGCAGCCTTGCCAGTTCCAGCTGTACCAAATGCTGCCACCAGCAACTGCTCAGCATCACACTGAAGGAAAGCTCCGTGCAGTGCCAAGTTCCTTCCTGAGAGTGTGCCTTATTTTACTTCAAGTGAAGCACAGTGATTAGGAATCATGTATTTGGTCCATTCTGTGACGTACTGAACTCTGACTGTTTTGGTTTTTCCTTGTAGTTGCCTTTGAAAATCGCTCTTTTTGTTTCAGGCATGAAGAAGGACTTGTGTACCTGAAAGCTAAGATCATTTTTATCCTCAACTCTATCCCTTTATTGTAAGATAGTATCTACTCACAAGTCTGAATTAGGTTGTAGATGCTTGGAGTTTGTCTGAATTGATTTATTAACTGTCTGAAACCATTCCAACATTGAGCTGTGGGGTGCTAACTTGTCTTGGGAAGTGGATACCCAGTCTTGAAGACAAAAATCTATTCAGCTGAATTTGGAAGAAAGTGCCTGCCTGTCATCTTGCTTCTCTAACTAAACTAGTGTGACTTTGATGGAAGTGGATGAGAGAGGAAACACAACTACTACTCTGCCAGTGCAGTTGTAGGTATGGTAACAAACAGCTGGGGGAGTAGGGGAACACCACAGAGAGCCTGAGTGGCTCTCCCAAACCTGTCCAGGGCTTGGAAAGTGTGCAATTCCTGCACACTGTACTGAGAAGTACATCATGCTCTTTTGCATGGGACCAGGATGCAGGCCAGGACAGAAGCTCCGTGTGAACTGGCGAGGGGGATTCTGATGCAATTTTTCCAAATTCCCTCAAGGAGCACCTTGCTGTGTGTTTTTCCCTAAGTCCATTCACCCAGCCTGGGAGCACTGGCACTGCTGATACCAGGCTGCTTGGCAAAACCAGAGTCACTGCAAGCTTCACCTGCAGCTCTCCTCCCAGAGAGTGGGAAAGGGCAGCAGTCCTTACTCATGCATGGCAGAGCACTCTCAGGACTTCTGGAACAAAGCCTCCTTTGGAGGGCTTCAGCTGATCCTGGCTGCAGCAGAATGGCTTCTCAGAGCTTCTTGGCTTCTATTGCACTTGGCTCATCCCCATCTTGTTATATCTTGGATTTGTTCCCCTGCTTTGCTCCGGACCTGTCTTGTCTGTCCTCTCTAGTCTGGCATTGCCCTCCCTCTGGTCCTGGGGAGTTCTCAGTGAACCCCTGGCTGCCCATCCTGGTGAATCCGTGTGTAGGCACTGCAGGTGTGAGTGGTGGGGCTGATTGTCCTCAGGTCACTTGAGTCCAGCTGGAGCACTGTCAGCGCAATAAGTGGCATTCCAATTTACCACGGAGTGAGTGAGCATGGTGCTGAGCAACACTGCCATCTCATTCCCAGGGAAGGGGAGTTCCCCTGCCCATGAATGACATTGTGGGGAAGGACCTCTTTTTACTTGAAAGCCAACATTCCCATCACAGAACTTGGAGGAAGTCCCAGAAGAGTTCAGGTGGCAAAAGCTCTGCTCCCGAAGCTGAGCTAGTCTGTGGACTGTCCCCCAGGGTGCTGTAATCTCACTGACTTGTGACAGGTGTGGACAGGAACCCAGCCATGGTCAGTCACTGTTTTTTCCAGATGCTCAGTAATAAGGTATTCTGGCACAACTGGAAACACCTGTAAATGTTCATGAACTCTTCCCTTTGTGTCTGCATAGACACTGGCTTGAACAAAAGAAAATCTGACCATGTGGAAATATTTTCCTTCAGTCATTTTGCTATGATTTTATGGTTCACATTGTTAGAACTGGGGAAGTGAAACACAAGATGTAACTGGGCTGTTGCCCCAAGAGAAAGCAGCCAGGAGGGGGACGGATGGGGAAAGGAGAACAGGGTCATCGAAACACACGTGCACCCTTCTTGCTGTACACATTGTCCTGTTTTATTCCCTGTGCTATGTTATATGGTGTCTCTTACTTTGTGACTGCCCTGAAAACTCTCTGGGACAGACAAGTTGTCATGTCAATAGCACTGTCAGGTGGCCATCACTACTTCAGGTGTTGTGAACTTATTAAATAAAAATCACAATGTAAAATATGCTGGCCTGTTGCTCCAGTTTCAAACAAGGTATTTGTTTATATGCATGGGTTTGCAGTTTAATCTTCATATAGGTATTTTTTAATCTTCCAACTCCAGCTTTGCTGTTCCAACTGTGACTTTGTAGAGATGGGGAGTGGATGGTATTTTCAAGACCTCAAAGTGCCTCAAGTTTAAAAAGTGGCATAATAAGAAGAGTTTCAGGCATAGATGCCACGAGAAAAGAAATGCAAATATCTCCAGATATTCTATTTTTTACATTGATCTGTCTACACTTTTCCTTCCTGATAGTCACAGCTGTCGTCATTTGATTCCTGGTCTGAAATTCCATGCACTCTGTGAATATCTGCTAACATATCAGCTTGTCCTCATTAGCCTCGAGCAGTTTTGCCATTTCAATTAAAGTTAAGTCATATTGCAGTTTTCTGGTCATTCAAGTGACAAAACTGCAGCTTGTTTTCTTTGCCAAGAGAGTCTGAAAATGGAACAGGACTGGCAACCCTGCCATTGTTCTTTTCATATAGCTTCACTCTTCTCTGAGGGTCCAAATCAGCTGGAAAGATTGCTGACTGGTGATCCAAGTTTGACCTTTCTGCAGAGTAAGCAGAATGCAAATTTCAAGGAATGTAGGGTGATAGGCCAATTTAAGGCCATTATGACGATTCTGGTCAGTTANGGTGATAGGCCAATTTAAGGCCATGAGGCAACACTTCAGCACCTGGAGGGGATATTCCCAGAAACCCATTGTCAGATGATAATAGGTTACACAAAAATGGACAAAGAGACCCCATGGCTTCCCGAAGGTCCTCAACAAAATGGGGAGACTTCCTAGGAAGAGACTGATAGGATTAACTAATTATGGAGTACTATGGAAATAGCATGGCCCTTCTTCACAACATCCTAGGGGAGCAAAGTGAACCGACCCTTAGGCCTATGTCATCTATCACCCCAAAAATCATTGTTGACTATAGTCATTCAGACTGCCTAAGAAAAATAAAAGTATAAAAAGAGATCGGACATGAGCAAAATCGGAGAGAAGTTCTGTCATCTCTGCAGGGGTAACTAATGATCTGCCTTGTCTCCTTCCACTCCTTCGGACACTGTAGGGGTGAGCATCCATTTACTCTGCACTCTTTACCTTGACCTTGCCTTATACCTTATAGACCACTGTCTTTCACCGTTACCCCACAGATACCTTATTTACTAATTGTACTTTGCTACTTTGCTTAAGAGATACTAATTTTACCTTGCGCTACACCTTGTAACTTACGGGGTATATGTATTTTACTTTGCATTCTTTTTGTTGTTGTTGCTGTCCTATATTGTACTTTACTGCTGATTTGTTGTTCGTGGTTTGCTTTAAGCTGTGCATCTCCTTATCTTAGTGAGTTAAAATGTGTGTTAGTGGGAAGAGGCTATATTCTATCTTTTTTGCTTCGTGTTATCGAGTGTGTTTAGATTTTGTTCCAGTCTTTTTAAATTGGTCTGTCATGGGGGAGGCGTTGCTTGAGTTTTGTGTTAAGGCTTAGGTAGTTGTGTTTTGCAGAGCATTCTTCTGTTTTTGAGTTTTTATTAAGTGCCATCATGCAGTTAAACGTTATCACCGGTGCCGCAAACCCTATAGTAGTTTGTCACATACTTGTATTAATAACAGTTATTTTCTGAGCTGCTAGAGTCAACCTGGTTTATTTTTCGTGCTGGCAGCCCCGTAACTTGTAGCAGAACTGTGCTGAGAAGGTTCTGCATTGCTATTAAGTGCTGTCCCCATACCAGGGTATCAAAAGTCCTGTCCATCACAGTGAATCTCTCTAATGAAGGGTCTTTTTAGCAAAAGTGTGGACAGACTGTTTTGGGCTTTAAAAGGCTTTGATATTCTGGGGACACTGATAGCCAATAAAAAATATATTAATACAGGTGGGACAAGAAATCTTTGCATTTCTGCCCCTTTTCACATGACAAGGGAGACCAGTGTTCACTTTCTTGTTTTGGGGTGGGGAGGGTCTGAATATTCTCTGTGTGTGCATTAATAGCTGCACGTAACACTTAATGTTCATGCTCAGGCAAACAGAATGGCAGCCTCAGCCCTGAGCTAAATCTGTTTTTCAGATGTTATTAAAGAATTGGTGGGTGGGGTTTGCAGTTTTTGTTTGTTTGTTTTGGGGGGTTTTGTTTTTTTTTTATTTTTTAAGATTTGAACTTTATTTTTACCCTATTATTATTTTTTTTATTCCTAAACTCCATGCAGTGTTTGGCTATGCAAAAGCCAGTAGGTACCACAGACAGAAAAATGAAGGAATCACTTCTGCTTTGAGCCTGGTGAAACTTAGCATCTTCCTTTGCATAAATTCCATCAGACTTAAAGTTCCCAGTGATGCCAGCTTTAGTGAGGTTATATCTACTCAGCTTTTGACTGCAAAATAAAAAGATGGCCATGTTCTCACTCTGAAACTTTCCAGTTCAATATAGGGTCTGGGAAGAGACACAAATTTTGGGACCAAAACCAAAGTTACCAGAATTTATGACTGCTTATAGCCAAGGCTTTCACGGAGGCCATCTGCAGTGCTACAAGTTGATTTGCAAAGTTCTGGGTATTGTGGGTTTTTAAGCTTCCCCAGTTAAAGACCCTAATTTCATCCATGCAGTTCATTTGATACACATAGTTTCTTGCCTAAGTAGCTCTTGCATTCATCCTGTACTATATATACACTGTAATACAGCATCCAGCTTGTGAACTGTATCTGGTTTCAGCCAACAGCACTGAATATAACTAATGCACAATTTGGTCTTGCATTGAAGCCGGAACGGAACAATATTTAAAAGCCTTTTGACAGCTGGTATATTGCACATTGAAAGTATTATCTATTTTATGTACAAGGTAAAATCAAATTTCATTTTTACCCATGGAGTCTTGAACCATGCCCTAGAAGTCAATAGCTTTTCTGAAATAAAATGTGTTCTCCCCACCTGCCCTTTCCGTATGCACAGACAGGCTGTGCAGAGGAGAACTGCCTGTGCCTTTTGTTACTCTGGTTTTGATAGCCACAGAATAATGTGTCCAAGTCCCAGAACTTAAAATAACAACGAAAATGTTCATAGAATCATGGAGTCATACAATCTATGGAGTTGGAAGGGACCCATCAGGATCATCAAGTCCAACTCCTGGCCCTGCACAGGACACCCCAAGAGTCACACCATGTGCCTGAGAGCATTGTCCAAACCCTTCTTGAACTCTGTCAGGCTTGGTCTTGTGACCACTGCCCTGGGGACCCTGTTCTAGTGCTCTCCCACCCTCTGGGTGAAAAACCTTTTCCTGTTATCTAACCTAGACCTCTCTGACCCAGCTTCATGCTGTTTCCTTGAGCCCTGTCCCTGGTCACCACAAAGAAGAGGTCAGTGTCTGCCCTTCCACTTCCCCTTGTGAGGATGTTAAAGAGCCCATATCCCTCAGCCTCTCCTCATAGAACTTGTGTTCAAGTCCCTTCACCAGCCTCGTTGCTCTTCTCTGGACCTGCTCCAGCATCTCAGTGTCCTTCCTGAACTGAGGGGCCCAGAACTGGACACAGAACTCCAGGTGTGGCCTCACCAGTGCTGAGTACAGGGGCAGAATCACTTCCCTGCTCCTGCTGTTCCTGACACAGGCCACGATACTGTTGGCCTTCTTGGCCACCTGGGCACATTGCTGGCTCATGTTCAGCTTCCTGTCAATCCAAACTCCCAGGTCCCTTTCTGCCTGGCTGCTCTCCAGCCACTCTGTGCCCAGCCTGTAGCACTGCAGGGGGTTGTTGAGGACAAAGGGCAGGACCTGGCCCTTGGCCTTGTTAAACATCATACCATTGGATTCAGCCCATTTATCCAGCCTGTCCACGTCCCTCTGTAAAAAGCCGTGATGCTCTTAGAGTTGACCAGTTCATACATTAAAGGATCTTAGTACTAAGTTTCTGTCATACTCCCTGTTTGCAGCCACATCCCTGTTTTACAGTGTCACATGGACTTTGCTTGGACAGCTGCAGTGTCTTGAAGCCTTGTACCAAGGTTCAGTTTGTGGTTGGACTCTTGAAGGGTTTTCCAGGAAGCTCTAAGATGGGTAACTTGCCAAACAATAATTCCAAAAACAAACTAGTCATTTCACGAGGGAGAGTTTTTCCCCCCACCAAACTTCTGGCAGTGTTTAAAGATACTGAGCCATCAAGCAAAGGTGAATCATCTCATGGCATGAAGGACAAGGTAAGCATAGGGTCATCTAACTTTCAGTCCTTCTCAAGGCCTGAGGTGTCTGTCAGAAAAAAAATACAATACAATTTATTTTGTTTATGGGCTAGAACATCTAACAGTGCACCTCTTAATTCATCAACAAGGCTGTGATATACTTCTTTAAAGGAGTATGATGAAGCTGTGGGCCCTGGCAGCTACCTTGCAGCCAAATGTCTCTGAATGCCTTTATCAGTGACCCATCCCAAAATGGGGAGGTTCTCTACGCATCATTCCTACTTAGAACAGAAAAACATTTCCTTTGCCCTGATAACTGAGAAGGGAGAAATAATTAGTCTGAATTTCAGATGCTGCACAAGGGCAATGCATTTCTCCCAGGGGTGTCTGTGTTCATGCTGGAATTACAACACAGAGAGCTGGGAAGTGACTGCCTGGGGAGCAAAATTATTTTGAATTATAGAATCAGGAAAAACAGGAAGAAAAAGGTATCCATAAGAAATCACCCAGTGCATCCTTTGTCTTTATGCAAGGCCAACTATCCCAATGCCATTCCCAAATGATATCTAATTTATACCTGCAGGCTTAAATATTTCCCTGTCTTTCACAGATAATCTCTCCCAATGCCATCCTCATTATTTGGAAGTTTTCCAAGGGCTTTAGTGGTGTCTTCTTGATGTTGTTTAAACTTTTGGTTATTTCTGCTGCTCTGGGTGTCTCTGACAGTTCCTAGTATTGCGGTGACCAAACGAGATGTAGCACTGCAGCTCAAACCTTCTGCTGAAGGCAGCCTGAGCTCTTGCACTTTTTCTTTTGCATATCCTACTATAATTGCTTTTTTTTTTTTTTTGCAATGGCAGAATATTGTAAACTGATTTCAGCTCGTGACTCCCCAGCTTCACCGTAGAAGTGCCACTTAAACTTCACGTTCCTCATTCTAAATAGGAGCTGTTGATTATTCCTGATGAAGTGTAGCACCTTGTTCTCATTTTAATAAAATTTTATTCTCTTTTTAGACCTGTTTTTCCAACTTGTCTGTCTGATTTAGAATTCTAGTCCTCTCCCCCAGCATTACTTATAACCTCCAGGCTGATGTTACATCTTAAATAACCACTTTGCTTTTTCATTATCCAGCTGACTAATGAAATGTTGAATAACCCTTGAACTAAGCGAGTCTTTGCAGACCTGATGTGATATCTTTCCGTGGTGACAGTGACCCATTGCTAACTCTCAGCAGTGACCCAGATGGTTTTGCTGGCCATGGAGCAGTTTCCTTAGCTTGCTTCTGACAATGCTGTGTGACATAGCAGTAGAGATCTCCCTGAAGTTGATTAAATTTGGCTTTCTCTATCTGTAAGGCCTGTTACCCTGTCACAGAAGGATACCAAACCAATTTGACTTGATTCTTGACAAACACATCTTGTTTGCAATTCCAGTTCTTGTTTTTCACATACTTACAAACTGTTGGTGGGGTTATTACTTCTAAAACATTCTCAGGGATGGACAGTTTTGTGTGTCATCTTCCAGTTTCTCTTCCTCCTTTTAAAGACAGTCATTGCACTTACCCTTTTCCATGCCTGGTATAACACACACCTTCCCTGAGCTGTCAGCAATAATTGCTCATGGTAATTGCTTTACATTTTTCTTTAAGTGTCCTGAGGTAGGTCTAGCACAGAGTAAAAAGAGAGGTCCAGGCAGATCAAAACCCAGATGAGAAGGGACCTATCACAAACCTACAAACATCTGTAGCAAAGTAAATTTCTGCTAAATGTTCTTACCTAGAACATCTCACTGTTGTTAGTTGTGTTAGCCTCCTGCTCACTAGTTCACCTTATATTGTTTGGTAGAGAAAGCAAATGCTTAGCCCTGTATCACTTTCTAGGCATCAACTTGATTAACTTTACCCTTCTGCTGAACAAACTCTTTTCTTAGGTTTTGTTTCCCTTATTCTACTCCTGTTGTGTTTAAAGGATGCTTTCCTCCTGTTCTTCATGTTTTGTGTCTTGGCCTTCCTGAGGTTATGCCTTGTATTCTCTTGCCACTCTGATTTTCAAGTAACAGCGACCAGACACAGGTTTTCCTGACCCTGTGCTTTCTTCTGAGTCCAACAAAGGGCTTATGGCCATGTTAGCAGGCAATGATTTAGCATTTCATATTAATTAATCACCCTATTTTCCATGTGTACCCATGACTATAATAATGGAGTTAGTTCTAAAATCAGAACCTTTGCCAGCATCTTGCTTTTATGCACCCATATTCAACTCAGGCCTCTAATGTTAGTGCTTTTAATTAGATAGATACATTTTCTTCTACTACTTCAAAGGTGTAACTTTCAATACCTGTAGCACTTAGGCATCAATAAGATATGTTCCAAGAAATCTACCAGATATCTATCCTCACTAATCATCTTCCCTTTAAATGTCTGATGTTTCCGATTATTTTGGAGGAAACACTTTTTTTTGTTAGTAAAAAATAATTAGGTGTGTATTCTCTGTAGAAAATTATAATTAAGTATAAATATTTCCGACAGCCCTCTGGGACTCACTATGATGTTCTTCAGACTCTAAATGGACTTCTGTGAATCTCTTGGAATTTTATTATCCTCTGAAGTATATTTAGTTCTGGTGTCCCTTAGTCATGGTGGTTGGCAATAGTGAATGTAACAGCAAAGCAAGTCATTCAAGTGCTTTCATGCTTCTTTCTTCTTCAGCTTTGCTGGAGGTGAGAGAATAACACAGTTTTCTGGAACTTTTCTATGCAGACTGGCTCCTGTTCCCTGTGAATTGAGAACGACACCTTGGACCACATGGTTCTGTTAACAGGAGGAGTTCGGAATTTTTTACACATTTCTTACAAGACCACAGAGCAAAAACTGGGCAGAATCTGTAAGTGCAATGTCTGACTGTTTTACGCCAGCACTGAAAAATTAAAAAAAAAGGCATTATTTTAAGCTTAATAGTGTGTGTGACACCAAAATAACACCTTGCATCCCATTAGGTGGTGGATACAGAATGTCCTACTGCAGATCCCCCCCACTGTCACAGGTGGGAGCGGGTTCAGTGGTGCTGTACAGTCTGGATGGCAGCAGTCCAACTCAGCAAGGACTCCTTCTGTGGTACTATTACAGGATTAAGTCCGGATGGTGGGGTGTTGAGCAATCAGAAACCAAGACCAACACAGTCTAACCTATCACAGAGGAGCTCTGTTGAATGCATGGACAACTATGCAAAACTTTGCTGTGATATATAGACCACAATGACAAGATATCACCAAACCACATGTAGAAATCCTTGTGCAGTCTTGGTATCCTGGCAATGATGTATTTCAGGACCTTCGTCTTTTCTTTATCCTGAATTTTCTCAGGTTCTTCTCTCTGATCCCCTTTTATATTTTCTGCAGTTGTTCAAGTGGGTGACACCTCTGCTCACTTCTGTGGTTGCCCTTCCTCCCTGAGATGTCCAGTTCCTTTCCTTGCCTCACTCTGGGTTGTTCTCCTTGTTCTACCTACTTACTGAAAAGACCAAGCGATTATAACAACTATAAAAATTAGTTACAATTTTAGAAAATATTATATTGATACCTTGAAAAAACAGTGCTTTTCACTCTATCAAAGATTATTGCACCTGTAGGCAATTCCTTTATGTCTTTTTCTTAAAGGTCATGTATGAAAAGTAGGTTGTAGCCATGGGACCATAAGTGAGGGTATGGGCAAGAAACATAGATGCCAGAGTGAATGGAAGTGTAAAGTTTGGATTTTGTGCCAGAATTTCCATTTGGTGTTATTTAAAACTGCAGATCAGGGATAGACTATGTGACCAGCCTCAGATGGGTGTATAGACAAGCTGTACAATGTTGTTTCTTTATATCCCAGCTCTTATGGAGCTGCTCTTTTAATGGGCATCTGGAGCCTTTGAAGAGACAAAGAATGTAAAGCTGGGCCATCTCACACAACCTCACTTCAGGTATCCAGCTTCAGAGCTTGGATTGGGAGTGTCAGCTTCTTATAAAGCAACTGGAGACATTTTGGTGTTCACGTGTGCCCTGACTCACCTTATGAAGACCCCATTGACTGAGACCTTCATTTGGGCCTTCCACATAAGGGAATTTGAGTTTCAGTTTTCACTGTGGGCTGAAAATTTGGCAGTGTGTCATTCCTGTAGGGATTGCTTCCACAACTCTTGGCTGCCTCCTGCAAAGTCCTCTCTTGCATGCACAAGGCAATTCCACTTGGCCAGAAAGTCCTTTGAGATGACTTTTAAACTAACCTGGTCCAAAAGCACAAGCATTAAAGGGAAGGCTGTAAGAGGTAATTCTGAGGAAGCCACAGAAACAAGCAAAATAGAAGCAGAGTACATTGCTGGTGACTGTCCCTGGAGAGGAGATGGAGTGTCCTCCCATGAGAGAATGACAAAGCCATGAACTGAACAGATATGTTGCAAGATGAGTCTTTAAACACTCTCTAGGGCAAGCAGATAGGTATTAGAGCATCTCTTACTCTTTTCTGAAAGGTGTGACCTCCTCTTCCAGAATGCTTAGTTTCAGCCAGGTGCTTACACAGATCTCCTATCCAGGAGGGCTCATGCTTAAGCTTCATCAGGACACAGCCTATTAACAGAATTCCAGATCAAGAGCTGAGTTTGAAGTAAACATTCCTAAATTTTTGCAGTGCATAGGTTTTGGTTGGGCTGTTATCATAGTTACCTAGTGTGATGCTGTGCAGGATCCATATTCATGGTCAGTCCATGTTCCAGAGGTGCTGTTGTCCACAAGGCTTCCTTTTCAGTGTAGTTAAAGCCCATAGTGAATTCTTTCCCACCATGCAGGGCACCATCAGCTGGCCCTGCAACTTCATTTTCCCAAGAAAACTTCTGAGTTTTCATCTCATTTGAAACCTCACAGAATGAAATCTCCCTTTAAGTGAGTTACAGCTAAAGCAAGGGATGGGAGCTGCATATTTCAGCACAGTCCTTTAGAGAATAAAAGCAACAAACAAAAAAATTGCCCAAGACCCTTTTATGTGGGTGGCAGCAGCCAGTTTTCACCAAGGAGAGGGCATGGCCTTTGAGGAGCAGAGGCAGAGCAGGAGTACAGCGGTGACCATCCACCACATTGTGTTCCCTTTAAATCTTCTCCTCCACTTGGCAGCTCCAGTTTTTCAGTGTTGCTATAGCAAATCTCCATGGCAATGACCCTAATCAGGGAAGGGGGGATGCTAAGGGGACGCATGCTCAGAGTGGCTGCTGGAGCCTCGCCTGCCCGCTACAGCTGCTCCAAGGCTCTGGCACACGGGCGAAGGGAAGGATCAGGTACTGGGCAAACTGGTCCTTGGGGTGCATCGCAAGCCCGTGGGTGTCACTGCAGTGATGAGTGTGTGTGTTTGTGCATGCATGGGGTCTGTCCTTGTCATGTCTCATCCACTTCTTTGTGAGGAGCGTGCTGGGAGCAAACTGCTGATTTTCACTGTTCCTCCTTGTTTCAGGCAGGGAAGACAGCTTGAATTATTGATGGGAGCAATGGCGTTGCCGTCTGTCTGGAGTGCGGTGCGTGTGGCGATCCTGTCCCTCTCGGTGGTCGGCCTGCTGAGCGTGAGGCTTGTAGGGGCTGGCCAGGACTCCGGGAGTGTCATTCCTGCAGAAAGTAGGTACCTGCCGTGCACACTCCTGCCCTCCTGCCGCACCCCGTCCTGCTTTCCTTCCTTCACTTCACCCTCAGCAGCCACACAGACACTGAGCTCCAGGGGATCTTTGCATTTCCTAAATAACGAGGGAGTAATAATGAGTTTGTGCCATGTCAGCAAAGCACATGGAAACAACGCTTATAGAAACAGCAAGCAAGCAAGTGAAGGATCAGTAGTTATTTAGGAAAAAAATACTAACTGCATTCTACAATTTTTACTGGGACTTGTGTTAGAGCTCTTTGTTTGTAGGTCTTTCAGATCTGCTTCTTAAGAGTTTCGTTTTCAAATTTGCCACAATACATATGATGTCCTTGCTAGTCTGGATATTGTTAGAAGAAAATTTTTGTGTTTATTTCTGCTAGGGCCTTGCATTTTGCTTATTTTAGTATTTGGTTGGAACAATACGTCAACTTTCTTGTAACTACTACGCATTGACACAGGGGATATTTACCCAAACAGTGCATTTGTTTGGCATATTTGCAGGATTTCTGAATACTGCAAACCTAATAAATAAATAAATATGACAGACTGGCTCAAGCACACCACGGTGCTGGGAGCTCTTGAATTTGGATCACAGCTCTATATTAGCTTCCTCTGCAATTTTGAGTAAGTCTCTATTTAAACTTTGTCAGCTCCAAAATGAGGCAATAGTTCAAAGTTAGTAGGGGATGGAGTCAATGTTCTCAGGGTGTTTTTAGTGACAGGAAGTGGGAAGTAGACACTCATTACAAACTTAAAATATCCTCTGGGGGAAAAAAGCAAAGGAAGAAAATTGAATATAAACCAATCTCTAGTTCTTAGTCATGCTTACATTGTATCACAGCCATCTTTTTACATGACTACCAATGTTTAATACAAGACCTGATTTAGCCACTTCCTTTTTTTTTTTTTGTTAGTGCCAGTTTTCAGTCTTTTCTAAACCAGACCTCATCTTTATTTTGTGTGTCTGTTTTCTAGGCATTCATTAATTTTTATAAGATTGGTGATGAGTAGTACGATTTATCTCCCCAAATTCCTGAAAAATAAATTGTATATACTCTTTGTGTGTCTGTGTTAGCAGAGGCAAGTCGATGCATTTGGGAAAGAAGTGTATAGTGGTTCCTTGTTCTACTTGTGTAGTGAGACCTCCCATTTTATCTGTAGAAAAAACTCTTGGCCAGAGTTTATGATCCAAGTCTCATAAAATCATAGAATTATAGAACGGTTTGGGTGGGAGGGAACCTTTCAAGGTCATCTAGTCCAAGCCCCTGCCATGGGCAGGGACACCTTCAACTGGATCATATTGCTCAGAGTCCTGTTGAACCTGACCTTGAATGTTTCCTGAGATGGGGCATCTACCACCTCTCTGGGCAACCCGTGACAGTGCCTCACCATCCTTTTAGTAAAAAACTTCTTCCCTATAACTAATTTACTTTGACTCTCTTTTAGTTTAAAACCATTACCTCTTGTCCTATCACAAGAGGCCCTGTGAAAAAAAGGGTCCCTATCGTTCTTATAATCTCAGTGAGTTATCTTTTACTGTCCTCTAGCCAGGCTACAGAGTTCCTTAAACAGCCCTTGAGGAAGATTCCTTGTCTTGTCTTGGAATTACACCTGCATGTGAGAATGAGGAATGAATGGCAGGTCAGAGTGTTTCTGCAGAGAAACTGTGGTCAGTGTTTCTGCAGAGACACCCTGCCCTGTCCTGAGTAATAGAGGCTGTCAGCATTACTACAAAAGCATAACAGTATTTATGTTTGAGGCCAGGCCAGGAGGAAGACTCTCAGCTGACCATGAATTGTGAATTGTATATTGCTTTGGGCTGCTGCAGGGACAGAGTTTTAAAACAAGGAGGAACTCCTGATGCTCCTAGTCAGACACTCATTGAGACAGTACTGCATAGGTGCTAAGTGCTCCAGGTACTTTCTTTTGCCTGTCAGGGCTCTTCCTGATAGTTAACCTGTGGAACTCTTCCCTTAGGAGGACNGATGCTCCTAGTCAGACACTCATTGAGACAGTACTGCATAGGTGCTAAGTGCTCCAGGTACTTTCTTTTGCCTGTCAGGGCTCTTCCTGATAGTTAACCTGTGGAACTCTTCCCTTAGGACACTGTGGAAAATAAAAGTTTTCATGAGATTGCAGAGCTGATTGGTTAAATTCAAGAAAACAACAACCTTAGAAAGAGCTGTTAGATACAGCAGCAGTTCTTCTGGTTCAGGAGCTGCCTTAGCATATTCCTGAGATCTGGGAGGGTCTTTGGGAACACATCCCTCCAGACTTTCCCTGTTATTATGCTCTTTCTTGGGCACCCATTTCTGGCCATGAAGGTTGCAACTATAACCAGTGCCCATGGATGTCTTCTGGCATGGGGACCTGACTGCACCAGTAACCTGTTAGGATGGACCCTGGCACACTTGTGTCCATGACAGGAGGCCAGTTGTCTATCTGGAAGACAGAGCTTTCTCAGAGATGAGCTGTCCCATGCCAGCTGCTCCCAAAGCTTGGGAATGCTCCTATTCATAGTTACTGTACTACAAGAGATGTACATCATGGGAGACTGGACACTGGGCCAGGCAGACCTTTGATGTCTTCTAACACAGACATTTCTGGATCTTTTCCTGCTTGATGTCAGCTCCACTGGCTACTTCTCATGAAGGAATTGATCCTCTTGAGCACTGACACATTTCGGGGCACCAACTCTGGCTCACATGCACACACCTTCCCATTGCTGGCACTGAAGTCCATAGTGTCAGCCCAGATAAACTGGTGGCTGTGGGACCCTGAGTGACCCACGGGAGGAAGGGGAGCTCTAGCAAATGTTCTTGACAGGGATATATGATGTACATGGACCATACTAAGTGTCCTTTTGCAGGGAAGGGCAGTGCATTGTTCTATGCTTTTTCTGTTCCCAGGTGTGTGACACAGGACTAAGAATGTGCCTTTAACAGGAATAATCCCGCATGGATCACACAGCCTCTCTCTCCCACTTGGTGGGAGGAGTGTGTCCCTCCTGCAGCACCAGGAGCAGGAGAGGGACAGCAATGCTCCCATGCAAGTGTGGGAGGTGCAGGAGTCACAGGAGAGAAGCATGAGAGTGAGTCAGAATTCTTCTTAGCACTGCAGAGCGATCCTATCCTGTGTGTGGCACCAAGATCTAGCTCGGGGTACCATCCCCTGCTCTCTGCTTGGCATACTTTCTGCCAGCCACAGAGCCAGGCACAGCTTTTTATGAATAATTCTAATTAGCAATGTTTAATTGTGTCCTTACACTTTATACACAGCACTTTGTGTATGCTGAAAACTGTTCAAGTATGAAGTAGTGTTATTAATACTAGTGAATTATTTTCCTTAAAGTTCACTGCAATCCACTTTAAAAAAAAAAAAAAAGAAGTAATTTCCCCAGCCTTCCATTGCATTTATAGCCCAAATCACCCACCGTGAAAACTAAAATATGGAATTTGAAGACCAGAAGTTGGTCAGTCTGTTTTGATTAGCCAAGGTGCATGAAATATAAAGAGCAAATGCCATGTGCATGAGAGGGAAAATAAATTAGACTTACACAGTGCTTTCAGTTCCAGTTTTTCACCAAGAAGAAGCCAAGAGAACATATTTTAAGCTCCCCTCCCCCACTTCTCCCCAAACACACAAAGACACATATATTCTTCATGCTGACAGGACCCATTTAAAGAATTACAGCTGACTCTAGATAATTCTCATTATGTTAATCCACAAACCTGTTAAGTCTCCCTATGAATGATAGTCTGTTCCCAGCTGTCAGCAAGGAATTAATAGCACTTTGCTGTACTTTGCTATGATGTGACTTAAGGTTTGGTTTGGAAGCTTGTGCTGCCTCTGCCCTTCTCCTCCTCATAACTTGGCTGTCTCTCCTTGCACCATTTCTTGTCATGGCCCCAGAACTTGGACCTGATCAGACTTCAGGATCTGATCTGGAGGAAAAAAAAATCAGCAATCCAGCTGACTGAGGAGCTGCTTTGTCACTCCTGCTGTGAGCAAGTGGAACTGTGGGACCACATAACCAAGGACAGAAAGCAGGGTGGGCTTGCTCCTATTGGTAACAGCACATATTTAGATTTGTTTGTGAAAACAGAAGCTTAGATGTATTTATCTTGGGGAAATGTCCATGGGCGCCTTGCTGAAAATGCTGTGGTCATGAAGAGAGGTCAAGTCCAGCTAGACAGGCCAGCTTAGCAGCCCAGCTCTTCAGTCTGGAAAGCAGAGCAAGGCAGGGAGTGATGGAAAGCAACAAAGTCATAAGTGGGACAGTGTTGGTGAATATTTAATAACCATCTCTTCCATTGCAAAAATTAGAGGCAGGAAATGAAATCAGCAGATGTCAAGTTCAGAGCAGACAGGAATGGTATTTTGTACACTCATTCAATCGCTCATCTGTGGAGCTCATTGCCACAGGATGCTGCAGATGACAAAAGTTTACATGGATTCAGGAAGCAAAAGTGCAAATTAATGTGAGAGAAATTCATGGAGGGCTTATCAGATGTAGAAACACCAGCCAGACACAGGATATCCTCCGACCTCTTGGTAGGCTAGAAGAACATTGCTAGTATCTGCTATTGGCTACTCTGATCATCTGGCTCTTACGATAGTATAAAAACCCAGTTAGAGTCAGGACTTGGCAGCTCTGCTGCTAAAAGTCTGACTGTAGCTGTAAGGTTTCCATGTAGTGCTGTGTTGGCCATGTTTGATTTGGGGAACTGCATTTAAGTTGCTCTGTGCTAGTGCAAGCTGCTTGATGGAGAGATCAGCACTGCCCTACTCAGTCCCCAAGCACTGAGCAGATGGTGCTCTTCAGGGCTCACCAGTGGAAGAGTTGCAGCCACCCTTCTTCCCTGCTGCGTGTCCCCCACTCCCAGGTACAGCTGTCCTCTCATCTGCCAGTGGTGCTGCTTCAGTGAGTCCTCTCTGCAGTGCTGGAATTCAAAATGATGTGTCCCACCCTGGGATATCACTGGTTGGAGGAATCACATGGTCTCTGAAGGGCTGCTGGCTCCCAGCTGGCAGGGATGCTGACCTGACCCAGAGACAGCAGTGCCTGGAGAAAGACCTCCACCACCAAGGAGAGGCCAGGAAACTACATTAAAAAGTGAATATCTTGTTATGTGGTGAAACTGGCTGCAGCTGCACTGTGACTTTAGAGAGCAGTGTCGTGTTAGGAGCTTTTAGAGAGCAGTTTTCGTGTTAGGTCCTGGTTCAGGACACACAGAGCTGCAAGGTAGGTGTCCTCACTGCCTCCACCCTTCTGCAAAAGCTGCTTTGATGCCAGGGCAGCTGCTTTCATAGGGCTGGCAGAAGTAAAATAACCACTTGGCAGGGTTGTGCCATTCCACTAGTACCTCCCTGTCCACACAGGAGCACTAGGCTGTCATAAATACCAGTGAATGATCCCACACAGCCATGGCTCTCACAAGGGCCTGGGAAGACTTCCTGGGTGACAGGCAGTGACTGACTATGGAATTCGTGGCTCTCCTCAGAAATGCTTTCTCCACACTGCAGAAGCAGGAGACGATAATTTATGACCTGAAGTTTGTTTTTCCTCTACTGGGTTCTGACTCTGAGAACCTGGTGACCAGCACTTCAGGGTGTGCAGCACCTTCCCAAGGTGGAGCCAGGGCAGGGTGTTTCTGCCAAGACCACAGTGAGGGGAGGGAGCAGGTCATGACATAGATCCACTACTGATGGATTTGCAAGCAGCAGTCTGAGGATGTAGATTCTTTCTAAGGGCTCTGCTCCATGATCTGAAGTGAAAACAACTAAATTACTGAAATACTGAGAACAGGAGGGGGTTGAGTGTCTTTAAAATGTGCTCAAAGCCATCTTGCCGCTACTGCTCTCCAGCCTGAAGAGAGTCTTTTTGAGTGATGTTGTTCTTATAGAGGTGGGGACTTTGCATTTCCCCACACCCCTGGAATTAAATCCCTAGCTTGATTTCCAGGTTTTCCTGAGATGTCAGGAGAGATGGAGGAGGATGGGTGAGAAACACCTCCTGAATAGATCAAAGCTCCTAAGAGGTTTGCTGAAGACTGAGAACCACTTTGGCTGCTCCTTTCCATTAGATACAACTCAGGAGTCAGTGCTGGCAGCAGGGTGCCAGGCACAAGTGGGTGCTGCAGTGCTGCACAGCAGGTCCCTGGCTCCAGGCACCTCCCCAGCTACCTCAGCAGCACCTTTGCACCTTCTTTGCTTTGGTGGAGCAGCACAAGTGGCTGCATGTGGACAAGGATTTCAGCACTCTTCCCAGCGTGGGGGCTCTGTGATCAGGGTAAAATGTTCTCTTTCCTCACTCCCTCTGCATCTACTCCAGTATCAGCAATTTCTTATTCTGAAAACCCACACTTCACTAACTCTATGACCAAACAATCAGAGATCAGTGTGGGGTGAATTCTGGCAGAGCAGAAATGCCCAGGTCCAAAAGTGAGCCATTTTACTTGCTGTCAAGTCCCCTCCTCCTCCTCTTCTCTGTCTTTTCCCTGCCCTGCCCCTCTGTGCACACACACACTGGCACCAGCTGCAGAGCCAGTGGGATGCTTTGCATTCCTGGCAGAGAAAAAATACAGCAGCAGGTGAAAGGAAGCAAATACAGATCTGGCACTGTCCCTTGCCAAGCTGCTCTGTAAGAGCTCCTGTAAAAACAGACCTGCCTGTCTGGTTCCTGAACCACTGCAAACTGCTATTTTCAGTGTATCAGTTGAGAATTAACCCATGTCTGCAGAAGGGTTAAAGATTTCAGTTTTAAGGGGAGAGGTTGGGAGCTGAAGCAGCAGGGAGAGTTAAGTCTGGGCTATGTTCAGAAAAGCACACACAGCAAAGTACTTTTTGTGGTTTTTTTGCTGATCCTCCCACATTTGCACAAGGATAGATACAGCCCTGTCCAGAGGCAGACCTAACTTTTCACACATGCAGGTGTAGCTCCCTGGTAATTACAATTACAATGCTCCTGGCATTACAATTCACCTCTTTACTGCAACACTCCAAATTTCATGCTGTGGCAGTGATGTCTTCTTCTGTCTCCTTTCCCAGGCCGTCCCTGTGTTGATTGCCATGCGTTCGAGTTCATGCAGAGGGCGTTGCAGGATCTAAAGAAGACGGCGTATAACCTAGACACACGGGTATGTGTTCCTGCAGAAATGCTTTCACTTAGCCTTTATCTCCCAGAGGCCAGGTTTGCCTGTCTGTGTACAGCAGATGTGACATCTCTGCTGACTCACTCCCATCTCAGCAAATAGGTTTATACCAAGCACAGATTATTTTTCACAGTCTGCAGCGGTTCATTAACAATGATCTAGCCTGACTTCTTGCATAACAGGCTAAAGAATTACCTCAGACAGTCCCTGCACCAAAGAGAGAAGGAAAGATGTATGAAAGAGAGAAGAACAAGAATTTACTCTGCCTCACAACATTGCTTCTGAGCTGTGAACAGACTATTCACCGGGCAGGAGCAGAAAGTGAACAGGAGAGCGAGAAGGTGGCAGGCAGGGCTGGAGGAGGAAAGGGAAGCACATCTACTTGCTCCATGAAAAAGGGGGAAGCACATTTGCTTAGGCATTTGTGACGGCACACAGGTTGTTCTGCCACTTCACATGCCAGTCTTGTGCTGCAGGTCTCAATGAACAAAATGAGGGTGTGTAAAGTGCCCTGATTTTAGCAATTCATACATATGTGGGTTCATAAATATGCACAAAATGACTGGGCTAGGAGTTACCACAGTGTCTCCCATGCTATCTGAAGCTTGCAAGAGGCAGGAGGTCTCTCACCTCTAAATAAAGTTCCTTCATACATGTCTTGTCCTACCTCTCCCCCCCTAAGAGCTCCATGACCACAAGGCAACTTGTGGTGAGCAAAACCAGGTCACAGCTACATCTCCCAGTTCCTTTGGGAGCCTGCACAGTGCCTTTGAGCAGGGCCATCTCTGTTGGCAGGTGAGAAGGCTCCTTGCTCCTCTAGAATCACACTCAGCTTAAATTGTCATTCACAGCAGAGCCAACCAAAGGGATATAAATCAATTAGGTGTCTCAAACAATAACACAGAAGGGCAGTTATGTTGCTTTGCCTCTGGTTTCCTGTGACCTTGGCAGTCATGTTGGGCCCTACACAATATGGTTGGAGTGACTGTAGCTTTCTTGAGCTATCAGTAGCCAACTGATTAGGACAGAGCTCCGAGTGTGGGTTACATTCCAAAAGTTTCCCATGCACTAGTGCAATAATAAATAACTCTTAATTGGTAAAGTGTCAGTAGAGGGGCTTTACCTCCAGCAGCTGTGCTGGGCTGTTCTGGTGCATAGCATGGTTCCACCTGTTTGGATTAGGTTCAGCTGAAATGTTTTGTACCTACTCATGACACGTCAAGACCAGGTGCTGTTGCAGCTGTGCTGGTTCTTATACAGTCAACAGGCTTTATGTGGGAAGTTAAAAGATTTTTTTGAATTCAGTAGAGGCAGCACAATTCCTTAATCGCACTTGTAGAGATATTCAGATGTATTTGTGAGGTCTATTCTTTCTGGAGAGTGGAGTAAGAGTACAGTCCTTCAGAGAGCAGCGCTCTCTTGTAAGAAGTGAAGCAGAATATAAAGGGAGAAGCTGATCCCAGAACACCACAAGATAAGCTTCTGTTTCTGTGAGGATCTGGACAGGCCTGACATGCCAAGGCACTAATTCAGGCAGCTCCCAATATTACAGAACAGGGGACATAGGAATAGTGCATCACCAAAACACACATAACCAGCAGTTTGTAATATCACCCACCCTTTGACAACTGTCAGAGTTTAGTACTGCTAGTAAAGAGAGGGAATATTACTGTACACCTTTCCCAGCCTTTGGACTGAGACTCCAGAGGGCTTTCTGGGAGAAATGCTTTAGTTTAACACAAATTATTGAATGATGCAGACATACTAAAGTGAAATACAGCAGGTAAGTCCCTACAGATCTGTGACCTTCTATGCTCTGAAAGGTAGACCCTCCATGTCCTTACTCCACCACCAGTGCTTGGCTCATGATGACCAACTACAATTTCTCAAGTTTTACACAGAAATAACTTCATTCAATAACTCCTCAGTCTTGGAAATTGTTGTTACAAGGGCAAGCCCAATACAGGACTGCTCCTGCGTATGATTTCTCTGCCAATGCCATCAAGACCACAATTAAATTTTGTAATTGATGCTTCTCTTTCCCAGGTCTTCCAGTTTACAATTGTGTGCTTCCAGAGCTGCTCTTCCTGCCTGTAAATAGTCCTGAGTAACGGCCAGGCAGGGTTTGTGGTAGCATTGACAGCTTGTTGGCATTACTGTGAAATCCAATAAGCCTGTTTGATGTTAAGATGATTCTATGATTTCTCCTGGGCTCTCAACAATGAGAGCATTCACTCATCCAAGATTCCACTATAGGAGCAGGGAGCAGTGTTTAAAAACGCCTGCCATGGCGCTAAGCCGATAAGTGAAAGCAGACAACGAACGCGAACAAGTCCTCTTAAATGCAAAGGTGGATGTCAAAAGTTTGAGTTGAAAAGGATAGAGGGCTGTGCAGGAAAAGGAAAGCAGTTCTGAAACAGCCTCTCCCTGCACAAGCTTGCAGTGTGAGAACAAGAAACGAGTCGTGGAGAGGGGGACACTGCTGGGGAACAGAGGTACTGCTGGCCAGGCAAGGCAAATCTTGGTGGAGCAGGACCCATGTAGGAATGCCCAGCTACTCTTTTGGAAACTTTCTTAATTAGCCCTTTGCTGTGTCTAATTTATCAAGAGGTATCTGGTCAGAGGAACACCAGCAGGCTGAAAACCTTGTTGTTTCAAGAGGTTTTGCGATATTTGAGATAATTTGTTCACAAGTGGTTTTCAACCTTTAATGGTTTTTTGCAGTGCAGATGGGAAACCCATTCACTGTGAATTCAAGCCCACTACATTTTTTTCTTTTCCCGTCAAGAAACTCTTCAAAGTCAGTCTGCAAAGTGCTTAAGGGACCGCAGACCGCACAGTGAAAACCACAAAATATGCTCAGGAGGAAGGTTCTCTTCAGTCACAATTGCGCTTGCTGGTGTGAGTTGCTTGCACCAACAATTTGGAGTCACACAAGAGACTCAGTTTCTGAAATGATGGTGCCATTTGAGAAATTCAGCCTTTTTATCTCAAAAAAGTGAGACTAGGACCCACAAAATACTTCAGTTATTTGATCACAGTTGAATAAATGATGCTTAAATATCTTTGAATATCTGAAATTATTTTCCCCCACTCTGGATTCAGATAAAAAAAGCCTGGAGATGCTTTTCCACTAAGGCGTTCCAAAAAATTGCATACATAGAGAATGGGTTTTAAGCTTTTGATGGAGTTCTGAGGGCATGGCTCTAAATGGAGTTAGTAATAAGGCAATTGTCAGCAAATTAACTCAGGTTAAAATAGGAATCACATACTCGAGCTTAGATCTGCCCTGAAAGATTACGGGTTTCAGACAAAAAGGTTAGACTGACAGCTGGATTGACCTCAGAGTTATTCTAGAGAAACTGCAGTGTAACTGAGAGCACAACTGGCACCTCAGCACATGCTATCTGGTGCAATTAAATTACACAGTACTGAAGGCATCGTCAACAGGAAGCCATCAATCACCACAAAGGAATTAAGAGCAGTGCAGTCAAAAGTCGAATTTTCCTCAGTGTTTATAAGGGACACTTTAATAATTTTGACAGCCTACTCCCTAGAAGTTAACTGTGAAAATGAAAACATTCAAACTATGAAAACACTCTCCCTGCATCTCGGTTCTGAATACACTTATTTCATCATTTTTTCTGGATGAAAACCAGCACTAATAACTATGATTTTTCACTCAGCAAAGCACCTTGGCTACAGCTGTGCAGAGGGATTAGATCTAATCAATTATATACTCTTTTAAAGTGATATATTCAGTTCTTTGATTTCATGGTTGTTTGGTTTTGGTTTTGTTTTTTTTTTTCAGACAGAAACCCTCCTCCTGAGAGCGGAAAAGAGAGGCCTGTGTGATTGCTTTCATGCAATACACTGAAATGAGCACTGGGATTTGGCCAATGGACATTTATTCATTTTGAAAATGCTGTTCAATAAATTACAGGAAGATATAGAGTTCAATCTGTGCCCCACCATAAGGAAAACCATTTTTATCAAGACAGGTACAGCTCAGTTAAATCATTTTTGCTTTGATGTGGTTTATCATTACTGTATGTGATATTGCATCTGCTGAAACGTCAACAGAAGAAACAGTGCCAAAGTCTCACTCATGGATTTTATTCAAGGATAGTATTCTGCTTTTTTGATATTTCAAGCCAAAAATTTTCCTTGGACTCTCAGGCCAACTCCTTGGCTCATGTGGATTGCCACAGATCTGTGAAAGTCAGTGGAGTTGAATTCTTTAATGTATTTATGGAAGAATAACATGAAAAGGAAGCTACTTTGCTACGGTGCATAGCTAAACATTTACAAACAGTCAGACTTGGCTTTATATAGAAATTAATAGTTGTCAGTGACTGCTTGGCAGTCTAAGGAATGGATTTGTTCCCGATCAATAGTCCAGTGCATGGCAAACACAGTAATCTGCCTCACAATTTTAATTTCTTCAGAGCCACACAGTAGCTGTGCTCTTTTTGGAGAGATTTATTAAGTATCTAATGTGATCAGTAACATTTGTAATCACATGAATACTGCCTGGCAATTGAACTGATTATGTCTGCCAAAATCTTCTGGAGAAGTGTCTTTCATTAAGCAAATCACATGCTGGATTGAACCACTCAAACTGGCCTCTACAGAGAGTTTTGGCAGAGAGCCTACACAATGCCTGGCTGCCCAGGAGTCTCTTGCAAACTGTATTTTGGGAAATATTCAAATTCTACCAAAATGCTTTGTAGCTCTTGCATGGACTCTACACTCCATCACGGTGGGTTACAGTGCTGATTCTATTAATATTCCTGCTGGAGTCAGTGTGAGACAAGAGAGAACAAAATAATTTAAGCAGTGTAGTAGTAGTAGTAGTAGTACATGACAAGATTGTGTGTTGTTACTCTTTAAAAAAGAATAGCAAATCCTTTCTCATTGTTTTCCTTTTTTCCATTGTGGTGGAGAGCAGGAAACGGCCAAGCGGAAAGTTCTTGTTGACAATAAGAGATTTTTGATAGGGTTTTAATATAACATACCTAAAGTAAAGATTTATGTATCTGCTCAAGCATCAATGTACAGGCTAGAAACTTTTATACAAACACAGCAAGAATGGTTTTCAAAGTCATTATACTAATTCTTATTAGAATGTCTGTCTTCCTATGAGTGGCTGATATTTTTGATTTTTTGCTCTCAGCCTGATCAGCAAGTTAGGCTGGAAGCTATCTGCATGTTTCCAAACTGCTTCTCTACTGTTTTATCTACAACATCAGGCACAGGGAAATAGGGAACTGTGACCCACTGACAACATTATTTTGTGTGCAGTCATACTCCATAACAGAAAGGTGTGTATTACAACATAATTTGCCACAGTTGTTTGAAAGGCATGTGGTTTTCAGCTTCCTTGAACCTGCATTTCAAAGAGGAAATTTGCTTTGTCCTTTGTAGTATTCTAGCAAAGCCTTTTATAGGTCATCGGGACCTGGGCTGTGTACAAGAGAAGCAGCATGACACAGCAACACATCTCTTCTAGTGGCATTGCACTCCACTGTGGCACTGGTCACTGAGTGATGGGAAGCAACAGAGACCCATCTTATCATAGACCATATTTTATTGTACAAATAAAACAATAGGTTTAACACTTTTTTTTTTTTTCTTACGTCACTTTAGTCCCACTTAGATTTGAACCCAAGTAACACACAGCTTTTGAGTTGGCTTTTTGCAGGAGATGGACTTCCAGCATTGAACCTGTGAATTTTCCAGCACAGCTCACCTTTTTGAGGGGCAGCACATCTGTGGTTTGGTATTGCTGTTCTGCATGTTTAATCTGCTGCTACCCTAAAGAATCTTGCAAAGTCCTGTTAACAAGCACTGAGTTTTTTGTCCGTGTTTTTATTTAGAAAAACGGTAGTTCACAGCTGAGTTTTTGTATATACAGCTTGTTACAATAAAAAGGTGGAACGAATGTCAAGTGGATGTTCTCAGACTTCCAAAGGGATCAGAGTGACTCTGCAACTTTATGGTTGTGACGGCAGTGGTTATTCTGTGTGTACTCCTCTTTGTCTATAATACAATACAATAAAAGGGCAAGATGCATTATAGTATTTGGTGTGCTTCATTACTGATTTGAAAAAATGATGGTGCTTATGCAATAATAAATATCTGGTCTTTAATTAGGTGGAAAATCCACCTAAAAATCAAAATGCTATTTTTAATACAAAAATAAAGAGATCTTGTATTTGGGCTAAAATTAGTAATGTAAAGTATAAAAACAAACTCAGTCTTATTTGAAATTAAAAGTACTGCAATGATTTTTGTGAGCTTTTTTAAAGACCCCATACTCTTCACTTGATAATTGTGGTAAGGCTCCTTATAATTTCTGGATAGCACGAAGAAGAAAATGGAGCTAGATAGTTTTAATTTATTGCTGCTCATGAAGTTAATTTAAATTCAGAACCCCCTTGAGTCTCCACTTGCTAGAAGAAGCTGTGTATTTTGCAAAAGGATTTAACTGCAGGAGGCCTTAAAGCAGAAATTCTGCTTTCCCATACAACACTTCCAGCACTGATCTGCTGTGGAGCCAAGGCAGTTCTCACGACCTTTTGAAACCAAGCTGTGTCTTCTTCTCTTTTGGTGCAGCACTGCTACTGATAGCCCTGGGAAAGTGGCATTTGTACATAAGGTGGAGTGCAGGTGGTAACCTGTAAAATGTGCAGCCAAGTCCCCCCTGTAAGAGAAATGGTATCATCACTTCAACCACTAGCATGGTGCTATCCCTGGGTAGGCAAGGTGATGGAGAAATCCTGGTAATGATTCCCACATCTCCAGAGCTTCTCATACCTGAGCCAGTGCCTTCTTTGGGTGTAATTCTATGTGTATTCCAAGTTAGTAATTTTGAGCTGAGTCTCAGGACAAGTCTCTGGAGACATTGCTGGATTTAATTCTGAAAAATGGTGACATGGGTCATCTTGCTAGCAATGAAAAATCCTGATAGGTAACATCAAAGATCAGTAAAATTATTGCTAGCTGAATCTAGTTAGTGAATGGACTGTGTGGAGTACTCTGAAAGTCCATGGAATATCCTTTCCAGATGGAAATTTCGTATTTAAAAGCCAGTTACATCTTTGTATTCAGAGAACTAGTCTGTAGGTAACTCCTGGATGATCTGAGCATCCAATATACATTCCCCATTTTCTGAGGAATAGTTACAAAGTGTGTAAGGAGTTCCTTTAAGAGTGACATGTGGCTTCTGTGCCCTCTTCTTCACCTGCCCTAGGCTGGTACCCAGAGACAAGACCTCCTCCTGTAGCTGTGGGTCTAATGGAGGGAGCTGATGGTGGCTGTTTGCTACCAGCAGACAGATCTCACCCTGGAGAGGGAAAGCATTTACTGAGCTGAAGGAGGCCAACAGGAATCCCAATTTAGTTCAAAGGTAAACTTAAGAGCAGAAAAAGGCAGTTGTGCCTTTTGTGAGGCAGAGAAGCATAAGGATGTTTTCTCTTTGGAACCACTGCAAGACAGAAAGTTTGCCTTTGCCTCTCTTGGCAGACAGAGACCCCTTGCCGCCTTCTTAATCCTTCCCTGGCCACAACTCAGTGAGTGAGACAGAAAGGGAGCAAGTGTGGAAGGGAAAACAGACACCTTCCTTCTGCAGCCTGGTGGAGTTCCTGGCAAATCAGTGCTCCTGACCGAGAAACCAGAGCTGCAGCCTAAGGATTTATGTGCTATGTGTGGTAAGCAGAGGCTGCAATCACACTGAATGAGGGCAGTGCTGCAGATAAAGCCAGCACAGCGGTACCAGAGACAGGATTTGAAAAGAGGAGCACAGAGATATTGTGTGCACTGGTGCAAAAGAACCTGCTTTTGAGATATGTACAATGAAATGCAGATGGAAGAGCTGGTTGTGAATAATCCCTGTGTTCCCCAGCTAAGCTGTGCAGAAGCTGGAAAGTCTCAGGGAGGCTTTGTGCTGCACTTATTCACAAAGAAAATATGGAAGAGCTGGAAGCATCTTCTGCAAACTGGTACTTGCTGATTTGAAAATTAAGGGGAAATTAATTTCCAGGTGCTTTTACTAGCTAAGGAGAAAGGCAACCCTCACTTAAAGAGTGCTCTTGGCAGCAAAAATGAAATAAAAGTGGAAAACTAATATAAATTGCAAATATATATATGGATGTATAATATGCATATATGTATAAAACATCTAGCTTCGTTTTTGCTCCATTAAACATTTTTAATAAATAATTTCTGGCTACAATGGACGAAACAGGATGGACCTGTCTGCTAAACTTCTGAAAAGTCACTGTGAATTTTCCAGCGTCTGATTCTGGCTCTGCCCTGGACAGGCCCTGGGGCTCTGTTCAGAACATGCACTTGGAGTCTCCACATGGGCAAAGGAAGGCATTTTCCCCCATATGCTCATGATAATTTGTTGACTGCTGGAGGATCCCACACTGGAAGGGCCTATGGTCCAACGGGAACAAGCTCATATGCTCATTTTATGTTTTCTATGTATGCGGCTAGAAACAAATTGAAATTACTAACTTCCTGAACTCCAGAGGGGAGGAATGAAAAACACAAGTGGGCTCTTAGAAAACCATTTAATCATTGTCATCATTCTTGAGGAGACGGAGCACTTGGTAGACTTCACAGGAGCCCACTTGCCTCAAAGCTCTCTCACCTGCTCCATCCCTGAGCTGGATTTTTTGTTCAGCCTGTCTTGTCTCAATGCGTACTTTGGGCTCCGTATCATGTTTCTGTTCATGCTGGAACCATTATCAGAACTGTTTCTCAAAACTGTGGCCCAGATTCTACCCTTATATGCCCACATGGGAATCTTCATCACCTCACTGGAAACCACAAGAGGTGACCCAGGCCTGTTTTGCACTGACGGTACTTGGTTTAATCTGTGTGTCTAAAATAACTGCCTTTCAGATTTCCTACAGTTCCTTTACTATGCATTGGAAGGTTTTCCTGGAGGCAGCAAAGACACTGTGCCCCATCCTCAGAAATGCAAAACAGGGGACTGAGTGCTAAACAAATTTGATCCTATAAATCTTGCTTTCCAAGATGATCACGAGCTCAAGATTAAATATTATCCATAGCTTAAGTACTGACCATGTGAAATAGCAAACAGAAGCCTGGCCTTTTTATAGTCGTGCAGAAGGTATTTTGTAATCTTAAAAGCATTAAAGTACTAAAGATAGATGGTGCCTGCAGCACTGATTACTGAATATATCTGTTTTTTCTAACAGTTGGTTTTACTGGTCTGTACATTATAGATGGAGACAAAATGACACATCTCAGCAGGACGGATGCTCTTTACATCAGATTTCATTCCATATAAATAAAAAGGTGAGGTAAAAATACGGATCTACACTGGTATTTTTCCAGAGACATAATAATGATAACAAGTCCATCTTCCCTGATGTTTAATTTCTTTTCTTTTCAATTGCTTAAGAAACTGTGCCTGTATTTCTCTACTTAAGGTGTGTGTGGGAGTTGAATGTATAGCAGACTGTAAAGCTCATCAGTAGCAGTTAAGTATAATATATCCCGAAGAGGAATTTGGAGAGCAGAAATTCTTGAGCCTTGATATGGTTTTGCCATTCCTGTGCTTTGAGGTACAGGCCACGTTTCCTCTGCCGTGTCTGTCCTCCAAATTCATCAATGGGGAAATGCTCTTTTCCTAAGAAAAATTCAGACCGCTATGTCTCACTTGGGGATGTATTAAAAGTAAACATGTAATTTAAGTATGAAAATAGAAAAATCCTCGAGTTACAATTTTTTTAAGGTGAAATCAGTAGAATCATAGCTCTGTATAGTCTATAGTCTAGTGTGACTTCTAGTATCAAAGATAGAAAAAAATACTATCTGTCTAATTATTGCCTGTTTGGCTAACATTTGGATAAGTATACAGGAGATAAAGAGGTAGGTATTACATATTTGTGCCATTTTATAAAATCACTGATTTTCCTACTTGGAAACTAGTAAAAAACTTTATTTCAGGTTCTGGTCCACATTTCTAATGCATCTTCCTGCACTGTGCTTCTTATATTTCCTTTCGCAAACAACCACATTAGGAAGATTTGATACCAAGATGTGCAACAGCAAGGAAATACCAAGGTTGTTCTGTGAACATTCACAAAGGAGGACAAAGGAGAGGGTTATAAATTTCTGTTCAGAGACCTTCTGTATCTAAATAGACTGTTGTGTATTCCCTGCAACGGAAAAGTGCTCCATGCCCAATAACACGTTGAATAATTGTGACTTTGAATTTGTGAAATAATTCTGAAGAATGGATTCTAGGGGCTGCACAATACTTCACGGTTTTGCAAAAAACCCCCCACAACAAAAGTCAAGGAGAAGTGGCAAAATTTTAAACCCTCTTCATTGCAAATAATTGACTATTTCCCATACATACAGTTATATAACTGAAACAAACAACTTCATTGTGATGTAGTTTGGGTTAGCCTCATTTAAAAATTTGTTGAGATGATCAGGATCTAGATGTAAATGAATTCCCTCAGTGGACTTAATAAGTGTTGGACCTTGGCTAGCTCTCTCACAGCAAGAAAAAACATGCAACAGTTGAGAGAAAAAGAAAAACTAAACTGGTAGCAAAAGACTGGGAAGACAAATGCAATAAACTTGGGAAAAATGCATTTAGCTGCTTTCCATTTGACATGAGATCTGATTTACACCATGCCTATTTAAAATTTTAATTGCACGTGGCATGTGAGCAAGTTTTCTGTATTGCCTCCTCAAGATCAGTGCTGAGAGCAGAATGGAAGCATTGGACAAATAATTTGGGATGATCCCAGCTGCTGTTTTTTCCATTTGCACGGAAGGAGCAGATCTAAAATGCAGTTTCCTACTATGTCACCTCAATACCATGACTGTGATTAAATTACATGGGAACCACCATGTGAAAACCTCACTGACAGTCACAGGATCTGTCAGGTTATTTGCACTGACAAATCCAGTGGTCCAGAAGAAGCAATCATGCGATTTGTACAAAAAGCACAAGATTAAATTAGTACATTTAACATGGTTGTCTTAATTTTGTGGCACTTCTTCTGTTTTAAGTCATGCTAGCTGGAACTTACAGCAGGAAATAGTGCAGAAATTGTATTAACTCTTAAAAAATCTCATTTAATTAATTTCATTTTGATATAGACTTGGACACAGCTTGTTGTGCCTCATAAAGCAAAAGCAGATACTGGGTTTGCACAAACAGATGGTTTCTCAAATGCTTCCTGAGGAAGTGGCTGTGGAGCTCGAGGGCCCGAGGTGTGATCATAGATTTCATTTAATTTTCAGATGCTTTACTAAGTTTTGCTTGAAAAGCAAGGCAGGACAGTTGTGCATCAGATACTGATGAACAGAGGTAGAGAGACTGGATAGATGAACTGGCTGGAGAGATGAGTCAAGATACAAAGCTCCAGATATAATGCTCTAGATGTACTTTCTGTAACAACTGTTTCAGCTCTGCACATCCCAGGAATCAATATGTGCTGTCAGAGTATAAACAATAAATTTTGCAAGGTGCTACAACAGCAGCTTGCTTAAAACAACATACATCCATGCTTAACAGCTTTGCAAAATTGGACCTTGAGGGCTCAGCACTCTTTGGGATTCATCGCTTAGTGAGTTTTGCTCTCTGTTCAATGGTGCCATTATTCAGGCCATGACAGTATTCTCCATTATGTATCTATGTGTTTGGAACTGCTGAAAAAAGATCCACTCCAGATGGAAAAGTAGTGTGCAAACTATCCAAACGCTATTTTTGCAAACAGCATTTCCTGAACAATTGTTTGGGACTTTACTAACAGGGACAGGAAAGGCAGTTTGAACATGGCTCCCTGCAGCTTTTTCCCATTTAAAGACAGTGTCATGGGATGCTTCATTTTATGATGTCACTGGGGTGTAGCACTACGACAGCTAAAGCCAGAAAGCAGCTCCAGTGGGTCCTTTTTCATGAGGTGTCCTACAGGACAAGATCCAGAAGAACACTAAGAGTAGCTCAGCCTTCCTGTGCAGTGATCTGGGAACCACAGCTGAGACTGTTTTAGGAGCCAGAGGGATTTGTATGGAGAAGCCCCTGTAGCTATCCTCTAAGCCCTGCTGAAAAAGGTGATGCTGCTTTGGCTAGGAAAGGTTGAAGGAAACAGAAAGGCTCCAGCCCCTTCCTTGGGGACAATTATTTTGAAAAAAATATTTAGAAAAGCAAGGTTGGAGGTTTAACTTGGAGAACTTTGGAGGTGAAGCATTTAAAGATGAATTTTAATGAATGAAGAGATAAGCAGATGCTGCTTTAGTCAGCAGCACAGATCTATCCACCAGGACTGTGAGGAAGTGTGGAGGGACAGGTCTTCAGGCTGACTTCTGTCAAAGTTGGCATAAAGTGCTGGAAACTGGGACTGAAAATTGTGAAGAGAGATTGAACAAGCCAACAGCTGCCTCAGCCTGCAGATTTTATAGATGGAAAGGTCATTCCTTAGCGTGTCCTTAAAAGGGTCTGCTTCTAGGGCACTGAAAATATTGTGGATGAGGAAAAAGAGTCCAAGCAGATCACAGTGGGATTTAAGCTGTGTTGAGCTGATACATTTTCTTGGAAAACAAATGTTCTTTATATTACTGCAAGTTAAAATGCTGGCATTTGCAGCTTTGCTAGAATTTAAACCACTTATTTTCTTTATTGTTTGGAAAACCATGACTAAGCTATCGCTGGTTTAGGCTCTGTATTGGGATGCTGGGAGCGGTGTTCTGGGGTGGATTAAACTGTACTGTGAATCAATACCCTCACCATGCTTTTAAGATAATTGTAAGGGAATAAGCTCCTTAGTGGAACTAGGTACCTGAAATCCTAGGAGCATCCAGACAAAGCATAGATGCCTGTGACTGCACCAAACTGAAGCACGTGTAAGATCACTATGTGAGCTATGTGAGAGGGGCTTGAGGCTGTCAACGTATAAATTAGGTTGTCAGTCAAAGACTGGTCTCTTTCTGTTTTGAAATTATTTGTTTTGTCAATGTCTTGAGTACATTTGGACCTCCAAGTCTTTCTGGTACCTGCTGGCTCTTTGCCTACCACATATGTGTAGACAACCAGGCTGAAATTTCTCATTTTCTGACACTTACTTTGTTTCTATGCATCTGTTAACTTTAAGCAGTTCCACATTTCCCTCTGAGTTTTCCAAATGTTGAATTTGCCTCTCTCCTAGGAAGTCTGAAAAACCCATTCTTGCAAATTTCTAACAGAAAAATAAGCAATCAAATTTCTTTCCTTTTCTAAGTTGTCTAACTTCATACAGACTCTCATCACTGTGTGAAACCTGTGAATTGTTGTCTTTCATTGATTTCAGCTTCTTGATCAGTTCTCTTCACCAGATTTCAACAGAAATATAAGCACTGAGGCTGGAAGTCTGTCACAATTGTTCAAGGCTAGTTAGATTCTCCCTTTGGGTATTTTCTAGAGTATCTTCTTATACATGATGTATTTCTTTCTCTGTAGGCTTCTGTTTCATAGTTCTCCAAAGCCTTGACGCTTCCTTATCAATAAAGCTTGGCACAGTTTCAATCACAGTGCTTTGGAGCTTTATTCTTTTGTGGCTGAAAGAATCACTGCTAGGAAATGCCTGAGGAAAGCACAGCTATGTATGATAAGGGAGGTTTATGGCATTAGAAAGCGGAGCTTATCTTAAATAGTGTTCTAATAATTATGTTTCATTAGGTTTTGATGTTTCTTCCCAAGAAAAGTCCAACACTGGTGGTGAGGACTGAGCTGGAGAAACAAATGGAACTGCAGCAAGCAAATGCCATGGGTCTGTTCAGCTTACTGGCAGGTGTATCAAGAACGAGAAAAAGAAAAGCTTCTTAGTGTTTTCAGCTTTAGCAACAACTTATGTTTTCACTCAGGAACATGAATCTTCAAGTGAGCAATGTTCTATTGAGCTTCTGCATAAATAATAGTTAATGATCCAAGTAACAGACTGATTAATGATCCAGTGTGGTTGAGGGAGAATAGAAGAGTCAGTGGAGGAATGTGCTGCAAACACCAGCATCCAGGTAACCCAGGTGCCCACCAGCTCCTGGGATAGATGGGGGGAACTCACTGTTCAGGGGACAAAGTACCAGGAGGAGTGAAATTACGGAGAACCTGTGTGGTGGCTGGGGAACAGAACAGCAGCAGTGGGGTTAGTGGAGTCTAGTCCTTCAAGACATTACGTGGGCATGATTCATCAACAACATTGTTTGTATATGAACTGTGGTATCTTAGAGGCTTCAGCCAAACTAGGATACTCACTGCTCAGGGACCAATGCCAGCCTGGACCATATAAAAATCCAAGGGCATGGAGGTAGAAAAGAAAGGATACAGAGATCACCAGTGCATTGTCCCCATATGCTGCCAGTGCTCCTAGCACTGGGAGTTTGGCGAGGCAGAGGGACACCCCAGAATCCATCAGGCCTTCACCAGGGTACAGCAGCCACTGTACTACTCTGGACTCTCCATCCTGCCCTGCCAATGGCCAACACTGTACAAAAGATGAAGAAAGGAAAAGGAAGCGCTCAGCAACCCAGAGCATCTCTACCCCTGAGCTGTTGCTTTGCAGCATCTTGAGAAAAAGAAGGAACCAGCCTCTGTAGTTTTAAGAGAGGGAGTTTTCTCTGTTGTTGGGAGGGACAGCATCTATGTGCAAGCAGGTTGGGTTGTTACAGTGCCTCCCTACTGCTTATTACCATTGCAGAAAATGCACATCAGTTATGAATTGGACCATCTGTTGCTGTCTGAGAATTGAACTACTTCTATAACACCGGCATCAAAAAATATGAGCCCTTACAGACACATAAGACACAAATACAGAGCCTAGTTCAGATCCCAGTGTCTCAGTTCCTCTGAGGCATGGTGGTCAACAACAGGCTCAGCCTCTCAAAGAAGAATAAGGGGTAGGAAGAGAAAAAAATGGATCCCTTTGGCCAACAGTGACTTCTATGGACATCTGGAAAGCCAAGTGCATTGGTTGGTCTCTATGCTCAGCCTTAGAGAGCCAGGAAGCCCAAACTGACAGAAGGGAGAAGGTGACAGTAAGTACACCTCCGTGTGCTTTTGGATCTGGAAAGCATCTTCATATAAATATCACTCAGCTGGTTGAGGCTTGCAGGGAACTATTTTTAATCCTATTACCTCCTTTGCTTTTAGTAGCTGTTTATGTTTTCCCACAGAAGACATGGGGGCTGTCTCATGCATTTAGTCTCTGCTTCAGAGCCATTAGCATGCTTGGTACAATTATAAATGCACTGAGACACAACTCAGACTTTATTTATATTCAGAATACTTGTTCTACTTCTGCCTCACCAGTATTTGAAGCCTTTGTGTTTTCTTCACACCTGAAGTGGAAAAATGGATGATCAGGGTCAGGTTTGTCTTGGATACAGTTCTGTTTGCTTACAAAAACTGTATTTAATGTCCTTTCTCACTGACCATTGCAGCACTGTTATTATTCAAGGCCTCTTCTCTATTGCCATCTTTGAGCACCAGCTCCACAGCTGCCTGTTCCCTGGATAAGGAGTTCTGCTCACCTGTGAAGTCAGTGAGTAGAAGGAGCCATTCAGTGAGTTGCTGAACCTGCAGCAAAAACCACACTTCAAATCTGCTGTTTACATAAGTTTAATTCTAGAAGGGGTACAGGAAGACTTGCAGCAGAAGGCAGGAATGGGAAAGATAACACAGTTGATGATTCAGAAGCAAAATTCACCACTACAAAAGATCTATATACATTATTTATAGGGCAGGCTGGCACCACTGCTTTGAAATCACTCTGCCCTCATGTTTTGGCTGCTCTTCTATGAGTCTGCAGAGAAGTGGGAGACAAGATGATGCAGCAGAGGGGATGTGTGAGAGTCTCGGCAGAAGGCCATTTAGATGGGTTATGTAAGTCCAAAGAGATAAACCTTGGATGTTTCTTGTGCATTTCACAGAGTGGCACTTCTCAAGGTTTAGCTGAGGTTAGTTAAAAACCTTCTGGCCCCTGCCAACAGAAATAGAGCAGAGCTGGGGGCGTGCACTCCTCTTTGAGCAGGGAGGAGCTATGCCTGGCCTCACAGGCCTGGGTGTGTCCATAAGTTCTTTACACAAGAAGGCAAAGGCTTCTCGCTTCTTAACCCAATTAAGTGACTCGCTTTTGGTACCATGGGTTCAATACCTACCAAACTCCCTGTTTATCAGTATTTGCAGGGAGCTCAATCCATTTCCTGCTGGAGGTTATGTGGGTGTGTTAGGAGCTTGCTTTATAGCTCCCTTGCTGTGAGGTGCACAGCCTTTGGCTCTCCTGGTAGAAGTGTGTACCTGCTATGTACAGTCATCTAATTTGCTCCCCCTGTTTGATTTCTGTGTTGAACTCTCGGTGTTGTTGACTTATGGCAATTACGGAGTTTTCTGCCAATTAGGCAGTGGAGATGAGCAGCACTGGGCTCCCAAACTGCCATTCTGATGCTCAGCACACTGCTGAGCTGCCACAGGCTATCACAGAGCTGTTGGCACTAGCATTTTTCTTCTGCTTGCTGAGGGGTTTTGGGTCAGCCTGCAGCCTCACAAAATCTATTTGAGGAAAAATTAGACTTGAAGTGAACTCTTGCATAAAAGCAACAGAGAGAAAAAGGCCAAAAAACATTCTTCTGTAGCAATGAATTTTCTCTCTACATTACAAGCACCATCATAGTTTACTGGGGAATACCATCTGGTGTTCTACATCAAGACAAGGCTCACAGGCAGCTTCCAGGGTCATCAGAAGCCAACTCAGCCTCCAGAGTGGTTTTGGGAACACCTAAAATCCCTGTGTGTCCCACTGTCCAACAGGTGAATGAAACTAACATTCCCTTTCTCTAATGCCTGCCTGTTTCACTTGGAAGCAATTTGGGTTAATAGCTGCCCTATCACTTTGCAGTGACCTGCAGGAGGAGGACACCGGATTTCTGGTGATAGTCAAGGCTTCTGTTTTTCAGTAATAATACAAAAATGGGTCTGGTGCAAAACCCCAGTAAAGACCAGTTGTCTCCAGTTAAATGGCTGCAGCAGCATTCACACACATTAAGAACAGAGCACAAGGACTAACAGCAGCTCTCACGAGTTACCAGCAGTGTTTTGTGCAGAGCCCAAAAGTGAATGTTAACACTGCATATTTATGCTGCCTTCTTGTGATCTATAGTTCTGTAGAGTCATCTCTCTTTTATCTGACTTCTTGGCCATGCTTTTTGGTTTTTGCCTTTCTTACACCCTCTTCCTTTTAGCCGCTCTTGGCAGTTCTGGTGGAGTAAAATAGGTGTTGCACCATTCTTCATACTATTTTGCCATGTCCTGCAGGAGGTATCTCTCCTAGATATTAACTGGGTTTTGTGTTACAAAATACTCACTTTACCTGTACTTGGCTATCTGCAATTAAATCTGTAGATAAGCCTTCTTTTATCTACTGATAACTTCTGTCTTGAGACTTCCCTGCAGGAACCTTTGAATTATAAGCACAAATGAAGGCTGAATTTCCTGAGAAATGTTCCCTCTCATGCAGCTGGCCTTGTACTGCACTACAGTTATGGCCATTATGTCTTTTATTAGCACATAATGAATAAATTGATGTGTCAGTCACCACATACCAAAACTGCCAGCTTCCTAGCAATGCAGATAAAACAGAAACTCTCCCCAGTATCAGCGTGGGGAGAGACAAAGTGAAGCTATAGGGCAAAAGAAGGTGCAATGACCGTTGCAAACCTTGTGATGCATAGCCAAAGTTGTCGAATGTTACTGAACATACCACTAACAAGAAGCTAAACTCTTTCTGGAGAGGTTAGGTGTGTACTAGATAGCCCTGTGGTATCTAACCTCACCAAGCACATCCTTCACTCACAGCAGGGGCTCAGACTTCCTGCTGCCTGTATCTGGGCTGCAGAACTGTGCCCTCAGTTAGCAAACTGCATCGGCAAAAGGCTGAGCTCAAAAATCGTGACAAGCACCTCTTGGGGATACTTTCATCAGTCAACATCACTCCAGTCTTATCAAGTGCCATTTCAGCCACCTTGCCCTCACTGATGGGGCTCCGCAGTCCTGAGTAACCCAACGAGTCAATCCAGGGAGGCCAGAGAAAATGGAGTGATAAAACTGTTTGAGGGCACTGTGACAAAGGCCTGCTCACAAACACCTCAGGTGTGTGCTTAGCACAGTGAGAACCTTCCAACACTGTTAGAACCACTAATGGTAGGGTTTAAAGAAAAGTAACATGCAGCCAGCATCATCCTCTGTGAGACAGTGATGTCAAAATCATAAGAAATAAAAATAACGTCTCTTCCATTTCATGGCCTCCTCTAGTGTGATTTGAGACTGGGAAAGGTAAATACCCTCCTTAAACTTCCCTTCATCCTATAGACCATTGGCTGATTGATCATGAAAAGGAAGTAAATATAAAGACCTTCTTGATTTCGGTGCTCCCTTGTGGATTTTTATCACTGACATGAATTTCAGGGCCATTACACCTTCTGAAGACTTGTGTTTTTCCAGGATCCATGATGCAGTTTGGATCTGCTGGATGGTCTCCTGAAGACCTGCTCTGATGGAGGCTGGTCCTTCATCTCACTTATCTCCATGCCAACTCACACTAGTTAGGGCCAAAGTCAGGAAAGTGGGTCCAGATGATCCCCATCTAATGACACTTCTAAGATTTTTTTCCTAGTTCAGTTGGTACTTTTCTAATATGTGCCAAGGCCTGACAAAGGGTCAGTACACTCTACAGGCAAACTTTCCTCATGTGCACATGTTCAATCCAGCACAAGTTTCTTTGCTAGAAATGTTTATTAATCATTCCATGCTTAAATAATGGCTGAGCTCTCCTGGACCCAAATGGGGTAAATTATCAAGGATAAAGCACATTTGTTAGATGTAAACACTCCATGCAAATAAATGTTCCTGTTTACAAGAGCTCTTGGCTTTCTCCCCTACATAGGTAGTTTAATTTCACTCCTTAGGAGACAACAATGAAATATGATACTGGATTTTTAAACTTTTATTCATTTTAATTTTCCACAAATGGTTTTCACTGTAACATTCTCAACAGGAACCAATAACACACATAATCACAGAGCCCTTGATAATGATGAAAGTAGATCTGCTGCCAGCAGCTATTATGTTCATTTTGAGCCTGTAAAAAACACTGCACATGCCTTTGTTTGGGTGAGATAAAGGGCAGTTTTACCCTGAAAAAGGGATGTCAGGATCACGTTTTCTTATTCAGTGGCTTTGCTCCCTGCACATGTCAGATCTGCTGATGTTAGGGGAGACAAATAAAATAGTGCTACCTCAGGGTTTTAACTGCTCTCTACCTGTGTCAGATATGCTCCATGGTTCATTATCATCCAGATTGATTCATTATCACTCTCTGCACGGCTCCTCAGACCAGCACCTCAGCCCCCAGGAGAAGTGCAGTGGATCAGAGAGGCCACAAAGCAGGTTGTTATCCAGTCAGGCAGCTTCCCCCTGCAACCCACGGCCTGCAGGATTCACAGCCCACAGAGGTTAACTGGATTGTCTCTTCTCTGCACTGTCACCAGAATGAGTGACTGTCCCCAGGCCTGTGAGAGGTGAAGAGGTGGCAGCCAAGACAAGGAAGGGCAGCACTGCTCCCCTGACAAGTGGGAAATGTGACTCCCTCTACCCTCACGTGCCAATTGGACAAACTAACTCCTCAGAGGCAGATTAAGTTGATCAACTGCTGGCTCTTGTTATGGATCTTTTCCTCCTAAAGCATGGACAGTAGGGGAAGTGCTGGTACTTGGGTGAGAAGATTCATCTAAAGTGGTTGGTTGACAGGAGAACTGGAAAGTGACCATAGTCCCAACTTCCTGTCTTCTTCAAGTCCTTCCTTGTAGGCCTTTAAAATTAATCTGGAATGTCCATGTAACTATACCATATTTAGTTGTCTGTAGTGCTCATAGGGCAAAAACATTTTAGGAGCAAGATGTAAACAGAATGTCAAAACATTAGAACTCTTGGGGAAACACATCTTTCAAGTAAGTTTTTCATATCTTCATTAATACATCCAAAAATAATTATTTTTATCATCAGCCACAAGAGAATTTATTAGCCACAAACTCATCTGTAGTCATTCATGTTCTGGTTTTTTACACTTTCAACTTCTATTTATTTCACTGGGAGTTTAGAAAACTTAGAGCTTTAGAAAGCTCAGAATATCAAATTGTAAACATGGTCACATGTATTTATTTTCTTCGGGCTTTCAATATATAAGGAACTGAGCCTATTAATTCAAAATCCTTTCAGTACTGAAACATCAGATGTACAATAAGGACAAAGTTACATCTAAACTCATGTCATTTTAAGAAACAGCTTATTTAAAAATTAAAACTTAGGTGAATATACAGTTCTTAACGTTGTATAATTTCAACCAGGAAGGCAGATCAAATACCTCTCTAATTTTGATGTGGAGAAATTCCCCAGAACTAAGGAAGAAAAAGAGACACAGGACTTTGTTAAAAAAGCTTTTCCCCTTCCTAAATGTATTCAATAGAAACTTGAAAATTGATTTGCCTTAGTGACATAAAGGATCACAGTAAGATAAAATTGGCAGAGGCAGTTAGTTAATAACTAAGGGCACTAAGAACAAAAGATCAACAGCATACAAATGCTGTATCTGTATTTGTTTCAATAAACTTCACCTTGCTATTTCTCACATGATGACCCAGAAGCAGTGGCCATTTCTCCGTCTGCCAAGCCTTTATGTTCAGGAGAGTCTTAAAATGATCTTCACTTGCAAAGGGGTGAGAGCTCTGAAAACCAGACATTTCCTTGAAATATATAATCTTGAATGATGCTGTAGTCAAAGAGTCCCAGCTTATTACAACAAGTTTGAATCAAGAGGACCCCCAAAAATGTTTGGGAGTTTCTGGAGTACTTGAAATCCCGCTGCTTCTGATATATCAGCTCTTGTAGCAACATTTTGTCTGAGTTCCTGGAGATATGTCTCTTCACTCTGGTGTTTAAAGAGGTGCTGAGAGCATGCCTAAGAAAATGTAAAACCCAGGCTGCAGGTCTGCCACATGTGAGTGGGTTGTTGATGAGTTTGGGGGTGGGACCTGAGTGGGCTGTGAAATGCTTTCCAGTCCACATGTGGCAGCAGAGATATGGCTAAGCAAGCCCAGAGCAAGCTCCTGCCTATTAGGAACTTGTGTGATCTGCTAGGACAGGGTACAAGTGCCAAAGCAGTCAGTCCAATGCAAGGGGTAAAGCATGCAGCTCCTCTGCAAAGATAACGAGTCCCTGGAGGTCATGTTTGGTGATGAAGAGATGAAAATCTAAGTCCACTTACCCCCGGTTCTCCTCAGCTCTGTACACACTCTCCAAGCCAAGGCACAAGACCCACTGTGTTGGCTTTGCAATCTCCTGCCCCACAGCTCTGGAACTTATCCTACACTGTGCACGGTGTTTAGCAGCAACTGCACATTATTAATTACAGCCCTGGTACATGAATAAACAAACCAGCTTGGTAGTGTCTGGGAAATCTGCCTGTACAACTCACAAATTCTGTTTGATATGGAGGACTTGCTATATATGTTTGTTGCTTGAGTTACAAGCTCTCCTTTTGAATGTAGGGCAAATGTACTGTTCTCTTTCTACTTCTTTTTTGGGGACAAAAGAATGTCCAGAGGGCATGACAGAGTGCCAGAATTTGATAGTCACTGAACCTTGACAATTTTCTGATTGTATGGCAGTATCCTTACACGTGTTTACATGCTATCTCCTTTGAAAGCATAAAATCTTAACCAGAATGCTGACAGGGGATCTTGTGGGCACCTTGACCAGCAGGACCTGATCAAGTTGGCTGTAATTGTGGGACCAGGATATCAGAGACAGAGTAAACACATTCGCTGTGGGGAGCGCAAGTAGGATCACAAGGCTGGGCTAAATGCTTCAGCATGGCTCAGGTCTGAGAACAAATATACAAGTCCAGTACAGAAGTCTGGCACATGTGTGGCAGAGATATCTCAACTTTGTGCTTTTGTTTCAACTTTGTGCTTTTTTTTTGGTAACAGCAGCTGTCTGTTGTGTGGCTGAAAGGACAGACTACTCCAGGCAGGGTCACCAGGAGCCCTCTGAGCTTCCATGCCTGTGCAATGTTAAGTATCACTTTCTGCTGCTGGCTGAAAATTGCCATGAATGTCAAGCTAGTACGCCCATGCACAGGGCTCAGTGCAGCACAGAGGCTCTCTTCTTCTTTCTGTAACTCAAAGCAACAACAAAAACCAGCTGCTTTGCTTCAGAGGTGGCTCCAAGTATCCAGCTTTAGACAGCTCCAGAAATGTAAGATGATTTGGGTTCAGCTTCCTAGTGTGAACATCCCTCGTGCAGTGATGCCAAGAATCAAACCAGCATGTCTGCAATAAAACAGATCTAACAAAGACTGCTCCTGGCAATGCTCTGCTGTCACACCACCACCAAATATCTTTTTCATTATGTTCGAATCAGTCTCATTAGTTAAGTCAGAATTCATTTTCTTAAATGCTTGAGGTCTTCTTGAAGTAAGACACATTAACTTCATCTTGATTTATAGCCCATGGGCTGGTTTCACTAGTTTGTAAACTGAACTCCTACACATTTTTCCTTCCTTATGGCTGTATTTTCTGTCCTCTTCCCTCCAAGAGTTGCCTGTCTGATCAGCCCATGTGCTGTGTAGGCTAGTTAAAGATTAACACAGCCAAATTGTGGCAGTGTAAATCTTGAACATGCAAGGAAACATAGAAAACAATTTTGCAAAACAAGTTATACAAGCCCTTCACGAAAGCAGTTTGCTCATAATATTTCTCTTTTTGTTTGTTTCTTTTATCAGTGAACAAAGTTTTGGACTGCTTGCCGTTCTACTTCCTTGTAATTCAGTGTTAATCCTAAAACTCAGATTGAGAAACTTAGAATCTGCAACCACTCTGCCTCACAGAGTGGTCAGACAGCTGACTGGTCCTGCTCTCTCCAGTCACACCTTGTAGAGGGAGAGGAACACCTGAATATCTGTAAGAATTTGCCCAACACTAAACCCCAACACTTACCATTTAGTAGCCCCAGACCAGGTTTTGCATCCCGTAGAAGGAGGATCAGCATTTGTTCCTCAAGGCATTAGAGAATCAATCCCAAGTGCCACATTTTATGGTGGGGTACAAGCGGGTAAGGGCTGGTAGCCATGGCATTTGGGCAGCACTTTTGCACAGCCTGGGAAAAAATCCATATCTTCTCTCTGTTACATCTGTGCAACAGGAGATACTTGCATCTACTTCAGCAGGAATCCCTCTACAGATGTTAAAAACTTGGGGGTGGAAATGTGAAAATCCCATTTTTTTCCGCTGTTCTGTGTTTTGTCATCCAGCCGTAATTACATGTCTCAGTTTTTGGCTTTGTGCTGCAAACCTCAGAGCAAACATGGCCTGATAGGTGTCATGTTGAGTCACAGACAGGAGTCTTTTTCAAGACAACCTCACACGTATTCAGTCTGCATTTGTTCTGCTTCTGTTTGCCTGCTCAAATATGTGTGTCAAGAATTCCCACTGATACCAGCATCCAAATCCACAATTTTTTTCTCCATGCTGGTGATTTTTCTAAAGAGCACCTGTTCTTCTGTGGGGCTGGGCTTTCTGCTCATAACCACTGTGCTAAAACCCTTTCTTCCTTCCCCACAGAGAGACTGGGCCACTTGGGCACAAGACAAGTCCTATGGTTTTATGTCCTGTGATGGCACTGCCAAAGCTGGGAGGAGCCCCCCTGAGAGGGGAGTTGACTGGTACAGTGGTGGGCTTGGTTTGGACTGTTTGCATGTGGTATTAATTAGCTTCAACTGCTCAAATTAATGTAGGAAAACTCCATAACTGCAGATGCAACACAAAAGAACCTGCAGTTTTTACTTTTCACCTGGAGGTGCCTTGTGCTGAACAGGACACTGAGCCACAGCATCTCCAATAGTGCATCATCCTCCTTGGCAGAGGTTGTGGTGGGCATGGATCAAAAGAGATGGCAAGAAAAAGGAACCAGCAGACCTCACACTCCTCCTAGGTCTGGGGCCAACTTACCGTGGATGTACTTGCCCTTCTGGTCATCCTTCCCCACCACAGGATCTTCACCACAGTCTCTGGGACCCCACCTGTGCATCTGCTGTGGAGCCAGGTGGTTTTACCAGTGTTGTATGTTCAATTCAGGAATCTTCTGCAAATTCCCAGTCTGCAAATTATCCAGAAGGAAGGACGCCAGAAGATCTCATTTTCATTGCAGTGGGGAAAAGCAGTGCACTACAGAATACACTGCAGAAAAAGAGAGAGGGACTGGGCAGGGATTTCAGTTCCCAAGGGCATGGACTGCTGTGAGGCAAGGGTAAAATAGCCGTGTACAGAGATACTAACTCTCTTCAGCACCCAGCTGGGGACCAGGTGGATTGATTTTTCATCATTTTGGGTGCTGTCAGGTACAAACAAAATGGCACAAATTTCAAAATGTTAGTAGAGACCTGCAGCTTTCCAAAAAAAGCCCACATCCATTTCCTTGACAGTGGCAGCACAAATACAAGTAGTTTTACTGCACGCCAATTTCTTCTTAAATCTCTTCCCTCGGGGAGCCGAGTGCTTAGAAAATATTTAGAGGGACTGGAAGCTTGCCGGCTGCTCAGCTAATGTAGGTCTTGAAACCTCTGATGATGCTCCAAAGAATGCTGGGTTGCATTGATGGGCCAAGTTCCTTCAGGTTAAGCAGAAGTCATCTTCTGTTTTGGCAAGAAAAATCAGGATCCAACCAGGTGCCTCTAGAGAAGGAGGATTTTATATTTATGCTGTGTGTCACACAAATCCAGATAGGGTCAGCTCCAGAACTGTGTAAATATTAAATCCAAGCTAAAAGCTGAGACAGGCAGTAAGTGCCTGCAGAGTGGGCGACTCTCCAGGAGGAAACAATGGTTGGCTTTTAGCACATCCAGCCTTTTTATTTCCTTAAACAATTTGGCCTGTGTGTGCTGCCAGTTGCTTGTACTCAGCTCCCTGTTTACTTACATCCATGCATCCACTGAGGTTTTCCCTTCCCACGGAGGGGTTGTAGCCAAGGTGGTTTTCCTGTCTGTCCTGCTCTGTGCTTATGTAGGCAAACTGAGACAGTTAGCAATGTTGAACCTTCTGGGTTGATGCCGAGGGCCTTTCCCCTCAGAGAGCTACTCAGTTGCTTTTCAGTGCAAAATTTAGGCAGGGTTGGTTTCATTTTTACATTGCAGCTTGCTAAGACACAGGAAGGAGTGAGCTGCAGTAAGGGAGTGTTGTCCTGTTTTGGGAGAAAAACATTATTTCCAGTGTTTCGTACTTGATAAAACTTGCTGTCCCCATTGTATGGCAGAGGTTGGTACCCTTTGACTCCACAGGGCTTTTACGTAGGAAGTTTTCTCCTGACTTGTAAATATGATTGTTCCCATGGTTATTCCTGACAGCTCCATCCAAAAGCCTGGGTGGTTGGTTTGTAGAAGCAATAGAGAGCTGGTGGAGAGAGATGGTCCAACTGCTGCTGTCCTGAGAAAAAATCTGCTCTGATTACAGGAACAAAGAGATATGTGGGTTCAGTTGCGTTTCTGTTGTTATGTCAGGTATTTGTTATTTTCATTGCTGAGAGTGCTGTGGTGGACGAGGCTGGTCATAGGTGACAAGCAGTTTTAGAGAGTGAAATTCGGACTTTCCAGTAAGGAAAACATGAGATTTTGGTGCCATCCAAGAAATCCAAAGAGCTGTCTGTCTGTTAGCATTCACCTGCTGCACAAGATTGATTTTTTCAGAGTAGAAACACTTACTTATCTGACTGTTGACAAACAAATCAACCCCATGGTGATAAACCTACTTTGTGAACTGTCCTTTGCAGGTATGGCCCCCTTCCCTGAGTTATCTGTCAACATTTTCCCGCTTCCAGAAGGTAAGTTGTGTTGTTTGTCTCTTTTTGCAATTAGAAGACCAAAGAACAAAGACCTCTGAGTCTAAATCCACAAGGTCACTGAGAGGGCTGATTTTTTTATGTGGCTGGAGCCTGGAGTGCCTCTCCTGTAGTTATGAAAGAAATATTCTGCACATGGAGCAACAGAAAGAGCAGGACTTTCTCCTATGAACACCCCTTTTCCCCAGACATGAGGCTTCCCATTCCTTGTTCATGCCAGAGAAAGTATCACAGATCCTCTGCAGTTCCCAGTGCAAGTACACTACCAATGCAAATAAAATTAAATCTAAGCAGTTTCTGAGTGGGGTTTTGCTCTTTCTACTGCCTCCTAGAGCTCTGAGGTTCAAGGACACCTTGTAGTTTATGCATCAATATCCATTTTAAACCACCTACTCTTTTGACACACTTTGCACTTTACCCACTCAGCGCAGTGAGCCTGCAATCCCTGCTCACAGCTTCCCTCTCCTCCTGGCCACCTTTGATATGGGAAGCCATTTGTTGTGTTTCAGCACTGCTGCTTGCCCATAAAAGGACAGTGTCACTTAGATTTAAAAGGATTTTATAACCACAATGAATTCTACAGTAAACTGCAAAACAGGGAAATACTTGTTTTCAAATCAATGCCCTGCTGCTGTGTTGTTGTGTTGAGGATCTGAGAGTGAGAAGAATGAGAAAAATGAACGTGGTTTGTAGAAGCAAATTCTTTAAATATTTCTCTTTAAATAAAGAGAAATCAAACTTTAGTCTAGAAACATCTACCATCACTACTGTGTTTGGATATTTAAATAGGGCTGTAGAAAATCTGGTGTGGGAAGTGCCTCCAGTGGCCATAAGGTTGGGGTTTAGGGATGAGCGTGTTTTCAGCAGGGTCCTTCCAATGGCTGGGAGTCCCTCTCGCTCTCCTGCTGCCATCCCGTGAGTTACTCTCGGGATAGTGGGACAACGATTCCCAAGCGCCGCTGTCCCGGGTCCCGCACCGCCACCTGCTGGCACCGCGCTGGAAGTGCCGCCGCGCCGCCCGCCTGCTCCATCCCGCCCGGCACATCCCGGTCCCACCGCCACATCCCGGTCCCACCGCCACATCCCGGCCCTCGGCTCTGCTGCGGAGCCGAGCATCGCCCGCCGAGCTCAACCCTCCGCTCACGGCTTCTAAGGCGATAACCCGTTGCTCTTTGAGGGCCTTTTGCTTTCAGTGCGGCCCTCAATGTCATCTTTTCCCAAGGGCATCCCTTCCACAAAGACCTGCCAGGCTTCAGTTATTGACCTCACAGGGAATGTTTAATCTCATGGCCATTTCACAGCAAGTCAGCTTAATTAATCCTAGCAGTCAGTCTCATCTCTGGACCGCGATTGTCGTATTAGTGAGAGTCCTGGGGAATGGATCACTTAGTCAGCACTTCCTGATGTCATCCAAAGTCTTTGCTTCATACATTTCTGATGAGGATCAAAGCCTGCTGGCTCCTCTCTCTTTTGATCTATTTTTAATTAGCCATTTGGAGCCTTTGCTGTTACAGCCACGGAAGGTGATCTCAGTGACACACTCTCATTTGTCCGTATGTACGGATGTTGTTGCCTGTGCAGAGAACTGTAACATGTTGTCCAGGCAACAGTAGGCTTGAGAGCAAGGAGTGGGAGCCTACGGACAGCTCTTGGGAAGAGGTTTGCTGGATGCTCCAGAACCAGATGCCAGGATACCTATCTAGAATGGCAGAATGCCTACAGAAAGAGGACAGGGAGCCAGTAATGGAAACCCAGTTACTTTTTGATGAATTAGCTCCAGATCATGCCAGAAGAACAGTTGTTTTCACTGCCCACAAAATCTGTATGAAGCAGTCAGGAGAACTGCAAGCTGTTGGAATGAGCCCTCTCAAAATGAACTGCTTCGTGGCATGGTGTGGATAATTTCCCATTTTTCTTACTACAGGGGCAATTCAGTACCCATGACTCGGCAACAGCTTTATCCATCTCGATCATGATACAGCTGCAATGCATCAGGGCCACATCCTGCAAGGGGCTGAGTATCTTTTAAAATATGCTGAGGACCTCTGGCTCAGCGCTTCCCACCAGCATTTTAGCAAGGGCTGAAACAAAGTCGTGGAGTCCTTTGGCACTGTGCAGCCCAGAAGGGCACAGAAGAGGACTGTGGGGACTGTTCAAGCCAGCCAAAATCTGTGAGAGGTCTGGCACTTTTGCTTACTGCCTTTACAAGAGATATTGTCATTATTTATTGATTGGTTATTTATGCTGCAGTAGCGTCTTGGCTGGGAACCCTTAGGCCACAGGCACCAGTGGCCATACAGAATCAGAACAGAAAGACAATCAACCCTTGCTTCAAAGGAGCTCACAGTGAGACAAGAGACAACAAATGAGTATTACAAACAATGGCAAGGCACGGGGTCAAGAGACCAGCATTATTAGGCGTGAAAAATAATTAGTCCACAGTCAGATAGCATGGCTAAAAACCCACAACAATTGTTGACTCTCCTGCCTGTTTTCCCTCCCTAGCTAGATTTTCTGCAAAGCCAGAAATGTGTCTGTTGCTTTTGATGTGCTAGATTTGTTATACACCTTCCTCAGAAAGTTCCTGACCTAAAACACATGGAAAAAGACGGAAGTGTTTTTGCTGGCTTCAGTGGACCTTGGATGAGCCAAAAGTCTTAGATTCAGAACACTTTAGTGGAAATGAGATATTATTTTTGCAGTCAAAGTTTTGTCAGCCTAAAGCCCCATGCCCCAAAAGATTTATTCAGGGACTTCCTTGTTTACTAGTACTACTCATTTAGTAGTTCCTCCCATTTTCCCCGCTTAATTAAAAGTGTTCCAAAAGCAACCCCTGCAAACTAATATTGGGGTTGTGTTCTGCTTGAATCAGAATATTTTGGTCTCAGATCCAGCTTGTGCAGTTTAACATATCTTAGTTAAAATGCAAATAATTTCATCTTACTAATGCTACCAGTCTGACAAATATTTCATGTGAAGGGTTTTGGAGAATCTGTTTCTCCAGCAATTGTACAGTCTGAGCAAGTATCTGGGTACTTCCTCAAATTATATGGGTTTGTGCATCAGCAGTAGCTGCAGATACAGCAGGTATTTGGTGACCTGTACTTTATTTCTGTTTACAGCCATAAGGGCAGAAACAGAAAGATCTGTGGATCTTACTTTTTTTTTTTTCCCAACATCTGTCCTTGTATATTTTGCTGCAGAACTACTCTGTGCTCTGAGATTTAAAATAGAGCTTCTTTGCACAGGTTCTTCCCCTTCTTTGCTCTAGCTCACCCAGAAGTCTGAAGGAATTATGACTTCAATTGAAAGAGCAGGCACCCCACCAATAACTATCTTCGCTTGCCTGTCCCCTTCATTGCTTACTCAAGTTCATGCCCATCACAGTTAGAAAAGCAGCTTTGATGGTGATAAGAAGGAACAGTAATCCTGCTCACTGCTGCCACTGAGCATGCAGGGAGTCTGAACAGACCAGGCACCTGGGAGCAAAGCTGTCATTGTGCCATCAAAAGGGGGAAAAAAAAAGCAGCAGCACAAAACCCACTCATTTAGAGGAAAAGACCCATCTTCAAATATCTCATAGAATTGGAACAACCTGTAAAAGAAAGGGATGAATCTAACAGGTACCTTCAATGAGCACGAGGCCAGTTGAGGGCAAGAAGATAAAGTGAGAAAAGTAAAAAAGTAAAAAGCAATATAAACCTTTAGCAAGTGCTGCATCTCTGTGGAAGAAGAAAACATCTCTCTTCAGGTTACAACAAAGAGGCAGAAAGTCACTCTGCCAGCACTTTGGTACTGCTAAGTGCAGCAAATGATTGTAATGACTGAACATAGAATTGCAGATCACGTGGGATTTTTTTAATTTAATACTTTACTAATGGCTCCAACTAAAGTTCTGATTTACCTCCCTCACAGAGTCACTTTTAGAAGAAGCATCTTCCCAGGCACCCAGTATTCAGTTAACTCCACAAAGAAGAGGAAAAAATAATTCCAAGGCCAAAAGATTGTGACGCTTGGCAGGAGAGACTATTTAAATAATTGATAGGAATATCTGGAAAAAAAAGACCAGGATGGGAGACGGAAGCTCGTGGTCCAGAGAGAGGAACAATACCTTCCTGTACAGGTAGGATTTCTGCCCATTTCTTTTGAAGGTGAGGCACTGGCCAAGCCAATGAGAGGGCAGTAAGCACAGATCTGTGCCACCAGGATTGTTTTTATATTCCTCATACTATGGATCAGACCCTCAGGTGAGGGAAGGTCCATCTGTGAAGTAAGACAACTTGATTTAGGTGCTCAGGGGTACATTAGTGGAGCTCTACTCCCTTCGGTGAGTGGGGTTCAAAGCACTAATTACATCTCCATGGGCTGAAATAGAAACTTCAATGACCTAAATGTGGGTGTCTCATTGTGAGCTGAATGTCAACTGCAGAGCAGAAGCAAAGCCATCAGTGCTACATCAGTTGGCAGTAGCCATAAATCTGACCCTATTATTTTCCTAGCTTTAGGCATATATATGTCTTTATTTACATTAACCAGAGTTAATAGTTAATAATATTTGGTAACAAGTTCACTACTGGCAGTAGGATGGAAAGGAAGGTGTTTTACTGATCCTCATAAAATAAATTGCTAACTGTTTGTGAAATATTAAGTTCGGGGCCTATGCCTGGAATATTTAATGCAGTTAATGATGCATCTTTGACCTCCTTTGTGCTTTTGTGGTTTGGCCAAAGCGTTCGTACATCTGGAATTTGGCTTCTCCATAAAAAGTTAAATAAACACAGAGTTGTCATCACATATATAAGAAATTACAGAGCTCTGTGGGTTGCTTTTGAAAATTCACCTTCACTCTGTCTGCCCTTTTGAGTAAAATGCCACATTTTAAATATCTGTTTGGATGTAACAGAATTTTTGCCTGTTTCAAGGAATCTGATCCTTTACTTGCTGCAAGTTGAGGCAAGGATTTTCCACTGGCTCTGTAGTGCACCGCCTCCCCCCCTTAAATGAGCTGTTTGCTTGCAAAGACCTCCTGCAGGGCTGTGCAATGGCATGGCAAGTAATAGCTTAAACCTGCTTAGAGCAGCACCTTTTAAGAAAAAATTTCCAGCCAGTGTCACATTTAGTCAGCACAGGAGATGCTGTCAGTGCCCTAGCTGAGACTGCCAAATTTTAGCCTTGAAAGTTGGTAAGTCAGCCTTCCTCTCGTGTCCTGTTCTTCCCACTGCTTTGGGCAAACAGGGAGGCTGTGGATTCACACATAACCTACGTGTGCCAGGCACGCTGAGAAGCAGTGACCTGCAGGCAGTGCTTGCTTTGAGGAAGAGGAGCTCTGCAAGGGAAGTATATGCTAAAAATGTGCTAAAATCTGACTTTGGTTGAAGATACCTCAGAGCCTGAAGAAATAAAGGAAACTGGCAAATATTTCTCTTAACTTTTTCCTCTCTTTCTACAACGAAACAAACAGACTGTTTTAAGTAGTCTCCTGAGGTAATGGGCTGATCTGGTGTTCCAAGAGGGCTTTTGTAGTCCTTTCTCTGTCTTCTCTGGAGGATGGTTATATGACTTGAAAATTTATTCACCTGGGCTTTGGCACAATTTGTTTTAGAGTTCATCTCTGTTATTTCTTTCCTTGTATGGATTTTTCTCCTTCTCTGATTCATTATAGAGCATGGATTTGAGGACCTTATACAAAAGATTTGATAATGGCTATTTTCTCTTTCCATCTCTTCTTTTTATCAGCAATTTTGCTCAGTGACTCAGGATTAATATCAGCTATAACAGTTTGTTTCAGTTCTTGGAGGAATTTGGGGGGAATTGAGCTTGGCACTTTGTAGGTTAGTTGCTTAGCTACCTAGTGTGGTCTAGGAACATCTCTTTTTTTCTTCCCTCTATATTTAGCATGTCCACTGTAGTCTGAATTTCCTTCTGTGTCTCCTTTCATCCCATACATTAGCAGGCTTTTATAAGGGTTTTCTGTCTAGCACTATGGGACACTCTGACAGCGTATTTTCTTAGCGCTGTGTTGTTCCAGTTGCTGCTCTTCAGCAATCGTCCCTTTTGAATGGACTTGTGTGATTTTGTAGTCTTTAAGGAGCTGTCAAAATTTCTAGTTCTATTGGCCAATTTAGACTTGGTAGGTCAATTCAAATCTGGCCTGAGTGTAAACAACTTAATTGACTCCATACATAAACACAGAGGAAGTTTTAAATGTGTTCGAAATAGCTGATCTTCTGTATTTGTCTCTAAATTCTACTTTGTTTTAGGAAGTAAATACCATCACCCAAAAGGCACAAACTTGTAAATACATTCAACAGGTCAGAGGATCCTGGGCTCACCATGTAGTCTTTCACTAAATTAGGAGGTAATCAACAGGGATGATGCCTTTAAAAAAGACCAGATGCAAAATACCTGGGCTGCCTTCAGCCTGCACTTTCCCCAGTCCTGCTCCTAAGGCTCCCTTCACACACTGATTTGGAAATGCACTCTGCAGCTTCAGGGTTCTCAGTGTGGAAGTGTGACCTTCCCCTGGGCTGGAGCTGGGCTGGCTCCCCCCTGCAGAGCTCCATCCTCAACTCCACGTAGACTTGGTTGCATCCCTGAGGAGAAGGTGAGTGGGGCAGGGATTGAGCCAGCTCATCCTCCCCCTCAAAATTGAAAAAATAAGCCTGCCAAAAGGCTGTTTTATTGGAGAGGGGGTGGCAAAGTGGGGATAGGAGAGAGAAGGAGAAATAGCCACTACAGCTAGTCCCTCTCTGTGAAGGGCTTCAACACAGCAGCCTCTCACTGGAGAGGACAAACAGTGAATTGATTTTGTTGACTCGAGTTTCCAGGCTTCACCACCCATCCCAGGATAGGCTGTGGGACAGAGATGTTCCACCATCCCACTGGCCTTTCCTAGAGCCACTCACTCAGGGATCACGCCTTCCCTAGACAAGTCTGCTGGACATTTTCTTCCTGCTGCTCCCTCTGGCTTTCCCTTTCCACCGATAACTGCTCCTACTTGTCATCATTTATTTGTAAGTATCTGAAGGGAGGGTGCCAAGAGAATGCAGCCAGGGTCTTCTCAGTAGTACTGAGCAATAGGACAAGAGGCAGCAGGCAGAAACTGATGCACAGGAAGTTCCACTTGAATACGAGGAAGAACTTCTTTCCTGTGCAGGTGATGGAAAGCTGGAACAGATTGCCAAGAAAGGCTGTGGAGTCTCCATCTCTGGAGATATTCCAAAACCATCTGGACAAAATCGTGTACCACGTGCTCTAGGATGACCCTGCTTGGGCAGGGAGGTTGGACCAGATGATCCCACTGGTAGTCCCCTTCCAACCTTAACCATTCTGTAATTCTCTGATTCTGTGTTTTAGTGGTTTCAACTCCACCTTCCACCCCACATGAGACATGTCTTTCTCCTCTGCCATGCTCACCTGGACTGGCAGCTCCAGCAGTACTCTTTCCAGTCCTCCGCATCCAAGGTCTCCCTCTGGTTTCACACAGGCCAGCTCTCTGAAAGGTCACCAGAGAAAAACTCATTTTTCTCATCCCAAAATATCAGAAATGTTGTTGAAGTCCATTTAATTAAAAAGAGCATTTCTTGCCTCATTCTTTCAGCCTGACAAGGTTTCAGAGCAAAACTGGGGCAGTGAATGTGGACACTGTAGATTCTCAGAAAGCAAAAGGGAAGGGGAGGGAATCCAAACTGGTGGGTGTAATGACTGCCAGTGACAAAAAATGCCACAACCTCACAAGCTGCAGCTGTCCAACTTCACTCCTTCCACCAGGTCTAGCCTTGAGCTAGATTTATTCCAGCCAGATTTGTCTGTCTTGGTTCTGGATGGAAATCTGGGTGCATGAGTGATGGCTGCGCTGAGAAAACCAGAGTGGGTGGAGGAACGCTGTGATGTGCCTTGAGGCTGTGCCCAATGTTAGATTTTGCTCAGAGGCAGTTTCTCGTATTAGCTCACGAATAAAGAAATGCCATGCACAGTCAACTGCCAGCCACTGGGAGCTGTGGGGACAGGACAAACCAATGGTAATGAGGAAAAGATTCCTGTCGTATAATTCCTAGCTGATCCATAACAAGAAATGATTCTGTTTCTCAAGTCCCCATGCACAGCACGGTTCTGTAGCTGCTGAGGTTCTTCTCTGGGACTCAGACTTTCATTAAACAAAGGGGGGAAAAAAAGATAAAATGTCTGGCTTTTATAGCTGTGAATAAAACCTTCCAAGCATGAAAAGAAAGTCAAGTCTTGCCTATGCACAGAAGTCTATTGCTTTAACTACTTTAAGAGGCAGAATGGAAGACATTAGCCTGGTATAAAGCTATTTTATACCAGCGTAGCTAATCCCACATGGCAGGGAAACATATGGGCACAGCTCTCAGACACTTTTATCCTAATGGAAGACTAAGCATACAAGGGGAGGCATTTTGGCCCAGACTGGCAATCAGGGACAACCTAGTTTAGCACAAGTGATGCAGCTCCTGCAGCCAATGCAGAAATGTCACAGCCACTCAGCCCTTGGTTCATACAGAGCCTCCTCTTGCACAAGTAATTACACCAACCCAAAACCCAGCTGTAACCTTGCTCTGAGCAAGGCTGCTGTGCCCATATCAGAACAGATCAGCTCCAGAAATGTCTGGTCATATCACAGCATTGGTAGGGCTCTGCTTTTCCTCTTTAATAACAGAAGCCTGCATGCAGACATACCTCGGGACGCAGGCAAGTCATCTTGCTGGCAGAACTTACTGTGCTTGGGAACTGTTCTAACCTTTCAGCAAAAGAAGGATCATTAGAAACTGTAGTTTCTAACTGTAGAAACTGAGTTTCCCCTCGAAAGAATGGTTGTGAGATCAGCATATACATCTTTGCCCCAGAGTGCAAGTCCAAATCTGTAGCTGCCCTGAAATGTTTTTTCTGAGACAAGTGTGTGCTCTCATCTTGTTTCTAGGGGGCACTGACCTTAATGAAGATATCATTCTGTGGATGAGCTGTTTCTCAGGACTGTATCTCCAAGGGACTTGTTCCAATGCTTTTTTCTGTTCCTGGTGTTACCCTCAAAACCACTCTGTCTCCTTTTCAAACACCTAAAAAAAGAAAGGCTTCAAATGGTTTCTGCAGCTTACTTGATCTCCCTGGAGCCTGCAGAAGAAAGTCCTTCTGGTCTCTTCCTCCCTCGTCCTCCAGCTCAGCTCTGCAGGTCTCTGTGGCAGATGGCAGGGCCTGATTTGTCCCAGGTAACTGCTCTGTGCCAGCACCTGGAACTGTGCCTGAGGGCTCTGAGCCCTCAGGACTCTGCCCTTGAACCTGTGCTTCCTTTGCATAGTCATCTTCTCAAATGGTCTCAGGCTACAAGAACAGACAGCTCATATTAGTGCTCCAGCAGCCAATGGTGGCACAGGGGGTATGACAGAGATTGTACAGACCGTTTCCAGTATAGTTCAACAAAGAGGTGTCATTACAAAACCCAGGTTTGCTTCCAAATTTCTTGTCTGAGCTCTGAGGTTCTGAATTGGCCTTTTTTCTGCCACCAATGTGACACAAAGATTATTAAGAGGGCTGGAAGGCAGAAGTACATTTGCAAGGACACTCAAAAAGTTCCTTACCACTCGGTTGTGAACGACACTCCAAAATGGGGATGTTAATTTTACAGTGGACCTTTTCAAGTGAAATAGCTTTGTCATGCCTCGTTCCAGCAAAGTGTCTCCTCCTGTAGCAACCTGAAAGGAGTTTCAAAGAGAGAAAACCTCTGGGCTGCCTGATGGGAAATTCCAACTAGCTTTTAATTGCCTGAGAGGAAACTCCCCAAAACCTGTGCTCAGATATTTAGAGGTGTTTCCCTTCCATCTTCATGCCTGTGGGTTGTGTCTGTGATTATTTGCACATCACATCACCCAAATCTTGGTCCTTGGTGTGCCTTACAGACTTTGTGCAGCCACCTGCTGAGTTCCAGGGTGGTAGCTCTGACACAGCTCTGTTGAGAACTGCTGCTATCTGGAGCCACACTGCCTTCAAGTTATAAAAGGGATTGTTTGCCCAGTGCTGGAGATGTCTCTGGCGTTGTTTATGATAAGAGCAGGTCTAAACATAGTTGTGAAAAGTCACTTTTTGAGGATAGGAGGCATTTATGCCCCTGAACAGCATCTAATGGGATTCTCAGTCCCCAGGACTCAGGCAAAGGCAGTCAGGGGAGTGAAAGACAGGAAAGCAGGGAAAATTTGCTTTCCTCTGAGACTTTTTTTTTTTATCATTTGATAACTGAATGCAAACATACTATTGTTTCCGAGCTCCTTACTGATTCACCATTAGCTTCTGTTTTTTCCCTGCTGTACTGTCAAGGAAAGTCTGCAGGCTTTGCTGTCATGCACATTGTGGGCACATTGCTCAGTAGACCCACCTCTCCAGGTAATGCCAAGTTACTCAGGCACATTTCCCAGATACTACATATGATGTTGCTGGGGCAGACAGGCCTTTTCCAATTGCTCACCCCATCCTGGGCGAGCCAAGAGCAGCCTCTGCTCTCCCAGTCCCTCCACCTTCTACAAAAACTCGCGCATCCAGGGCTGAAACCTGTCATCTGACCCAGTCCTGTGCCTCTGGAAAACCCTAGGGAGGAGGGATTTCCCTTGCTGTGGCAAACCTCAGCAGGCTCAGCAGCCAGCTTCCCGCATCCTTCTAGTATTCCCCATCTCTGAAAGTGTTCAAGGCCGGCTGGATGGAGCCCTGAGCAACCTTATCTAGTGGCTGTCATCCCTGCCCATGGCAGGCAGGTTGAAACTAGATGACCTTTGAGGTCCTTTCCTACCCAACCCACCCTGTGATTCTCTGGTTACCAGCTTGAGCCCCAGGGCATTCGGCAGCACAGCTGTGGGCACGGTCAGTCCTTTCTTAGAGCTTGGCTGCTTTTAAACATGCAGCATGTGTGTGTGCTGAGCAGCAAGTGAGAGGCACAGAGGCAAGTGCCAATAAAAACAGGCCTGAAGGGACCCATTTCTATAGGAAATGCCAAAATACTGAGATGTATGAAGCGTGGTTCATGAACTTTGGTGGGGAGGAGCAGCAAGACAGTGCCAGGTGTAGGAACTGAAGAGGTCTGGCACTCAGAGAAGACTGTAGAAATATGTAGAGCAGCATCCAAAGAAGAATTTGAGGTAGATTTAGGCTGTACATTACAGAGGTGGCCTTGGAGCACAGCACTTGTGTAGCTGGAGGATCAGCCTCTCCAGGGAAAATTGAGCTGCTGAGAGGCTTGAGTTGTCCAAAGCCTGGAAGTGCCCTGGACAGAGGCCTGGTAGCTTGGCAGCCCCGCTGTTCTGCACTGAGCTCCAGAAGGACTGAGAGGTTTAGCTGAGAACTGGTATTTGCTCTGGGATGCTGCCCCTAAAAGCACTTTCTTCCTTTCCTGTTTCATTTGGCTGATTTGTCATTTTTTCCTCTGTTTTCTTTCTCAGCACTGCAATGGTGACTCTGGTTCATTTTCTCTTCTAGGACTGTATGCCATGCAGGAGAGCTGTCAGATGGGGTATGAGCCCAGAGCAGGGCCCAGATTTGGGAAAGCTGCTTTCCAGTTTGTTCCAGGTATAGAGACCTTCCTTTCTGTGTGGGATTCCTGGAATGTCTCTCTGTGACTGCTTTCAAATTAATCCAGGTTGTTATGCTGTACCATGGAAACCGCCATTGAACACAAGGAAGGGAACCCCCACAGACCTGCACATTTGCCCTTGAATATACGAGGACTCAAAAAAGATGGAAATGTAAGTGATGTGCTGCGTGCAGGCAGTGGGAAGCATTAGAAACACCAGGATTACTTTGCAAATCCTTTTTCAAAGCAGAAGCAGGAGGACACAACCACATCAGACACATATCATTTTTCTGTTCACAAATGCTTTTAGACACTTAATCATAGCCTGTGGCATCACAAGAGGATGTGCATTGGAGCGAACCCTTGGTCCATATGCTCTGGAGCAATCCCCAGTTCCTCCTCAGTTACAGCCAAAAGTGGCATGAATTTTGGGAAAATCATCTGTCTTCTTATCATTAACAGGATGGATGTATTCCCTCCCATATATTATAACCAATGCTTTTTTTCATTATTAATCTTTTAAATGAGACAGTTACTCCCAAATGCACCATTTTCCTTTACTAATATCAGATATTCAGAGCTTCTGATTTCTGAACCCAGACAGCATTTTGTTTCAGTCTGTCCATATCTGCAGCATGAAATTTGTTTTCTATTTCTATGGCTTAGTAAATCACAATTTTTCACATGCTGCCACAGATGCTCTGCATGGCCAGACCTCATTCCATTAATGTTCACCTTGAGCCAAGCACTGTCTGTGTGAGAATTTTGACTCTTATTTTGGATGGGAACTTAGCAAGGAGAGGCACATGCCTGCCACCGGGTCATGGCACTTTCTTGGCAACTTTAATTTTCCCTCTGTGCCCCTTTTTTTTTTTTTTTTTTTTTTGAAAGCATCATTAAGAGCCTGACAGGAGTGCAGTATGCTTAAGAGTCTGGGAGCACAGAAACAATTTCTCCCACACAGGTGATCCCACCAGAATCCAGCCCCATGACAGCTGGAAGGAAGAATCAAGGGGTCAGAGGAAAAGAGTAATTTATTTCTATGCAGGACACAGATAACTGATCAAGAATCTTTCAATTCCAGCAATCCAGTGAGCAAACTGGACTATGTTAGAGAGCGAGCTGTGAAGGGAAGGAGGAAAAGCCAGACTCTGGGAACAGGATAATGCAAGTCTGACATCCTCACCTGACTTTTCAACAGAAGGCTAGAAGAACATTGCAGCAGATTGCTTGGGGAGGCTGTCACCTCCCCAGCACAGGATTTTTTGAGTAAAAGCTATCTATTGGGAGCAGTTGAAGGTACAGCCTCTATAAAAGTGTGCACGTAGCTGTGTACAGGTGTGACTGCAGGACCTCTAAAGGGCTTACTTTTATTATCCTGTCACCCTCCAGCTCTCTCCCACAGAGACCACTGGCAAAATACTTGCTCTCTCGAACCATGGGTAGCCAGTATTTGAGAGAGTTACTTGCCCAAAAAGTTGTTACTCTCCTCTGGGTTACCAGCCCTGGCTCTTCTAGACAGACTTCAACGTTGTGTCTTGTAATGAACACACCACCTTCCCTCTGCCAGCAAAGGAAGCTGACTTGGAGCCCAGACAAATGAATTGTTCTCTGCTCATTGCCCAAGCTGAGTAAAACACCAAAGATAAACAAATAGCATGTGTGCCTAAAACTGCTTGGATTTACCACTTTTATATCCCAGGTTAGCCTGGTACAATGAAAGATTCTTATGGGCATTTTTCACCTTGTTGCACTTAAAGGGGGAAGGATCATGGTACATAACACCCTTCCGAGGGGAAGGGAAATCTTAAAAGCTGTCCATGATCAACAGCCCAGCTTCTCAAACAGTTTCAGCAACAAGTGGCCTTTGGGAAGTTCAGATCCAAACTCTGCCTGCTGGGCCCAGGTGTAGATAAAACTACCTTCACCCCCCTTATATGCTGCAGATGTTTTGCAGACAAGCAGTGGAGAGCACAGCCTACACTTGGGGAAAAGCTCTTGCTGGCTTTTAGTCATTTTGCATGTTTGGTAGCATATCAAACGATTTATGTCTTTATGATGCTGCACATCACTCAAGCATGAAGGTGCTTTAAAACTATACACCTTTCTGTAAATAAAATCATAACCTTCCTGTACTCATCATAGTTATGGCTCTCAACTGGAGGTTCCCCTGAAGAGAAAACTGCAAGCCAAGGTGATTCTGCTGCAGTCTAGGAGGAGGCAATCCTGTCAACTGAAGCAAGAACCTAGATCTCTTCACTGTGCAGACTAGTCTGTTAAGGCACAGTGAGTTGACCCTGATTAGATGCCAAGTGCCCACTAAAGCCACTTTATCAATCCCCCTCCTCAACTGGACAGGGCAGAAGAATCGTATCAAAAGGCTTGTAGGTCAAGATAAAAATAGGGAGGGATCACTCACCCACTATTGTCATGGGCAAAACAGACTGAACTTGGTGAAAATTAATTTATTTTATTAACAGTAAATCAGAGCAGGAAAATGAGAAATAAAACGGAAATCTTAAAACACTTTCCTCCCACTCCTCCCTTCTTGCAGGGCTTAACTTCACTCCCTATTTTCTCTATCTCCTTCATCCGTCTTGGAGCTGGCTGGCATTGGCTCTGTCAGATGTGGGGGAAGCCTCTAGCAGCTTCTCACAAAAGTCACCAAAGTCACCTCTGTAGCTCCCCCACTACCTAAACCTTCCCATGCAAACCCAATACACAAGGAAAATTTGGGAAGGAGAACTCTGTCCTGGCAGCATGTGTGAACAGTGATCAGGTTTGGTGCACCGTGATGGGCATTGGTGGGAGTCAGAATTTAATGCAGTGCCATGTAATGCTGTGTGGGCCTGAAATAACCACTGTCAGGCAAGTGGTACCTAAAGTGCCTCTTCAGGATCAATCACCACCCTGGTTTTATCCAGGTAGGAGTGGCAGTGGTCTCCTGTGCACAGTGTGGAATGGGGTGGTGAGGAAACGCAAGAGGGAGCATAGAACAGTGTTTAATAATGAACATCTGGCTCTCAAAGCACAGGCTGAGAGGCTGATTTATCGACACTGAGACAATAGACTATTGTGCTATGTCACAGGGACCATTTGACTGGGTCTATTCATTCCTACAGATATATGAACTGCCCATCTCCTATAAATTATCTCCTCCTTTCTTAGGTTGTTGCCTTCTCATTTCTTTTCTCTCCTGCTCTTCCTGGGGAGTATTTTTGAGCTGAAATATATAAATATCTGACTCTACTACATTGTTTTTTTTCCTTGGCAGTGGTCAATGGCAGCATGTGAGAGTGTTGTCTAAGTGTTTTCTACTTGTAGCAAAACCAGATCCTCTTGCTCTGACTTGTTCTGCCCTTTCATATTCTGGCACATGTGTGCAGGGCTGCATGCACTGGGGTAATGTGACCAGTTGATCAATGGTAATTACAGCTGTCTGAGGACTAAGGAGTCAGGTGTTCTGCTGCAAACTGCAAACCTGCTCTTCCCAGGTTCTCAATGAATGGTGCCACCAAATGTTATTGAGGCCTTGAAAATCCCTCAGGAAAACTGAATCTGATTGTTATTGTGTAAATAAGAAAACAAAGGCCCAATCAAGTCCCAACACAAATTATGAACTGCGATTCTGGGAGACCCCAGTTTTTGGCTTCCCAGTGTTGATGCCAAGGGCCCCATTCTCATGTGTGTGAGATCTGTATTTCCCACCAGTGTAAAGTGCAAGAGAATTCTTTGAGAATAGAAGGAAGCATTTGCTATCTCCATTCTGTTTCCATTTCCTTTGCACCAAATAGTGCTGTGAAGTACCAAACTGGAAGAGAAAAAAGTATGTTAGAAAAGTACTTGAAACTTAACATTCATCTAAGGAAATGTCAGCACCAGTACTGCTTGTGCAGTGTTAATTCAGGCCCCTCCATAAATATGCAATTGAAAACAGACTATAACTGCACATGTGATTTCCTCTTGTCCCCTGCCTCATTTAGTACCCAGAAAGGATGATGCCCAATTAGTGAGCAGCTAGTCAATAATCTTTTCTATCCTTACTGTTGTGGAAGGGCCCTGTGTCTTGTTTAATGCCTGTCTTTAAACCCTGTTCTGAATATAGCATTACACTTTCTCCTGGGGCATGTCTCTGGAACTCTTTGTTATTTGAGTCCTTCACAAATACGAGTGCTTGGTGTCACAGCCTGCAAGGTTATTAATGAGACAAGCCCCCTTGTACCAGGGAGGGAATCAAGACACAGACAGGTTGGAAACCATCTTTAAATTTGAGTGTCCAGTCGAGGTGCTGGAGCATGACCACAGAAGGACAATGGAGCTGGGGAACGTTCTGGAGCACAAGCCTTATGAGGAGGGCTTGAGGGAACTAGGGATGTTTTATCTGGAGAAAAGAAGGTTCAGGAGACGCCTAATTACTCTCTATAACCACCTAAAAGGACATTGCAGTGAGGTAGGGGCTGATCTCTTCTTGCAAGTAACAAGTAATAGGAGAAGAGGAAAAGACCTCAAGTTACACCGCAGGAGGTTAAAATTGGATATTAAGAAAAAATCCTTCACTCAAAGGGTGGACAAGCACTGGAACAGGCTGCCCAGGGAAGTGATAGAATCACCATCCCTGGAAGTGTTCAGAAAAAGTCTAGATGAGGTGCTTAAGGACATGGTTTAGTAATGGACTTGGCAGTGCTGGGTTAATAGTTGAACTGGATGATGTTAGAAGGCTTTTTTAACCTTAACGAGTCTATAATTCTATGATACCAGTATTTATTTTGGTTTTTAACCACTTAATATGATTCAAGCCTACAGCAGAATGATCTCAGTTTAGGATTACCACTGCTCAGGTCTTTCCCTACAGAATAGCCATGTTGGACTCCCTGCTATTGCACATGCATGAGCTGGGCAGATGCTGTGCTGGAGCTCTGAGCCTTGGCACTCAGCAACGTCAGGTAAATCAGGCTAATTAAACACAGAGTAAACCCAACAGATCCGTTTTGACAGGTCCAGCCAGACAGAGCAGGACCCCTCCTGGCAGAGCTGCCTGGGCAGGCTGCCAGCCAGCAGCCTGGACTCAGCCACCAGGACTGTGGTGGGCAGGAGACGGGGCACCCTGTGCCAGAGCTCCCTCAGGGGACTGATCTTTTAGAGCAGTACAGGCAACGCTAATACAGCCTTGGTCTCTGGTTTTCAGGATAGAAGGCAGCACTGGTGCTGCTGGAGCCAAGAGGAAGCATCAGTCTTCAGAAAGTGTCACCCAAAAATTGCAGGCCAGTTTTAAAAATACGCTGCAAGCAATTTGTCCGCAGTCATATGGGAAATGTGTGGCAGGCTGGAAATACAATGCGGACATCCATCTCCCAGCTCTGTGTTTCAATAACAAAGCTGTACTTTCCAGATACCTGCTTAGTTATTTTTTCCTCTATCAGAAACATTCTTTATGCATGTCTGATTTTTTCCTGCAACAGCTTTACAAGCATGGATCTCTATTATAGGCTTTTTTTTTTTTTTTACACTGAATACTGAGGGTAGTTTAATGAACATAGTTTGTAGAGCCCTGTGAAAAAACTTTTGACAATTGACGTTCAAGCACCCTAAATACATTTGCTGGCCTGCAGGAGCCTAAAGTGGTGAGAATTTAATTCAGCAGTGAGATGCAATGCAGAGGGACCTGCAGCTTGTCTAAAAGGCATTAGCATTTTTAGGGAAAAAATATTTTAGGGGAAAAATGCTACAGTGTGTTGCAGTCAAAAATATGGGTGAATTAGGGTAAAGAGAAATGTTGTTCTGGGAAGTAATGCTGGGGGAATAGCTAATCAAACAATTTTGCTTTGTGGAATTTATACTCAGTGCTTTTTTTCACAAGATGGGTCTCCACCTTCTTTATAAAACTTTATGATCTTTTAACTCTCCTTGTTAGTGTTCTTCTGTGCAAGTTTAGACAAAATTTAAACAGCTAATTTCAGCTGGTACTTACTTTTTGGAGAAACTCTGAATACCTGGTGCCTCAGGAACAGAGGTCAGTGAGATCATGAGTCTAAGCTGTTGTCCAGGAGATGGTAAGGCCAGAGCATTGTGGTTGTTCTTATCCAAGTCAGTCAAAGCTTGATATATATCAGAGATGAGCGCACATCTCCACACTGCAATAACCGAAAAAAAGAAATACAGTAACCTGAGAAGATTATTGTGAGAACTCCTGTTTAGACACTTGTTACTGCGTTTCTTTACCTGTGTGCCATGGAGATAGTTTAAGAGCAAAGTCATTCTCTCTGCAGGGTGCAGAGCTCTACTGGCTATTTTAAGACATAGAGGCAGCAGGAAAGGAAAGAACTACTGATGATTTGAGAAATGATAATCACTGTGCAAGGGCAAGATGCGCAAGCACCAGTGACTCAGAAAATTGTGTGCCAGCCAGAGGACTGAGAGGTGAAGGGGTGTTGGAGGGACATCCACTGCACAGCCCAGGCTTGGGAAGCTGCTGTTCCTTTCAGGCATGATCATGCAGTTGTGGCTCTGTCCAAAGCCACACCAGCCAATTGTAAGATATTTCTGAGCAGTGAATTGTGAAAAGCTTTCTTCTTCCAAAGCCTCCATCTACCTCTTTGAAATCACATTGCAGAAATTTTTGTGGTGCCAGAGTTATGATTTAAGGACAGGTTCTGTTTTCGTGACAGGGAATAAGCCAGGCCATTTCTGGAGAGCTGTTTTTATAAGCTACAGCAGTGATTTAATGATTTCAGATTGGGGGAGAGCAAACTACAAGACTGAGCAGTTAAACCTGTGGGTATATTTTGGACCAGATTCTTCCTAGCTTAACTTTTGGTTATGAGCATCTAAGCTAGCAGGAGATAAATCAGGTGAAACAACTACCCACATGGAGTCTCCAAGACTGTAGAGGTAACATAGCCAGGGTAAATATTTAACTTGGACATCTAAGGTTTGGTAGGATGTATCTTACCCATGCCATGACATGGAGAATGGGAGGTCAAGAGGATTCAGTGACACTCCCTGATAAAGGTGAAGGTGGGTCTGTGTCACACAGAAAATAGAAGCCTTTGCTGAAAATCATTGAGCAAATATCTATAGGAATTCAGATGAACCACTGCAGAGATGTTTGGGATGGTAACACATGAAAAGGTTCTTGCTGAAATATAGAGACAAAGGTGATGAGAAACAAACCCACAGGCCCAAAAATGTTTTTCAGCACTATGAAACACATTCTATCCTTACAGCAGCAGATCGTGCACCACTTCAATAGTACCCAAAAAAAGTAAAGTGCCTAGTTGTCCTGTGCAGTTATTTCTCAGCCAAATTAGTGTCTTGCCCTAAGTTCTTCACATCTCCCAAGCCCTGTCATTATTAGCAGTACTTGTGGCTTCTGGATCTCAGGATGAATTCATAGGCTAATGAGACCCCATTGCTTCTTCACTGGCCTTTCAGCCAGACAGGGACTAAATGGCCATGGTATGAGTCTGTATCATTGCATATAGAGTAAAATACAATGTTAATACATGAAGGACTTTCAGAAAAAGTACTTGGGTTCTTGGTTTTGGGGTGGGGGTTTTTTTTGGATTTTTTTGACATATTGTCCAGAGGGAAGAGAAAGAGAAAGATTTGGAAGAAATGTTAGAGAAGTGTTAAGAAGCTGTCAGTGTAATGCTGTCATGTGTTAATTAATGCAGGGGAGAAGATGATTATACTGAAATTATACAAATAGCCTTATCTCAGGTTAGCAGCAATTGAATTGAGTTTAAACCACTCACTAGAATTAATTAAACATTGCATACAACTGCCTCAGAAATTATCATGGTGCAAATCATTCCAGAACAATAGCAGGCCTCATCATTAGTTGGTACGAATTGGTTTACTCCACTAACTTCAATATACCTTATCAAACCAGTCAAACAACAGGAAACAATAATCAAAGGATTTACTTCAACCACTGAACAATTCAAGCAGTGGCTCAGGAGAAGAGAGGATATTGTTATCAATTTTCCCAGCACAATGTCTCAGTGCTAGCTCATGTTATCAGACCAAAAGCTGTTACTAAAGGAAAAGATATCAGCCTCAGGGCTGCCTCTGCACTCCTGAAGAAGTACTCAGAAACAGGCCAAATTTATCACTTTGTACTGAAGCAGACTTAGCCACCATCTCCCCATCCATATCCTGTGGATATTTCTCCATGGATACCGTCCTCTCCTGTGGTCATACCAGCCAACATTACCCACTCCTGGTGCAGTTTGGTGGACTTATCCTGAGATGGGGCTGTCCACAGAGCACTAAGACTCTCTTAAGGTACAAAGATCTTGGAGACATCTGGGCTTCAGTGAGCTTTGGAGATTTCTCAGCTTCAGGGATGACATAGAAGGTTCTCCAAAGTTGATGGGATTGCTCGAGATGGAGAGCTTTACATGTGGGAATAAGGACAGTCCAGGAAAGGTGCAGTTCTTCCACCGTGCTGGACACCTCCCTTCTTAACACTCGGGATGGTTTCTGATCATAAAATTCTTAATCTTCCAAATTGCAGGTAACACTAATCTGAAAAGCCTCCTGTAGCTGTAAAAGTATTTCCAAACTGCAGATGTTCACAGCTTGTAAATCTCCTTATGACTTCATGCAAACCCATGTAAATACATAGGAAACCCATGTACCCATGGCCAGTGAACAATTTCAATTAACAGCTAGCTTGTTACCAGAGCCCTTGTGTTACAAACTTGTCAAATGCTCATCCCCGCAGACCTGGCAGTGCCTTTTGAAGCATGCTCTTACTCAGCCTGTGAGCCACCAGCCGAGCTCGTCACCTCATATAAGCAAAGCCTTCAATCCTCTGCCCACCACATCACAAGCATGCCCTTGTCAGCTCATTTTATTGCTCTTGCTGGACTTTTTGACACAAGCTGCCTCTTCTCTCCAGCTACATTTTCTTCAGCAGTGCCTGGGGACTCTGCCATGACAACTGATGATAAGGTGAATTTGCTTTACACGATTTACAGTTGCTGTTCCTCCCTTTCCCCAGGGAGACCAGTGATTATTTCCCTCTCAGGAATTATAGGTTTCTGGCATTTGCACTGCCTAGCATATGACTAGGATATGGTGCAAACCCTTGTGACTTCCAGTGCATGTCTTGGCAGCTGGACTCCCAAGCACTGGGCCCGAGTCCTGCGGGTCTGGTCCTCAGGATATTACAGGGAGACCAACAACTATCAGTCAGCTAATGCCTCTTAGATGACTTCTTTCGTTGCTGCTCTGTAAACGATGCATTAAAGACAATTTGGATCAAGAGGGAAAGTCAGGATCACAGCAAATTAAGTTTTGATACAGGGTGTATCTATAGCCCCTATCTGGGCAGGTTGTTTCTCTCTGAACGTGTTTTGTAGTTTCCCTCTGTTACTGCAAAACTACTGCTGGGTAGTGTTTTAGCATCATGATTTACACCCTGCATAGAGTGCATGGATTGCTTGCAAGCTGAGAAGCTTTATTCTACCTGCAGTGGGGATGCCCAGGCATTCCCAGTCAGAGTTACCCTGTTGGGGGCTGCCTGGGGAGACCAGGCCACTTTGCAGTGCTATGGGTCTCTACAGTGCAACAGGGGACACAATGAGGCAGGGACTGTCACCTCCTACCACCCATGCCTCTGAGGTCCCTTTAGTTGTATGACCATGTGTAGAGCTCTCCAGTGTATACAGAACCGGAATCACAGCCCAGGGTCTGCCCCGTGGGCAGCCAGGCAGAGCAGCAGGGCAGCATGCTGGCACACCACTGCATTTTGGAGAGGCACAATAAGTGGTCAGGGCTCAGTCATCCCATGTGTGCAAGTGGAAGTTAACATAGGAAGGCAGCCCTAAGGGAAAAACAATCTTCCTCTCCACTGCTCACCTTTGTCACCTCTTCTGCGAGTGATCAAATTCACAGCTTTGCTCTGGAAACCTTCCAGCGCTCCACTAATCTTTGCAAGTTTTCTGTCTGCCTTTTCCTATCTTTGTGGTGCTTGGCAATTTTCTCTTCTCATCCAGTTATTAAAAAATGATCCTAATATGCAAGGAGCACCTACAAAAACAACAAAACAAAAAAGATGTTTTGTCCCCAAAAGAAACTAGTACCATCATCTGGTTGGAGAAAAACTGCAAAATTTTAATTGCTGTGTGAGTGGCACACACAGGACATGATTTCCACACGTGTTCAAGGAACCAACAAATTTCTGAGGTAATTACAGTGTGGCTGGCAGCATTAGGCATAAACAGGAGCAGTAGGCAGTGTCAGGAGGTTTAGAAAAAGGAAATGTGATGTCTAGAAGGCTACAGTTCAGAATAGTGCACCACACAAAACATTACTAAAAAAATAAAGCTTATGTACCAAAAAAAGAAATAAAGAAAGAAGTAGAGAAAGCCCCAAAATCCTCTGAAATGGAACCAGGTAGGAAAACTGATGGGGTCAAATCCCCCTGAAAATGCTTTTATGTTGATGCATGCAAGTTACCTACCAGGAGGACAAGATTTGTGCAGCAGCCACTACCCAGCCTTGTGCAGGATGCACAGGAGCCTCTCTAAACTCCTAAAACACAGCACAAGCCCTCATCCCTGCAGTGTGGTAGGATGCAAGTTTGGGTGCAAGTCTGCGTCTGGCTTCTCATTTCTGTATCAGTGAGGTGGGCAGTGCCTCTTGTTTTGCTTACACTGTGGACTGCTGTAATTCCTTTCATCAGCTGTCAGCCCTTGGTATCTCATTTTGGTTTAGGGGCACTTTTTTTGTAGCTGAAAAACTGGAAAGAAATTGGATTTTGTGTTTGCTCTGAAAGCTCTCCAAATGTTCATATAAATGAAAAATCTTTGTCCTCTACACTCCTATGGCAAATAAAAGTCTTTATTTTTAAATCTATGACAGGACAAAGGAATAAAGCAACAGTACAATCTTGTTTCCAATGGTATTGTTTAGAAAGAAAGGCTGTGATGCCAGTTGCGTTGCTTATGCCTTGCAAGGTCTGATGGTTTGCACCTGGTGAGTGGGACTGACTGATGTGAGAGCAGTGGATGGGGCTTCAATACCTGAGTTTCATTTACCCCTCAGTTACCAGTCAGTTACTGTCCTGCGGGTCTCCACTGTCCTCCTGTACACTATCTTTAGTAAACTGGTTGGGAATGCTTTGCAACCGAGGGAAAGGCACAGTGATTCCCACTGACTTACTCAACAATCCCAGTGAAGTCTGTGAAGTGGATGGCTCTTCCTCCAGGCACAGTTCAGCTCCTGGAAACATTTGGTTTTGTCTTCCTGTGTTTCTGCTGTGCTTTTAAGCCCAGAATCAGAGCAGTAAGCAAGACATTTAACCACAGCTACCTTACCTAACTTGTTACTCCATCCTAGTGTAGAACATGCAATGGGCTGTTCTTACAAATGTCCACAGAACTCGCAGAAACCATCAGGCCCTGTCCTAAGCTATGTAAAAGGTAAAAGCAAGGTCTGTTTTCAGTTTCTTCTGACCTATTGGTAGTGAGGTCAGGCATCTCTCCTTGGTAGGAAAGTGCTGTGGTGAGTTTTGCCAGTCAGTGGTGAGCAGCAGTGGTGCAGCTTCCCATCTCCATGGCATTCAGGCCTCTCTCAGTAGGACGGATATAGAATCTGTAAAAGAAAGAAGATTACATTATAAACACTTCTTTGCTGTTGACTCATTCTTATCTCCTTCACTTACCATACCATCTTCATTCATTTATACAGATATTACTAATTAGCAGGAAACACTGACTTTTCAGACTCTGAGGGAGACGGTAAAGGAGAAGAGATTCTCTGGGCTCTGAGTTTCCAGCAGTGTTTCACATGTCTGCTCAAACACTGTAGGGAGCTGTATGAAGTCCTCACTAGCTTAGCTGTGGGCAGACTCTCTGAACCAGACTTTGCTGAAGTTCCTCCTGTAAGTAACCCCAGAGGATGTCACTATGCACACGTACAGCAAAGATTGTTTAAGTTCCCAACTCTGACTCTGGATATTTGTTTCCTGCCTCATGAGTGGGGATGGAATAAGCTCACATCAGTTTGTCTTCAGCAAAAGTGGAAACAGCCCTGCAAATGTAGAATGCAAATGCATCTCTTTACATGACTTCTGCTACTGGGTTAAAAAAAACACCAGCACTCGTGACGTTTTGTCAGGTTTCACAATATTGCTTGACCTTTCATTACACAGACCTTTTTCAGATTTTTAACACCATGAGTGAAATGTTTTATTCATCAGGGCCCTTGAAAATTGTTAAATTAAGTTTTGAAATCACTGGGAGTCCTTTTGTTGACTTAAAAGCTGGTGAGTCACCTGTGGTCCTGCATGTAAGAGAGCTCTCCTGTCAAGCATTAGAGGCTCAGCTCCGATCAAAAGGACCATATGGGCTTCAGAAGCAATCAGCAGGTAAAAAAGCAGTTTTCTGACCTTTCAGGTATTTGGATGGCTTTAACTCCCTGAGGAGTTTTAGCCAACTTGACTTAAAAAGTTCTGTGGTATGTAACCAGACAAGAAGAGGCACAGGTGATAAATTTGGGCACCCTCTGATGCAGTTCATTCTGTTGACAAAGGGAGGAATTTCTGCTTTCCAAAATGCAAGGAAGACACTGAAGAGCACACAGCCTTGCCTGTATCTCCAGCTTTCTCTGATACATCTAAAAAAAGACTGAAAGTTGCCTTCTCTGGTATTTACTTCCAATATCCATTACAGCAACTTGGATTCAACCATCATTGGTTTCCCTTCCTCACACCTTTCCAGTGCACTGCCCAGCACATCTTGCATTTTTCATAGTTTTAGGCAGAGATATGCTTTAGTGGAAGATGTTTTAGAACAGCTTCACTGTTTTTATATCCATGGTAATAAATCCTGTTCACAGGATAATATGACACCCAGTAAGTGCAACTCACTCTGCTGGAACAGCAGTTTGCTGCTGCCTATGAATAAGACAGATTATATTAGTTATTTTAAGGTATTTCCAGCTGCAGTAACTCCTCAACAACATGATGGGTATTTTTCCAAACTGGTCCATGGCTGGTTTATATTGTAGCTGCATTCACAGCACCCGAGGAGGAGTCAGGTGAGTCATCCAAAGAACTGAACCCCATTCAGGTGTGGGGTGGGAAATCTATTCGTGTGTTATCAGGAAAAAACACGATACCTGGAAACCTGGCTGGTGATGTTAGCTCACAGTTGAAGGCCATCAGGGAATGTCACTATCATGACAGTTCATGCACCTAACCTGTAAATAAGAAATTCCCTCTGGCTGCCTTGTCCTTCACCAGGGAAGGGATTTTTGCAGGCATGGACCCGTCACTGACTGTCTGCAAAACCTTGGGTGAAGAACTGTGGGGAGCTCGTTAGTGGGCAGTGCCTCCTGCAGGAACTGAATGTTTGGAAAACACCTGCCTGGGTGTTTGATTTTTAAATGTATAATTGTCCATAGCACTGCTGTGGCTTGTTCCCACACACACACAGTTGCTATGGGACTAATGCAGGAGAACTACAAAGCCCTTTGCTCCACCATCAAATTAAAAGTATGTAATGGAGAAGAGAAGCTGATTTAGGTACATTCTGTATAAAGTTATGACATGGGGAGCTAAAGGGAAACAAAAGCCTTATTTTAAATAAATAACTTTAATAGCTATCCATGTTTTGGCAGGCTTAGACTGTGGCAATGCTCAAAAGCATTTCATGAGAGGGCCAGTGGGACACAACTGTAAAGGCAACCGTACCCTGATGCTGCTTAGCCTTACAGCTACTACTGTCTGCTGCCTGTGTATGACTGTGGTTGGTAGACAAAGGACTTGGCAGATCAGCACATGAAATGCCATCTTGTAAAAACACAGTGAATCGAGACCTTGCCTTATCTGTGTTCAAAGTAGAACAGAGGTCACTTGGAGAGGATGTAAATGGCAAACTCCCATCCCTCCCATCCCATCCCATCCAGCAGGCCTCTCAGTGGGGAAATCTGTTGTTCACTGCTGGTTCAGGTGAAAGACAGCAGCAAAACTTCAGCAGGGACCAAAGGCAAGGAATGATCCATGGTTTGTGTGTACAGCAAGGCCAGAGAATGGAAAGTCTCCTAAGTGGGGTTGCAGCATGACAAAAGTGAGGTAGTCTGACGTATCTTCCCTTTCAGCTACCCTGGAGATTGTACAGGAAAAGGAGGAATCACTTTCCTGATGTTGTCTGCTTATGAATCATGGGATCTCAGTCCTCTAGTCCAATGGAAGAAGGTCTTTGTTCTTGGCATATTTTTCAAAAGTCTTTATTTTCCCTGATATTTTTATCATACTTTACCAATTTTCTAGACTTCAGAACTTTGCATTTTTATCAGCTCTAATCTGCTTCCCCCTCTCCCTCTTTGTCATATGGTGCTTTTTTTTTTCTAATTGGAGCCTTCACTTTGCCACAGTGTCTGAAGGGATTTTAGCCAATGTTGTCTTCTTTATTGATTGTGGGACTGTGATTATTTTGGTTTGAAAAACCATTGCTTTCCATCAGCCTTCTGTCTTTGCCTTTCCTCCTCTTTGCTTATAATTTGCTTATAATTTTTTTAGCCTGGAGGAATTAGCTCTTCTGAATCACCACACTTGTGTGCATGCAATATGTGCACATTTATTAAGTGTGATTGTCCAGTTTCCCCTGTTAAGCAGAAAGACTGTCACTCAGTGCCTGAGCATTTGTACTGTGAGATGTACATAAAAACTCAGAACATAAATCCCTCCCTGAATGTCAGCAGCACCTCACTGCTCCCCTCTTAATTGTGGTCAGACCTTGTAACTCAAGTCCCATGGTTTTCATGTCTAAGGATATGCCTGTGCTAAGGTGAACATCTTCACTGTTGCAGAAATGCTTCTCATCTTGGAAGTACCTAAGAGAGATCATAACTGCAGGGAGAATGTAGATTTACTAATCCCAGCCCTAGGGAGCAGCTCAGCCCATGGCATCAGCTCCCAGGTGAGCATGTTCACAGGATGCTGCAGCTCCTGGGCAGCTGATGAGAGGAGCTGAGAGGAAGCTGGTGCCCTTTGGGTTGTGTGCTGGTGCTGCATATGCAGAGATTGCCTGCTCCCCTATTTCACAGCCACTGGTTTTCAAACCTCCTATACCCTCAGGGGCCGAGTTTCTCAGCATTCAGGGTCTGCAATATGGTCTGTACTATGGTCTGTGGGCAGAGCAATTACCCCAAGACAGAACAGTGTAGCTGAAGTAAGGAAGCTTTATCAGGAATCCTTGACCTTGTTCCTGGGCACACAATGCTACCACCACCCTTCTCATCCAGGGCAACCCAGGGACAGGCAAATGCTCTAAATATATCTGCAGTTTACACATAAGAAAACCTTAAATGTATCTGCAGACAACCAATGCTGAAGGTCAAGCACAGAACAAGGGTAGTCTTGTTCAGAGCTGGCCCTGTTTTGCCCCAGGGCAGACTCTCTGGCCTTTGTTTGTCAATCCCCAAGCACCAAAGGGTCATTCTGCTCCAGCAGGCCAGAGAGGGTGAAGTTATGCTTCTGGTCCCTGGTGCATGCCATGTGCTCCAGTGGGCTCAGTACAGGTGTGGAGCCTGCCCAGGCTGGAGGTGGGGATTTGAGGAGATGAAGAGGGTTTGTGCATTCAGGAGTTCAGGAAAGACAGTGGGTAAAGGCCAGTCCTATCCTAGCTGTGAGCACTTTCAGACAAGCTGCAAATGTTTCATCAGGCTGAATTTACCAGGGAACGAACTGGGGAGTACAATTCTGGCATATTGGGAATCTCCTGACATATAAGGTCTGCAAGCTCTTGATACAATCCCTGCTAAGGGGATGATGAAGAGTGGAGACACTCTTCATTTAGAAGAAGAGTGGAGACACTCATTATTTAGACACATGGCCAGGAGCCACCTCTCCATTTCCCACATAGAATTATAGAATCACAGACTGGTTTGGGTTGAAAGGGACCTTAAAGATCATCCAGTTCCAACTTCCTTGCCATGGGCAGGGACACATTCCACTAGACCACATTGCTGAAAGCTCCATCCAACTTGTCCTTCAACACTTCCAGGAATGGGACATCCACAACTCCTTTGGGCAACATGTGCTACTGTCTCACCATCCTCACAATAAAGATTTTCTTACTCCTATCTAATCTAAACCTTCTCTCTTTCAGTTTAAAGCCGTTCCCCCTTGTACTACCACTACACACCCTTTTGAAAAGTTCCTCTCCAGCTCTCTTGTAGCCCCCATTAGGTACTGGAAGGGGCTTTAAAGTCTCCCTGAGACCTTTTGGGTCCTCTTCTCCAGGCTGAACAATGCCAACTCTCTCAACCTCTCTTTATAAACAGATCTTTTGATAGCAAAAGATATGTGTAGTGAGATAAGGAAGATGTTCCTGTTAAAATCACAAGGCTGATATCCATGGATCTGTTCAGACTCCTGCAGTGCCACTATGTTTCTGTCACCTGCATAGGAGAGGTGAAGGGACACTGGCATAATTGTTCCCATTCTACCAGGCCATAATCCTCAGGGCTGGCAGCAAATGAGTCCTTGGCAGCCAGCTGACACCAGAGAACAGGATGGGGGTACATGAACCATAAGGGTTACTGTCAGCTTGTTTTTGTCCCCAGCTGCCCCCAGGTTTCTTCAACAGCACCACCTCCATCCTCCTCTTCCCAGAAGAAAACCTCTGTCTGGGATATCATTTGCCACTAAACGCAAAGGCTCACCTCCTTCCCAAGAGTCCAGAGCACCTGGTGACAGTATTTTTAAATGCTAACACCGTCAAATTGATTAAGAAAAAATGATCTGACAGGGATCATATCTCTGCTGATGACTGTTGTAGTCAGTTCACCATCCCTGCTGTAAAGCTACTTGTGTTTGTGAAGCAGAAGACACTGTTGTGCCCTCTTACCCCATGGATTAGGTCGGGGAGTTTGGTAAGTAAAGATGAAGTAATTTATAAATGTTCGTTTGGTGTTACTATTCTTCAACTCGTCTGACCAATGGGGTCTGTACTTTGTATTTCTTTGAAGGTCAATTCGGAGGACCAACATGCTAATTACATCAAAATACAATTTCATCATTATTGTAGCAACTGAGGGGACTGTCCATTGCTACACTCAGCTGAGATGGGCTTCTGCTTCTACTTTTCCTTCACGTAGCTACATTGGAGATATAAAAGGTAATATTCCCAGCCTGGGAGTTGACTAGGGGTTATGTGAGAGTAGCAACTCTGTTGTTGCAAGCCATCTTCTTCTAATACGTAATTAAATCAGGTTTTGTAAGCTCCTCGATACTGCACAAAACCATGACAAGAAAAGGGAAAGTTTAATAGCCAGAGCAGCTAGAAAAGTAATGAGATTTTAAAGCTCAATTTGAATAGAACAATGGATCAGAAAGGTGCCTCGAAATGTAAAGAATTAGTTAGCTTCCTCAGTTCTCTTAAAGTAAAAAATGTGTTTTCTCCCTCAGAAAGATTATTTAAATCCTATATAATGCCAAATGGTATTAGCAACATTCTGTTTCATTCCATTTCATTCTGATGCCCTGAATGCCTCACCTCAGTGACTGGAAATGTGATGGAATAGCTGGCTCAACCTGGAATTCATCTCTAAGCATGTGAAAGACAAGAAGGAGTAGTCAGCGTGGATTCAACAAGTGGAAATCACACCTAACCAACCTCATTGCCTTCTACGATTGGATGACTGGCTGGATAGATGAGGGGAGAACAGTGGATGTTGTCTACTTGGATTTCAGCAAGGCTTTTGACACTGTTTCCCATGATACTCTCACAGGCAAGCTCAGGAAGTGTGGGCTGGATGAGTGGACAGTGAGGTGGACTAGTTGCTACTTGTACCATCATCTGAAACATAAATAAGAGTTTTGCTATAGTGCAGCATCACCTAGACAAGTCCAGGGACACTGATGAAAGATGTGGTTCAGCTGATTTTGTGATCCTCCAGGCTTTCTCACTTGCCAATACAAGCTGGAGGGAAGAGATCAGTAAAGGAATTTAAGACACATGAAGAGAAAACCTGGAAACATAGACAATCAACTGAACTGATTTTCAGTCAATCACATTTTGGAAGAGGATATGAGCCACGAAAATGATTACGAGAGCTTGACAGGGGAAGGACAATGGCATGTACAAAGGATTTGGATGTCAGCCCTCAAGCAGGCAGAGAAGCTTACAGTGTTCACTGTCTACAAATGACAAGACCTAAGTGTGGGATCAATACGAGGCTGACATGTTAAATTAATGTGAAAGATTATATCTAAACTGAGTGTCACAAATCACATCTAAATACAGGCACTGAAAAATAGAGAGGCAAGTCATAGTGGTTGAACAATTACAATCCAATCTGATCTGTGCTTGCTTATGAAAACATTTGTGCACATCCCTACCTGCTGCCTCAAGTGACAAGTGTGAAGACAAGGGATTTCAAGGCACAGAAAATTAAGTGAAGCACTAGAAGTGTGACACGGGCTGACACAGTAAGTCTGTGACCTCTTTATCACCAGCATGGCAATTGCAGCCATCTCACATGCCCCAGCCACTGCAGATTGAATGGGGGCAGAAATTCACTGAAAAGAGTAATCCAAGAGTAGGATTTTCCTTAGAAAAATCCAGAGGTTACAGAGAAATGTGCATCAGTGGGTGCTAGGTACCAGGCTGTGGAATATCAATGGGCTGGATAACAAGACTGTGGGAAAAACCTTGGTCAGAAAAGGCCAGGATCTGCCAGTTTATCCTCCTGAAAAGAGGTTTTGAAGCAAGGATGTGGCAACCACTGCCTTGGTATCGGGGTAGTTAAATGTCTGAGATATCACTGAGCCAATGCCGATCTGCCCAGCAGTGTATGAAAACAAACAACTTTAGACACCAGATTGAATTTACTGTCCCCCATGATGGGTTCCTGCCCCATCCAAGCAAGGATGCAGCTCTTCATTAGCAACTCCTGTCCAGTGGTTAACAATGTGCTGAAGGAAGGGTTGAGCTTAATGACATGTTGGTCCAACAATACAAAGACAAAAAAATTTAATAATTAGAAAAGGAAAGCTGGGTCAGAAAAATACCTATGGCCCAGACTGTATCCAGAGACATTTTCTCCACTCCAATTTTGGTCTTCTGTTTCCAAGTCTGCACAATTTTTCCCCTGCGAATACTGTCATAATTGTTATCTAATCTTTTCTGAGTGGACAGTTCATGGCTTGAGCTTCTCCTGAAGTTGTAATAGCTCAGGGAGAACCGCACCATGGAGAGCTGCTCTAAAGATATTCATAGAGCAAATAAATTTTATTTGAGAGACAGACTAAGAAGCATAAGACATCTATTGTCTCACTCACCGAGGGAGGCCAGGCCAACTGCTCTGCGTAAAACCTTCAGCATCCAAGGGGGATAAACACTGTCTCTTCTGAACAAACACCCACACATTGCATCCTCTCCATTTTGCATAACATCTGCTGAAATCAATGTTTGCTGTTTCAGACAGGAAAATGTGCATCCATAAAGTAGGGAGTTAGAACAGAAATTATTTGCAAGCTGGCAAGAAGGGCTCTCACCCACTTTCCTTTAGCAAAGTAAATACCCTGAGCTCTTGGTGAGCAAATACCCCTTCTTGTTCTAGAGAAATAACACGTTGTAGAGGATCCAGCTCTGCTCCAGAGCTTAACGGTACTGTCAAACTTGCTCAGTCTGGTGATCTGTTTCCTTTGGGTATGTTTCTCTGTCAGCTGTAACTGACACAGGCCTGTGGAATAACGTGCCATTTATTTAGAGATCAATTTTGAACAGAATTGTTGGCTCGGTGTTATCGGCTCAAAGGAAATATCTTCTCCAGAAAGCATACTTCCTCAAACTGGGCTTCTTGGCACGTGGCCATTGAGAGTCTGACATTTCATTTTGTGCTAACTAAACACTCAAAATAAGCCGTGACTGGAGGCCTGAATGATTTCTTTATTTGTTTTAGAGCAGAACCTGGCCATGTCCAGGCTTCTAAGGAGGCCCGATTTTGCACGTGCACTGCGCATTTTAGGAGTATCTATTTCAGCTCCACTCTGCGAGTGAGAAGAGCAGTGTGCCTCAGTGCTAAAGGTCAGAAAATGGAAATGCAGTCCTATGGAGGCATGAACCTTGTGGAACAGTGCTTTCAGAGGAGCAGATAGCCCACGACACCAAGCTTCACCACAGCAGAAACAGGAAGCCTCAGAGAGACTCCCCAGAGCGCCAAGGTGACAACGAAGTATTTAGGAGCATAAAGACCTTTACAGCAGAGCTAAAGGATTTATTAATATCAGTCTGCACCACAGAGGATGCTGGGAAATATTGGCCCCAGATGTATTTTTTCAGGCTCAAATGGTAGACAGTAAGATGTTAAAACATGACGTGTTTGAGCAAGCTAAAGAGCCACAAACTGCTAGGAGTGAAAGGTATATATCCCAAGAGAAATTGAGGAATTCGGGAAGAAAGGAGAGTAGTTGCTAACAAAAATACACTACCTCTCATTATGTCATATCTGCATTTTAGAGAAAGCTGGTCCGAGGATGGGGGACCAGCAAACCCTTCTCAAGTGCCAGCTGCCTTGGTTGAAACTAATCAAAACCAGAAGTTTAGTTGGATGAACATGACAGAATGGGGACAACTCAGTCTGAATTCACTGAAGGGAAATTGTCTCTAATCTACTGGCTTTTTTAATACATTGCCACAGAAGAGTGGATGTGACTTTCTTAGACTTCCAAGAGACATAGGACAAAGTCCTCCACAGGAGGCAATCTGGGAAACAAATACCCTACTATATGAGAACAAATATTGTCACGAACTAGAAATTGCCTAAGAGAAGACAAACTAAAAGATCAGTTAAAACAGGGCAAAAAATGTACATGAACCTTCCCCTATCATATTCCTACCAGGACTAATGCTTAATATTTTTAATAAGGAATTAAAGAATTGACAGTACTGCGAAGTGTGTTGGAAGTGTTGAAGGTTCTGAGGAAGCTCTGACCATTGGGGTGTGCTCTGTCTCCTGCTAAATGGGGTTTTGAAATGCTCCACACATAACAGTGCCACTAAGCAGTTAATTTGCAGGTTTATGTGACACATGTACTGCAGAGACAAGATGCCAGCACAGCAGTTTTTGAGTCTTTGTTTTCACTTGCCTTGTAACTAAAGCTGGTTTAAATTAGTTTTTGCCATTTTTCTAGGAAAAAATACATCTTGCAGCCCTTTCTCAGAACCACTGCTCTGTTAAAATCTCCACACTGCATTCACCTTTCTTGCAGTCCCATTGACATACATGCAATTATTCCATAAGGGATTTCAGCTTGGTGGGATGGCAGGATCAAGCTGTGATTCAGCTCTTACACCTTCTGAACTACTATGCAGCATAGTTAAGATTACAGTTTCTCAAGCTGCATCATGCTAGACTAGACATTGCTTGATTCCCCACCAGCAGCTCCGCGCAGTAGTCCTTCATCTTAAGGTTTTTGTATTTCTTCCATCTGAAAGACCTTGATAACCAGGCATAAATGGAACTGTTGTTTAGGAAAAGGAGCTGTAACTTACCTCCTCCAAGATGTGTATCTTTTATTTAAGATTTTTTTATTTTCCCATCAAGTCGTCTTGAGCTGCGTATCAAGTTCAACTTTCTAATAATCATTTTGCAGAGATCGTGTTTCCTGTTTCCAGAGACTTTTCTCGACATCACATTTTGTGTTTAAAGGTCTTGTTCCAGAAGGTATCTTGCTGATAGTACAGAAACAGCCACAGTAAGTGTTTTTCAGGTACTGCCTCTCTTACCAGCTAACTTTGCCAGTCCTCATGATCTTCTACTGTTCAGATATGCTTTATTATTCTCTCTGTGATATCTGCTCCTCAACAGAAGATATTGCCAAATTAAAAAATGACAAAAAGTACTACTAGTGAAACAGATTACTACTTTCACCATGGTTATAGATGCCTTATTTTAAGTGCTAAACTACTCCTGAAACATTTCCTGAGAAGGCAATTTCAGCTTCCCGATCCATTAAGCAACCAGAAAAGAACATTGTGTCTTTGTGAAAAAGTAGCCAGATTCCAACAAGTTTTTTATTTGTGAGCTTTGACAAGTCAGTTTGTATTCTCACTGAAATAATTAAATAAATAGATAAACAAATAAATAAATGTTGGAGTCATTCCAATTCTTTAGGCCGAAAGACCCATTTCATGTCTTAGAGGGAGAAGAGTGGAGGAAGGAATATGAGGCAAAGGGGAGATTTTTCCATATAAAATGCTTCTGTAAGTGTCTTTAAATGTACCTGTGGGGCACATTCTTAGCACCTCATCAGCACCAACACTGAGTCTAGACAGAAAAAGACTTTAATATTTGTAAGGTATTTTTGTTTTCCCTGAAGATCTTTGGTGAGCTCTGATAACCACCACTCACCAGCTGACTTCTCCCAAATGTATAAATTAAGTAGATTCAAGAAGATATTTGATTTTATTTTGCCAAATGTGAAATCACACACACACACATATCTACAAGTCTTAGCCTTATGTAAGTTTAAATTGAGTAAAGCCAGCTCAGTTCCTGTTGTAGTCCTTCCCCATTCATTTTCTGCTCTTTTTCTGCAATTTACAAGGTATCTTCTTTTTTTAAGTCTGAGTCATTGACAAAATCCTAAACTTAATGAAGTCAAGAGAAGTATTGTTATCAGCATACACAACCTCACTCTTGCTTTCTAAGCTCCTGCAAAAAGCCAGACAGTTTTGAGCAATGGAAATCAGACAGAGAATTAGAAGAGAGCATCTCCCTTAATCTGGATTTGACAAAATTTCACCACAGAACCCTACCCAATTAGCTTTGTAGTCCCTTTTTGCAATGGCAGCATTGTACAGAAGCGTCGTGCTGTGGTCCTGTAGGAGGGGTGGAGGTGAATGGTCAGACTATAGTTTTTAAATGTGTTTATCACATTACAAAGGTTCACTTACAGTGCAGAACTGCAGAAGTTTGCACATGAACCATCACTCTTGAGTTACTGAAAGCTCACGGTTCTTGCTTATGCTGTCAAACACAAATCATCATGAGGGGGCACTAAAGAGCTGTCAGTAGTGAAGTCACTCCGAGGTGAGGGTTGTGGGGAGAGGGAATAATCCGTTTTGAGATCATCAAATATTTTCACAGACATCTGAGATAGTCTGATTTCAAAATGTCTTCAAACTGTTCCGTGAACCTTTCATGTCCCTCTTCTAAAAACTGAGCCTATAAAATACCTAGTTTGTAAATCTGAGAAGGGGTTTGTGAAAGGTGGATGAGCCCTTTTCATGATGAATTTCAAATAATTCCTGCTTTTAACAGCATTCTGCATGGGAGACTAGAGATATCACGAGGCCTTACAACACCTGGCAGCACAAATGGAAAATGAATGAATGAAATGCAAATTGGACATCTTGACTGGTAAAGATGGACTATTTCCCTCCAAAGACTGGATTGTGAATGAAGTGCCAAAGCTGGTGCAGTTGGATTCAGCAGAGTCAACCCTGACAAACTGTGAAGAAAATCCCCTATCTCACAGACAAAGCAGAGGATTTTCAAAATTAAAATGGGCCGTTCCACTAGAGACTTGTGAGTGTTCCTGTGGGACCGCGCCGCTAACAGATGTCCTCAAAATTGTTCTCACAGGCCCCCTTGAAATGGAATGCACATATGGCACAAACTGCAACCAGACACTCACAGTGCAGCACAGGCTGATCACTAATTTTGCAATCCTGGTTTAAAATCTGAGCAACTGACTCAATGGAGCAAGGCCACTTGCCATCTCTCAAACCCCAGGAAAGCCAGCGAGAATGGATTTGGGATCCAGATTAATCACAACAAAAACTGCTTCAAAACACAACTGCTTACTTGCAATTAATTTTTCTTTATTAGACATTTCTTTACAGGGAACATTTGAAGGAAGGAATAATACCAAGGTGTTTCCAAACCAGGGGCATATAAAGACGTGTTTGATTACAATCCAGATTGCAAATTTGTGGCTGTTATGGCCAGAACTTTGCGATCCTTGTCTTCTAGTCCAACACCTTCCCAAGGGAGGGATGTATGCCTTCCCAGAGTTCTGTTTCAGAAAGACTATATTCTTGAAAAGAAAATCTTGATCTTGATTTAAAGACTTGAGAGACAAGAAGCAATGAAACATGGCACGTGTTTTTTTGTGAATTGTTCCAGTTGCCAATTTCCCTCATTGGTAGAAATTGGTAATGTGAAATTGCCTGTCCTCAGCTTCATAGTTGGACTCCAGTATCTTTGTACACCAAAATGAGCTCCTTTGGTGTCAGAATTCTGCTAGACAGTGATCAAACGACTCAATCACCTTCCATTTTTTTTCATAAGTCACGGGGACTGTTTTTCTTGTGATTATTTATTGATGCTTGCTTGAATTCTAGACCCCAGACAGGAAGACATCAAAGCAACCGATGTCTAACATGGATATTCAGTCCCATTTACCTTTCTAATCACTGCACCAACATGGTAGGCCATGGCCAGCTAAATAGCTACTGTTACTTGCTAATGCTTTTCCAAATCAGTTTTCCAAAGAACTGTGCCTTGGGCTCTGAAAATTTCTCAGCCTCTCACTCTAAATATGGTATTTGTATTCAGTTGTCATAAAAGTAATTTTGTCCATCCAGTTTCATCTAAAAATACAGTCATGTTTGCTCAATACCTCCATTCTGTCTCCTTTCTATTAACCTGCCCTACAGTCTTTGTCACACATAACAACTTTGTGAGCACTTAGTTTAGTTTTTTCTATTGACAGACTCATTGAATCATTTGAGTTGGAAGGGACCTCAAAGCTCATCTCATTCCAACCCCCTGCCATGGACAGGAACACCTTCTACTAGACCAGGTTGTTCAGAGCCCCACCCAGCCTGGCCTTGAATGCTTCCAGGGATGGGGCATCCACAGCTTGTCTGGGCAGCCTGTTCCAGTATCTTACCACATAATGCATAATTGAAATGCATGATAGCATGGGGACAATCCCTGTGCAGCCTTGGTAGATGTTTACTGCATTAATTATGATTCTTATAATTCTGAGTTTGGTTAGTTTAAGCCAGTTTGTCTGCCTTTCAGTGTATGCTGAGTGGATTTTTTTAATCTTTTCCTCAAAACCCTCAAAGCAATCTTTTGTTTCTATTGTCAATAGGAACTGTGTGTGTATTCAAATATGAATGGATCACTTGATTTTGCTTCTAAGTAAGGTTTTCAGAGGTTTTGACTCTTTCTTGACTGCAGGATTATGAATATTTTTTGGCCATTTTAAGACAAATCTTTAAAAAACTGAGCTAACCGCCATATTTCACATCCTTCTTGCCAAGTTACTTGGATTATCACTGTGTCTGTTTGTAAAGCACTTTTCTGTGAGATTGAATATATGTATCAGTACATTACAATAATCATCTGGACTTCATTTTGCTTGTATACAAGAAATCCAATTAAGTAAAACCATTTGTATCAAAGCCATCACTAAAATTAATTCTGTGGTCAGTTCTTTGACTGTCAAGATGAGGTTTAATACTGAATTTCCTGGATTAGATGTAACAGTTTGAGTAAGGAGATTAACTTCTATAATTTTTAGAAATTCTAAGGCCGTTTAGTCTTGGCAGAAAAATGCCTCCAGCATATATTAGAATAAGGATCCCCTCTCCTTTCCCTCCAGCTACATTTAATACTTGTGAATTCTGTGTATCTACAAGCAGATAACTGTGATGTGAATTTTTAGTGTGTAGAAGACACAAACTGGTATCCTCTTTACTGGTTAGGACACTAATCACTGACTGTCAAGGACTTGTTTCTGAGCTGTCAGACAGATCCCAGCAGTTCTGACCATGTAATTGTGTCTCCTTCTTTTGGCCACTTGATCCATTTTCAGTATAATTCTTCCCTTTGTATCTTTGATAATTTGACTAATTCCATTCTCCATATTTGGATTTTGCTTTAAATGACTGCTGGCTGCTTCCTCACTTCACCCTCTGCTTTTGCTTATGAGTTTAACAGTTAGTGCAGTCAGATCAGTTCTTGGAATGCTGTTTGTGTTCCAGTATCTGTGGGGCACAGTCTGCTCCTTGGGTGAGAGACTTGCTGCTACAGCCACGACCCTCAGCTTTCTGCCATTGACTTGGCCACTGACTCACTGCCAATCCTTTTCCATCTTGCATTGTTTGCAGGAGAGAGAGGCTTTGTGAGATCTCCAGGTGTTTTTCTCCATTAAGATCTTTTCAAGTTCCCTAAAATATTGAGAATGTTTTCTCCATGTTCTATTCCAAGGACCCAGGAATTTGGGGCAGTTGTCAAATCCCTCTGCTGCCTCCTTTCTGCAAGCTAGAGTCCAAACCACTAGTGAGAAATGAGTGTGATCTACAACAAGGTTAGAGGTCTGTCCTTATAACCACACTGTAGAGAAATAAAGTTCAGTTCTACATTTTTCTGTCATCAGGAGTGCCCTCACTCAGCATCCATGGACATTTCCTCATCAGACGAACACTAAATCACCAAGGGCTTTGTTCTTTGTCTCATCAGTCTTTTCATTCATAGCATTTAAATTGCAATTTTATTACTATGAAAAGTTCTATGAGGCAGATTTCTCATGATTTGTGGACATCAAATGATTGAGTCCAAATGCCTTCATCAAAGTAGCCACATCAGGTGTAGCCCTGAAGATACAATTCTGATTTCTCTGAATTTTCCAGCTTCCACACAGCCATGATCCTACTCCACTCAGCCTGCTGCCATATCCTTTCTTAGTAACTATCATGACCTCACTTTTCCTTATTCAGTCTTCCTGTTATTTCATAGGGATATAACTCAGAGCAGTCACTGCCAAGGACATTCTGGGTTTTATCTAACTCAATAGAAAACTGTATTTGTCCTATTTTTTTCTTCTTCTTCACACTTAATATAGAAACTAGTAGAAGAACCTTAGCAAGGTGAGATGACTTGGTTGGTTGAGGCTACAATAACCTATTATTTTGGTGATGGTTGAGTGAACCATTATTGTAGATTAGGGATATAATACTTGTTCAAGCCAGGTGAAAGAAGTGTCTGAGCTATTTTTATAATGAGCAAATTAATACAGCCTTTGAGCAGTCACCCCCTACAACTAAAGTCGCCTGTCATTGAATAGTGTTGTGTTATATGGTTACAGGACTTTGTCTCTGTAAAAGTAAATGCAAGGAGTTTAGCATTTTTTAGGTATTTGAGTGAATGAGAGGGAGAGGACTAGAGTTATAGGTAACAAAAAACAATGGAAAAGGCAGCAAAATGATTTTAAAAAGAAAAAAAAGAATAGTGAGAGGGGCTTCAGAAGGAAATCTAAGAGATGTTAGTGGCAGATTCAAAATCATAGCTTGTAATACTGGCACCTGGTACCCCATGTCCAGGGGTATTTCATGTGTTCATGTGCATTATCAAGGTTATATCAAAGAAGGCTTAGGTTGTCCCCACGTAGCACAGCACTTAGGATCCCACTTATAAGTAACTGCTCGCATCAATGGAGCTTTAACATATTACTTGGAATTTTGTCTGGATAAGTATTTTTCCTCTCTAATCCCACATTATTTCAGTTGTTTTTACTGGAAGCTTTTCATACAATGCTGCCCAACTTTTCCCAGGCATACACTGCTCCCAAGTTTCAGAGTAAGGTGCAGCAATGACTGAATGTGTGCACACTGCTCCCATAGAAAAGCAACCCAAACTGTGCATCCATTTGGACATGTAGATGACTCACATTACAACTTATGTTTTCACTACACATTTCAAGCTGCTCCATAAACCCCATGCAGGTCATGGACCCTGGGTGATTCTCACCTGCTCCAGATTAAAAAAAACAACACCCTAAACCAAAGTTTACTATTATTAGCAACAAGACTAACCAGTAACATATGTCACTTCCTTAGTGAGCCTTTCCAAGCAGGTTATAAATGTCCATAGAAGATGGCAAGCTATCAACCTACATGGCTTCACATATTTTGTCTGTGCATATATGATTATCACCATGCCTTCAGCGTGATGGTGGTTCTAAAATTAACCAGGCATTAGGGGGCATAAGGCATGGCAAGATGCAATCACAGGGAGCAGGGCAGGGGTAGTGGGAGAAGAGGCCAGAAAGGAGAACAGAGAACATATTTCACATATCAGCATTCACTTGATCCAATTTAGGAACGAGCATCACCCTGCTGTGGTCATGGTCATACAGTATTTATAGAATGCCATCTCCTGCCTCACAGACATCTAATGGCAACTAAGCATTTACTGCAAGAGTAAATTTGAACCAGTTGGCCTTTGGGACCAATGCAATATTTTAGAGAAAATCAAAATAATTTGTTTACTTATGTGATCACCCCCAAAACCAAGTGTTTAATCTTGCAGTGTCATTAATGGATAACTCAGCAAAACCAATATTATTCCCTGGCCCAGGTCCAAAAAGGTACTTAAGTGAATGCCAAAATTCCTGCATGGAAATAATCCCACTGATGAGTGTTCCTGATTAATTGGGATTTTCATTTTAAAATATTTACCACTTTTTCACTCTGTGGTGCTTTGTGGCGTCTTTTGCACCTTCTATAGCAAAGTTTAGTTTTTGGAATATTCAGGGGACACCTGAGGTGGAATTAACTGGGCAGTCTTCACCAGCATTGTGCTGCTTCCTTAGGAGGTGAATACCCAGCCCTGTGCCATTCAGTGGGGTGACCCAAAGCTCTGGTTGGAGCACTGTCATTTGCCTGTCACTTTTGAGTGGAAGAGGTAATTGATACGAAGGGGGTTTTTTAGTCTGGTGGAATTATTTTGTCGATGCAATATCTGTGTGTACTCTTGGGGAAGCTGGCTGGGAGGAGCATAAATATAAGCACAGGCCAAAGATTTCATACTCTCACACAAAAGGTACAGCGTCTGAATAGGGAGACCCAAGCAATGTTCATGGTTACAGATTTCAAACTGCAGCAATGCCGATTTCAGATATTCTGAAATCATGAATCAGGCTTCTCTAAAACTTATGTCAGTGTGACACAGAGGCAATTTCTATGGAGAAAATCACCTATAATTGCCATTTTACAAGATTTACAAGAGTCTTCCATTTTAAGACTGACTTCAAAATAATGAGAAACAGAAAGAAGTACACTTCCAATTTATCTTCTGGGATATCCAAGCCACTGGGATATATCAGTTGTGTGTTTTAAATTTGTTTTGTAACCCAGAGGACTAGAAACTTATTCTTTTGAATAAAATGTGACTTTCTTATGTAATCAGTTGCCCTGTGAGCAAGATTTTTAAGATAAGTGCTGAATTCTGTGAAGCTTCTGATAAGCTCCTAAGAATGGGAATCACTAAATCAAAGAACAAAAAATGTAATCAATCACAGGGTCATACTATAGGGCCTGTGAAAAAGAGCTGAATGATGTTAGGAAATCAAAGAAACAACTTCATCTTGCAAAATGGCAATTATGGGTGCTTTCATCCCTATAAATTGTTCAAATGTCATGTTGAGACAAGCTTTACAGATGTTAAACGAGTACCTCAAAATGTCTTTCTCTAAAAATATTCTAGAGGAGCAATTCCCCTTTAGAAAGAGTGGGTTCAAATGACTAATGACAGACTTTCCAAGCTATTTGGGTGATTAAATTGTGGATAATCATCATCCATTCATTTGTACTGAGGCTGTCATTCAGTATAGCGTAGGAGTCCCTCTGCTGTGTTCTGGTCTACACCTTTTCTGAAAATTGCACCAGTGTTGGCTGATGTTTTGTGCTGCAAGTCTGGTAACTGTGTCATTCTCTTTTATTCTGTCCAAGAATAAGAAATCAAGATGGCACAATAAATTGGTGAGGTTTTCAAAAATCGTTTCTGAAGGCCCAGGGACTGATAGCATGAATGATGACTGCATGAGCTATTATGTGTTTTGATGCCACACATTTCAATTTGCACTGGACAGACTTACTCTTCCTCCTAATGTACTTTCCAGACTTGAGGTTTGGCGTGACTGGAGAGGCTAAATTCAGGCAGGCATTATTGAGCAGAAAATATATTCTGGTCAGGTATCATTTTCTGTCCCAGTTAGTTCCATACATACTTAGCTGGTTTCATCATTGTGGCATGCTGACAGCTCCTCACAGGAGTGAAATCACTTGTCTGATCTAATGCCTGGGCTGATTAATTGGTTCACTATGCAAAATGGCCCTACTGAGATCTAGCTTTATTGAGAAAGAACAGGAGGTTCATTTTGTGCCCGTTTCTGCAGCAACAGATTTCTATAAATGCTATTTGTGGTGTTGGTAGAGAGACTCAGAATGGGTTTTGCATTATTCTTGTTGGAACTATTTCCCTGGATGTTCCATGCACCAGAGTGAATCTGTGCAGTGTGCTGTTAGGGCTCTCCACTCTGTGTACTTCACTGCCTCTCACATCCTCTCTCCTAGAACGGCAGCAATCAATCACTGCCTAATGTAGGTACTGCCTCAATGAGGTTTTAGACATTTGGCCTGGGAGAGCAAATCCAATCCACCTAATACTGAATTTCCCTTTGCAATCAGTTGAGTTTGGCACTTCAGAAAACCAGGGCGGGCTGGGGAGGGGGAGATAGGTCTCCCTAAAACAGTCTTTTACATTTTTACATTTATTCAGTAGGAAATTAGGCTTCTCCAGAGCATAATTCAGTCCACATATATTAGATATACATATCTTACTACAGCAGGAGTGTCATGAGGATCAATAGCTTTGGGAGTGCTCCTCTGTGGATGTACCAACGTGGATCAGAGCTGCAGATTCACAGCAATGTGCTCTGGAGATTTTCTGATGCTGAGTCCTCTAGTTATCATTTCCAGAGGAAATTATGGAGAGTCTGGAGAAGACCAAAGCCCTGTAGGTTTCCACAGGGAGCCCATCACACAGAGCTGGTAGAGGAGGGTTTGTCTCTGTGAGAACGCACTCAGGACTGAAGATAATCCAGGCTGAATGGGACCTCAGGACATCTCTGGCCTAATCTGCTGCTCAAAGCGGAGCCAGCTATAACATCAACCTGTTCCTGTGCTGTCCTCATGATGAAAGAATTTTTCCTTTTATGTGGCCTGAACCTTTCTCATATCACCTTGTACTTGCTGCACCTTGTCCTCCTCATGTGCATGGCAAAGAGCATGGATGTAGTTGGTCAGCTGAAAGCTGGCTTTGAAATATTTGCAAAGCATAAGGAGAACGAGTAAATGTAATGCACAAGGAAGATATTCAGATATTCAGTATTTCTATCTCTTCACATTACTATTAATTTGTTGGATAAGAACTGCTAAGATGCTCTCTGCCAGACTCATACTAGGCTGAGGTGTAAACACTGAACTAAAAAGGCATTTTCAAGAAATGTGACACAATCATGTTAATCTACCATGGCCCTGAAAGCCCAGGTGCATGGTGGTATCACAGGGTATGTGCTGTTGGTCAGGAAATCTTGGGTTGGACTTGAGATTTAGACTGAATGTTTGAAAACCCCTTTTCTTTTCCTAGAAATGGGAGCAGACCATCTGAGCATGAAATCTCCATCACTGAAGGGTTCTAGGATTGGGTTTGACAGTCAACTGTCACAGGATGCATTAGATTGGTTTTGCCCTGGCTTTGGATGGACCCTTCTGACACATTTAGTTTTGATTATTCAGTTACCATCAGACAGTGTCTACCCCTCACTTGACTATGAAGGGAGACGAGGAGTGAGATTCCAAACTTGGGACCACAATTCAGTGCCTGGAGCTAAATGGGATGAGCTCAGGCTGTTGCTCATCTGAGCTCATTAGTTAGTGAGTTACTAAATCTGCCATTTGAATAGTTTCTGATTAGAATAAGACAGCAGGTGTCTGGTGATGCCCATTCATATTCAGATCATGTTTGAACTTTTCTGGCTGCACCTTTGGATGATCCAGTTCACCATCCTGTTTTATGCATACTGATCCTGCTCACCAAGATGCCAACATGGACCCCAGGTTGTAATTATTCAGCTCTATTGTATGAACATACTGGAGAGTGGGTGAAGGCAGAGGAGGAAGAGGACATGATCAGCAGCCTTAGGTTCTGGTTTAACTTCATTGTCCACTAATTCAGTAGTTTTCTGACTGACCTCAAAGAGAACAGACAGAGACCACATTTAAGAAAAACTCCTCCTGCTGATGTTTATGACAAAGTGGAACCTCTGGTGGTTACTTGTACCCAACCTAAGTTATTTATCTCTCCCATTCAGGGCGAATCTCAGCCATTTGCAGAGGACAATTTCACCATTCCCTTGTGATACAGAAATGACAGGAAGGTTCCTGATATAAGTGTCAGAAGGCAAAGCCAGCTCCTCTGACAATGCCTGATTAATCTTCAGAACACCATGCTGATGCTACCTGAATAGATATCATTGCTATTTATCAAGTTTCTGCAGCTTGCATAATACAAATTGCTGGAAGACTTTAATACGTGAGGAAATCCATCTGATCCTATGGGCAAGCAATTTGTCTGAGATTTCTTACAGCATGGAAGCTTTCAACTTTTGCCAATTTGCATTCACCTAATTACCTGACTTTGTGCACCTAATTAACTTGCAATGCTGTCATCAGGGGAATCCATGATATTTCCAAACAATTTCATGTCAACCAAAGATGATTCCTCTGTAGGAAAGACGCAATCTGCTTTTTAATTGCTGTGTCCATTTTGCTCTATTCCCTTTCTGTATATTCTTTCAAAAGAATCAGAAGGGAGGAGAAACAAAATTGAAGGAAGGGCAAAAGAATGGCCATGTACTCCTGAAACAGCATTGTGTAATGCTGAATCCTAAAGAGATCATACATAGACGAGTTGTAGATTGAAATTTTCTTCACCTTTCATTGCAACAAACAACTTTTTACTATTTAGTTTACCTTTACATCCAATGGATTTAACCAGCGCATATTAATTTCCACATCCATTTTCTATCCTTCAAAGGGTAGTTCTGTACTTGAGATTATGTTGTCTTGCCTGGCCAAAAGATTTCAAGAACAATCTCCACTTGGCAGATTCAAGGACACTTATGGACACTTGCACTTGAACATAACATTGGGAGTCAGGAGTTTTGGGGACTATTTCTGTCTCTGGCACTAAACACTAGAGGAGGGACTCAACAAAGAGACTCTGACCTTTTAAAAGATAAAGATAAAGATAAACTAAAGTTCTCACCAAGGCCTCCTCTACTGAGATGGAAGAGACACACTTGTGGATGTGTCATTCCACACCAAATAAATATGTTTAAGTTAAGACACTCACCTTTAAGGGTAATACTGCCGTGATGCTCTATATGGAATGGAGACAATAATGTTTATTAGGTATGACATGAGGGCAACCATGAAATTTTAGCTGCTAATATATGTCAAGTGTTTTTAAATCCCTGTGCAGGGAGCAAAATTGAATTTGTTACCATTTTTACCCCATATAAGAAAAAACAACACTCTCTACAAAACTTTTCTCCAATGAGAGAGGTTTCCAGAAGAAAACCATAACTGCATTAGTACCTCTTCTGAGTCCAAACAGTGATTATCTGTGTAAACAGGGAACAGGAGGATGGAGAGCTCTTGTAATTTATGTAGAACTGTGTAGGTTGTTCATACTCATTTAAAGGTCTCAGTCCTGCCTTGCTCCTTTCCATTGGTGCCCATCAGGTGATGTGGGTGGCAGTGTAGTTAATCCAAGTGCAGTGCCATGTGGTGCCCTTGGGACTTTCCTTTTCCTACATGTTCAGCTTTTTAACTCTGCTGCACTAATTATGCTGCCCATGACAATGGATTGATAAGTGTTTATTCTGTCTTTTCAGCATTAGCCTGTGTTTGCCTGTTTCTGTCAAGTCTTCGCCTCTCATGGAAACTTGCGTTTTTACTCTCTTCATACCTTCTAAAACATGATGAGTGATACTAATTCCTGGCAGCACTGGACTCTTAAATTAATTTTTCCTTGGATTTGTATTAAATCTCCCTAGTTTGGGCTATCCTGAGCATTTTGAGCCAAAAGTGTATTTTAGCTCCTGGCTGGCCAGTGGTAAGGAAACACAGCACCAGTCTGCAATCCTGTCCGTGCAGCTACCCACGATTAATCTCTTCCCATGCTAAGAATTGGCCATTTGTTCCTACTCTTTGCTTCTTATCTCTTCTTCAGTTTTTAATCCATGACAGGACTTTACCTTTCACCCCTGGCCAAGTTTCTCAATAGCCTCTTGTGCCGGACTTTATCAAAAGCCTTTTGAGAGCCCTCTGAGTCCTCCCTGCTCCACAGTTTTGTTAACCCTTTCAAAGGATTCAAGCTGTAAAACAAGAGCATGAGAGAAGGAAGATTATCACTCACGGGCAGTTTGCTGGTTGGCACATCTGTCATCATTTTTGTATTTTCTTGGCCAAATAGATTCCAGTTGCAGGAGTGATGTGTGGTTTATATTAACCTGCTTTTCTTGGGAGTTGCCTGGCTGTTTGCTCCTTCACCACAGTTTGTGGGGGAGCAGGGGAAGGCCACTCAAGTCTTCATATAAAGTCATGGATTTATTTTGGTCTCTAGGTCTTTATGTCAAATTCTGAAGCGACTGTTAAAGACTCTCAGCCCTGGAAACAGTCTTGCATGTATCCTGTCGTGCCAATTGTATATCCAGTCTGAAGGCACAATTTGGCTGCTTGAATGTGGACCCAGTGCCATTTAAGATGGTCATGAGTATGTGGTTATGTACATTATGGCAGAGCTATGTAAGTAAATACCAAATGGGCACTATGGGAGATCTGGACCATGCTGGATGGACAGCTGGAAGTGGGCATGTCTCCAACAACTAGAGTCAGTCGTACACAGCTTGCAGCACGAGGTTGGGCAAGAGGCTTCCAGATGTCCCTTACAGCTCTGTTTTCCTTGCATATACTCTGATACTGTCTCAGCAACACTTGACAGTCACTGGCATTTTGCCTTCCCTCCAAATCCCACTGCACAGTCAGGGCAGCAAGCTCCCAGGAGCTGCAGGGCACTTCTCATTGTGCTGCCTCAGCGGGTGACTGAGTAGGGCTGGCCGAAACCAGGTCCTGTGCTCTGTTCAGAAGCTTCTGTTCGCAGTGAATATCCTCTGCATTTTTGCATGATCTTACCAAGCCCCTCCCAAACCCTATTTCACCACTATAGTGTGTCTCCTTTACTGTCACCATCCCAGTTTTCCACTGATAATGTCCCATTTACTGTTGTCATTTCTTTGCTTCCACGGAAGCAGGTCCCTGGTGAAAGGTTCCTAACCCCACATAAACTAAGTCTGGTCACATTAGTGGCCAGTCCTCAGCCAGCCCCAAACAGGCTTCCTTTCCTGCATGTTTGTCCTGCTGATTGTGTCCAGGCCTTTTGAAGCTTCACCTTGCAAGATGCCCCTTAAAAAAAGCTGAACACCCTCAAATCTACAATGCGTCCACTTTGAAGTAAGCTGGGTGCATTCAGTATCTCTCAGGGCATACCTGACTGATATCTCTGGCTCTTGCTCTCCTCTTCACCTGCCATTTTGTCTATACTAATATCATCATGGCTGGACTCCTGTTTTCCCTGGATATTGATACCATCATAAACCTGGCAGACTGAGGAGAACTCAGGCAGTAAGTGAATCTTGGTACATCTGCCTTTACTTGTGAGAACCACGACCATTTCCTTTTTCCCCTGCAGCCCTGATTCTGCTGCTCTTGCCTCCTGCATCCATGGTCCTGGGGGCTCAGTCATATATGCTCCAGAACTATATATCATATAAATAAAATACCAAAATTGTAAGTGCATCTAGACAGGAGCTCTCTGGGTCCTTGGGACAGACAGTGGGAATTTCACCTTTGGTTTTCATTTATGAATTTATTTTATTTATCTACTCCTGCCTGTAATATATATCTGTATTAATAATATACAAAGTATTTTCAGCATAAATAAATACACAGTTTTGCTTTCTGTAGTACAGTCATCATACAACATATGGAGCAGGAGTTGCAGAACATGCAGTGGAATCACTGGGTTTCACAAGGCATTGCAGAATTCCCGGAAGTAAAAAAGTAGAAAAAATAAGGAGAAAAACAACAACATATTTCAGTCACTACCTGTAATCCTTAGGGGCATCAAGAGACTTTGGAGGGATCTGCTACACATAGTGAAGAGTCTGAAGAAATACTGTCATCAAGAAATCAATTCCCAGCTCATGAAAAAGCAGTTAAAAGTTTACAAAGGAACACCTTCAGCAGGGATATATGACACTCCTACAAACACAGGTTACTTCTCCTCTGCATTAGGAAATCTTCAACCCTTCAGGCAGTGATCAGAAAACCCAAGCAATTCTTGGACATGTTTTTGTTAACCATTTTGCCTCCTTAGGAAGCAAACACCTGGGAGAGAGCCAAGGGCTTACTGAGAGCGATGGTTTTGTCCCAAAGCTCTCGTTCAGGAGTCAAAGCAACAGTGATGTTGTGTAAACACCATTTAAAGTTGCCAAAACAACAAACCTGACAACAATGGATAAAATAACATAACTGTTTGAAAGGAGTCAAGACGTTCAAACCAGTGCTGTCAGTGTTCATGCCAGGACAAAACCCTGAAGAAGAGCAAATCTGTTATCGCCAGAGCACAGGAAAGTGCCCTCTACAACATGATCAACACTTTCCTTCACCTTTTGTCAAGGTTTGACAGCTTTTCATTAAATTCTGGCATTTAGCTATATTAGTGTTCCAGATGCCTTGCCTTTCTGAAATATTGCTGCTGACCAGGGGTACAGCAGTTCAACGATTTTGCAAAATACATGTCTTTTTGGTAGGGCTTTTTTTCCAGGAAGTTTTCTGAGGGTCATAAAAAGAAATTCTTCTGATTGTGTTCTGTTTGAAATTTTCTAACAGGGTCAAAATTGTTAATATGAAGGAGAAGATTGGAAAGACTGAAAATTGACTTGCACACCACACCTTCTTGAGGCCAAAAAAGAATTAACCAACAAGATATTAAACCTGCTGTAATGCAATACTACCCTGACCAGTGGAGGATTAGGAAAAAAGTAGGCAATATTTGCTGGAAAGGGAAAGGTTTTATACACAATGGGGAAACTGATCATCATTTCCTTAAATGTCAGCAGAGTGAATAATCACATAAAATAAAATTTAAAAAAACCCATACTTCTCTGCACCTGAAAAAATAGAATACTGCTGTGGGATTCCTGCAGGAAGCATATGACTTAGGCTTAAATCTGAGTAAATCAGATTTTGCTCAGCTCAGCTTGAGAGCATCCAAAGAAAAACTGTGCAGCTCTTCTGTTCCATAATAACACAGCTTTTCCTCTATTTAATTTTTGGAGTAACAAAAGGGGAAGATTGTATGAGTCAGAATTAAATTGCTATAGTATGAAATAATTTTTATTAAAGTCACTCACCCCAACTGTTTTAATTTGGCTTTCTTAAGTGCAGTACAGAGAAACTTTATCCAACCTTGATGCTCTGGTGTCTCGGGGATTATATATCAAGCTCATTTTAAATCACAGATTTAACACATCATGTGTTAGCTTTCAGCACCTGATAAATGTTATGGGTTTCCTAATGATCTTGCAGAATTGGAACCACCAATCAATTGCCTCTCCAACTGTTGTTTGACTGTGTGGCATTAAAGGCTGAATATTTTATTAACAAAAGGAAAACAAATCTTAAATTAAAATAAAATACTCCATCCAAGAGCCCAGCTGCATAGTGCTCAACCTCAAATCCAATTTGTGCTCCTAGCTATCTCCAGAATACACAAATTGGGTAGTTCTGGCAATTAGAAAAGTTTTCATGTAACATCCTAAAGGTGGATCACATTCAATTACCTGCCTTAAATCCTACCTGCTACAATCTAAGGATGTCTTCTTAAAAGGAAAATAATGATAGCAAGATAGTTCATTGCAACAAATCACATAAATGTTGCAGTTTGCTAGGAGCAAGCACCATCACTTTGGGCAGGACTGAATCAAAACAACTTTCAAGCATAAAATGCTGAAGCTGAATAGAAATAACCCGAGAACTATAGACTCAGTGGTTGTGAGGGAGTTCTGGAGGCCTCTTGCCAGCCTCCTGCCCAGCCTCCTGCTCAAAGACAGGCTTCTGACAACTCTACATTAGGTCAGATGTGGCTTTGCCAGACAAATTTTGAAAAACCTCCAAAGACAGAGGCTGAGCTCCCTCCGTACAACCTGTTCCAGTGCTGTGCTACATTCCTCGTGAAATTATGTTTTTCCTGCTGTCCTTCCCAAGATGCAGACTGGCCATTCTGCCCTCTCTTACTGCCCTGTGCTCCTGCAAAGGGTTTGGTTCCATCATATTTATCATTGTCTGTCAAGAAATTGGGGGCAACTGCTCAATTTCTCCTTTAACTCCCTTTTGCCAGACTAAATGAGCCCAGAAGCACAGGAGGTCCATGATCATTCTCATGGAAATGTATTTTGTTGTTGGGGACCTAAAGAAGCCTAGGCGTGGAGTTCCCGTATGGAATACAGCAAGCAAATATTGGTTTAATGCATGGTCAGAAGTAGGTCCCACAGTCCTTTGAAGACCTGCCCAGGATGGAAACCTTCAACGGGAAGAACAAAATTGCACAGCCTTTTCAGCAGAGAAAGAGTGAGGTTGGTTCATGAAGAAAGGGAACAGGAGGGTTTGACAGGGCCATCACCTCTGGAGAAATTGCCTCCTGCCAAAACTTTCACTCTTCTGAAAGCATCTCAACCCAATTAGCTTGTAATTTAATCTCCTGTGTTTCATCTCAGGGTTTTTCAGCTGCTGAGGGTTTTATTTGCACATATGCGGTTTGTAGTTAGAGGGATGCCAACTCTCTCTCTGTGTGGACTAAGGGAACCAGCTGAATGTTAGACTAGTGTGGGCAAGCACCTGCAGCACACTAAATGCATCCCCTGATTTTCTGAAACTCCTTCTTTCATTCCCTGCTCTTTCCTCTTCCCTCATTAATTTTTCCTCATTTCTTCGTGGTTGCTTTTTTTTTTCCTGGCTTTCTGCTCCTCTTTTAAAAACAAACACCTCTTTTTCCCCATTCTTGGTTTCTTTCCCCATCCTCTCTTCTCCCTTCCTTCACAGCTGTGCAGTGGGTCTTGATGCCAAATGTGTGAACCCGTGCAGCTCACATCCCAACTGCATTTATAAACTAAAGGAAAAACCCCCACTCTCTGCAGTGGGTCTGTTAAGCCAAGGTGGATTTGTAAGGAAGATATATGACAGCCAGTGACAGAAAGCACTCGCCACATGGGCACAAAACATTGCCAACAAGGGAAAGGCAGCCAGCATTCCAGGTTTCCGGGGATGTGCTCCCTCTCTCCACCATGGTGGTATTTGTAGGTTGTAGCACATTTGTCTGTAATTTACAGATGTCAGGCAGCCTGACTGGGGCAGCCGCTCTTACCAGGCAAAGCAGATGTCCAGAAATCCTGACATATCCACTGAGCGTGGGAAGATCTGTGCTGTAGGATCAGAGCAGTCAGATGGAGACTCCCAGGAAGCCACGGGGGACCCTTGGTTGTGGCAGTAACATCAGCTACTGCATGACCCCAGCACGGATGGTCTGTAGGGCACATCCCTGTGCTCCTGCAGGCTTTTGCAGCCATAACAAGCAGACAGTGTCAGGGCAAAATAGGGGACTGAGGAGACTTTATCTGTGCAAGAGGCTTGCCATGCTGCTGTGGATGTCACTGCAATTTTGATGCCTGGATTTGCTCGTTTCAGCATGGACATTGTGTTCCCTTTCTGCTTTTCCACTCAGGTCATCAGCAGTGATGCCAAGAATTTCTTGTTGTCCCTTAGGCCCAGTGGAGACCTGATCTTTAATTGTGCATCCCCTGAGCCATGAGGGAAACCTGCAGCACAGTATGGAATTATGTGACATTCCTTATTTTTCCTGGACTGAAAAGAAGCTGGTTCATTCATATAGATGGGAGGCCTTTTTAACCATTGTGGAGGAGGAATAATTCCCTAAGCCTAAGTTTTACAACGTACCAAGTAATTGACACTGAGCAGGGAGGACATGATGCCAAGCCCTCCAATTTGCTGTCAGAGCCAGTGAAACTCACTCACTTCCTTCTCTAGTGTTCCAACAGCAGCAGCACCTGTGCAGCAGGATCCTCACTGCCCTCTCAGTCACTGCACGAAGCACTCTCCCATCTCTAAAGCTAAAAGGTTTTGGTCTGGAGAAGCTGGGATCAGCAAGGATTCCTCATCCCCATCCTGCAAGGGTGCTCTGAGTTTTTACTGGAAACACAGGGCTTTTAGACCTGGGGGGATTAGGGTATAAAAATTCCAGCACTGGTACTAACACCATATTTACAGAATCCAAGGCAGGTCTGTCCATAAGGCACAGTGACACATTTACCTAATGGCAAGAGCAAAGCAGGGGAATGAATGCATCTCCCTGTAGTTTCCCTAGAAGAGTCATGGTATTGATGGTGACATCCTTACCACCAGATATCACCTTGCCTGGGGAACCAGGAATAACACTTCACCATATAGCTGATACCAGAGAGGGAGGAATCACCACTCCAAACTTCCTAACTCCAGCAGCCTTGATCATCACAATGAATGTCACTGGAGAAGGTGGGAGACAGGCCTCAGCAAGTGTTAGAGGACACTGTTTCAGCCTCACCAGGTGTTGTCACCAGGCCACATCTATATCTCATGCTGTCAATAGGCCACAGACCCAGTGCATTACAAGGTACAGGCTCTGGGTTAGACACACGTCCAGAACAGAGAGTGATCTGGTCATCTGATGCTGTGCCCTCTTCCATGATCTCATTACTGGCATCTGTCAGCACCATACTCCTGGGAAACCCCTCACTGATAAAAGGTCTCCACTCCCATCAGGGACACCGTGCTGCTCACACTTCCCAGGCCAGACGTGGGGAAATCCAGCCTCCTCGGATACATGGGTTTCCATGTTTGGTCTTCTACTGCAGTGGAAGAGACTGTCTCCATAAGGGAGCATCAAAGGGAGCCTGGGTGGTTGTCCTCATGTTGAGGATCTTCCAAGCAACTCCTAAATCAGGGAGAGCTAAAACAAATGGCTTCTTGAGTTGGAGACTAGCATGCTCCTGTTTTCTTACCTGGACCTTGCAGACAGGCAGGATGCTCTTCCCCTGACATGGAGGGCCCAAGTCTGACACACCTAAAAATCTCTTTGAATCAGCTTAAAGAAAAGGTTGTATTTATTATAGATATAGGTACAGCTATTTTTATTGTATATAAAAACTTATACTCAACTTTGCCAATGTGTAAATGTTGGGCATGTTCACCCAATTTTTCTCTCTGATTTTAATATCCTGCAATTTTTAATTCTCTCAAACTCTTGGAATATGAGGGAATGGTTATCCTGCATGATGTCCCCAAGGTTTTGGATAGCCTCTTCTGCAGCATATTTGGGGCTCCTTAGAGGAAAAGTAGCATATGAAGGAAACCACCTCAACCATGGCTTTCAGAAAGACGGATTTGAAATTAAAAGCCAATTTAACTGACAATTTTATATTAATAAAGAGTCCCTTCCCTTCCTAGTCCCAGGGAAGAGCTCTTTCCTACATGGGAATGCAGATTTCTGTGTCACAAGCAGAACATCTGAAATTAGCCAAGGGGTTTGAAGTCTTTGCCAGCAGTGCTCAAACAGCATTACCTCCTGGCGTGGTGCCTGGGCCCTCTCTGTCCCTGCCGGGGATTCACAGCTGGCAGTGGCTGTTAACCCTTGAGGCCATCGCCCGATCCCCCAGACAACACAAGAAGTGATGGGGAGCTTTGGAGATGTCCAGTCAAAGCCATCCCTGCCCGGTGAGCCTTGGGGAGAACTGCACCAAGGCTGAAGGCTGTGTGGAAAAGCTGACAGTTCCTGATGTTTTGGAGAGGAGTCCACAGACATGCCAGGTCCCATGAGGCCACGCCAGAGCTACATATTTCTGCTGCAGTGGCAGGGATCCCAGAGGAGAAGAAGGCCTGTGCTATACCATGTGCTTTAGAGATGCAGCACATGCAAATAGTCCTGGGACTTTGTCATCCCCAAAGAGTTTAGCATCCAGGAGGAACTTATAAGTACTGCTGGGATCTCAGCTCCACTTGGCTTTTTTTCTTAAGGACAGTGAGTTCCCACAAGCAGCCTAAATTGAGTCATTAAGTATGTCTTCAATGACAACTAGAGATTGAAGGAGCAGTGGGATTACCTTTGCAGGGATCTAGTAGGGATCTCTGCTCTCCAGCTGCCTTGACTCAATCACTGTGCCTGTCTGCCCTGAGGGAGAGAGTCCCCATCTGGGACTCCTTCCTTGACTCTTGGGCTCAGCAGGACACAGGGCCTGACTGCCATGTGCAGTCTCCCTCCCTGCCTTTTCTCCTTTTCTCTATTTCTGTTTGATAATACTAAATATTATCTCATCCCAGGAACTGATTTCATCCCACGCTTGACTTCACATCTCAGACCCAAGAGAAGCTCTGCTTGTCTCAGAGCTCATCAGAAATCCATGATCCTCTTGGATGCCTAATAACAAAATGCCTGCCTCTATCTTGTTCCCTGACCAGACATTTCCTCATGCACAGAGGTGAATCCTCCCTCCAAAATGCATTTTTATGACATAAACTTCCAAGTGCCACTAGCTCCTAAACCCTCTCTGTCACTGCTTCCCCCAGCCTTGGTGTCTTCCTCTGATGTCTCCTCCTTTCACTGCCATAGTCAGAGTGGGCTGGTGGAGGTGTTGGCCCCTCACTGCCAGGAAAGCAGGTGGGCTGACATACACCCTTCTTAGTCCCACTCCTGTCTCCTTTTTCCACTCTCATCACAGTGTCAGGTTGATTTGGTGTGGGTGGGCTGGGAGACAGCAGCACAGATGGGAGACCCAGACAGCCTGTTCAGGAGCACAGCAGTAGGGCAAGAAGCAAGAAGATTCCTGAAGAGTGTCAAAGCCGCAGGGGATCTGCAACCACAACTGGGAAACACAAGTGATCTTGCATAAATCACTCCACATGCTGCATTTATTCCTCCAGTGCTCACAGAAATGGCAGAGCCCAGCTACCCTTTGGAGTTTATTGGATTGCTGCTGGGCTAACGAGATTCATGGGAAAATTAAAAATTGATCAGATGACCTAAAAACATTGTGTTCTGGTGTAAAAAAAAAAAAAAAAAAAAAAAAAAGTTGGCTTCAAGTAATTTTGCAAGTTGGAAAAGTATTTTTTTGAACCACACTTGAGGTCACTGAACACGTATTGTTTTGCAGCTGGAGCAGGGTAATGGGCAATCGCTGCATTCTTGAAATGGAAGTGAAACATTTCAGTCGCACTCACTGGAATCTTTCTTCAGGTTTACAGCTGGAAAAATGCTTCTGTGATTGTGTCTTTTCATGACAACTCATGACAGATTTATTATTCTTTCTTTGATACCCTAGCAAATTTCACAGGGAAAGAAAACCACACTCTGCCAAGCTCTGGCTACATGCATTTGGGTGCCAGACATTGTTTGGCAGGGTGGGCTGTAGTGTGTACGGCTAAAACAAGGGCTACTCCAAGCCCAGTTGTGTAACTGCCTGTTTAATGCAAACAGTCATATTAACAGTCAACAGTCAGAGCAAATGTAGCTGCTCCAGTCCCCAGCAATGACATCTCAGAGTCTGGATGCAAGTGTCCCCACCAGGCACTGCCCACCTACACCAGGGTTTGGGTGTGTTGCTGGTTTTGGAAAGCAGAGCCAGCACGGGCCCCCTTCAGCTGCCCATGCAGAGGCACAGAGCACCATTTAGGGTACTCTGTGGGCACTGGGCCATCTCTAGGTGACTTAGTGGCTGTGAGAGGGGACCTAGGGCAGACCCTACCCATACAGAGCAGCTGGACCTGAGGCAGGCTGTGAAATGGCCTCACCTTCCTCTGTTTAGGCAACAACACTATAACATCATACTGTCTTCGTTTGCTTAAAGAGAAGACTCTTCTCTATCTGAATGTTACTGGGAGAGTGAGATTATGGCTGTGTTCATACCCTTTCCTGCAGAGCTTCTCCCCACTGCTAAGGCAGTCGGGTCAGAGGGGTGGATCTCATTGCTCTCCTGATGTTGAGCACCATGAGTAAACCAGACACTTAATGTCAAACCTCTAAATTCAGACCAATGTACTCTTACCTAGTCCTACCACATATGATCCCTAGTGTCAACTAGAGATGAAACTCTCACAAGAGGTTTCAGTGGCTGACAGCTTGCTCAGCCACACACAGTGAGCCAAGGCTGGCTTAGGAGGAGAGGCAAAGTTTTGAAAAGCGCCTTGGGGTGAGAAGCACCAGCAGACTTGGTGTGTCGCCTACAATGGCCACATGCCTCTGGGGTGAGGAGGTGGATGTCCCTGGAGGAAGCTGTAGGACCTGTACCCATCACGATTTTGACAAGGATTTGCAACCAGGATTTACAACGGGGGTTGCCTCTGGTAGAAAAACTGGGCGTTATCAGTAATACAGTAAAAAACCCCTGGGAGTCTCTGAGCATCAGGGCAGGGCACAAGAGAATCAGGGTGCTGGGTACTTCAAACAGGTCCTTCCCTGTGGGTCAGGTGCCTTTTGAAAATTAAGGCATTGGCTTTCATTTGCCTCTAATCTGAGTGACTTGCTTGGGGTCAGTTTCGGTTTGATCTGCTGGAAGGGACAGGCGAGTTGGGACTTGCTCTGTTCAGTCTTACTCATCTGGCATCTCCCTATCACACTTCTCTCCTGGCCGGACCAGCTGTTCCCTACAATCAGTCCCACTGAGATAGCAAAACGAGCTAAACGTGCTGTTCCCAGTGTGTCCCTCCAGCCCACAAACAACCTTATGCCTTCCACGAGTCATGGAGGGAAGTCCCTGAGCAGGATGCGGATTCCTCTTGGGGCCTCTGAGACGTGAGGGGGGATTATCAAAAGCAGAGATGAAGTTTTCAGAACTCACCCTCATCACTGGGGACCCAGGGGGGATTCAGTGCAGACCCAACCATAAGGAAACCAAACCTCACCATGGTATGGATGTGCTGTCTGGAAAAAATCTTGCCTTTTGGTCCTACTCTACCCCTCACTTTCCCAGAAGGTGAAGGATGTCTGGCCCAGGTGGCCCTCTGCGACAGCACACCAGTCACATAAACTCCCACCTACACAGAGGAAAGGAAACCTGTGGGGAAAACCGAAGGAGAGCAGATTTCCATCTTCTCCCTACAGGAAGGGGAAGAAAAGGGTATCCAGGCATGATCCTCCAGAAAGATGCACCACTAGCCCAGGCTGCCTTGCTCCAGGAATGTTGCACAGGATTTTGCACTGAGCAAAGACCAAGTAAAAGCCTTGCAGGACAGATTGTACTTCACTTTCTTCCCTGTCCACAGCACCAGAAGCAGCCAAAACAACAATGAAGCTGAAAGGCAAAGACGCAGGTTGTGCCCTCTCCTGGGAAGCCTCCTGGAGAAGATGGGCCATGGCAATGCCACTGAGAACCAAGGCAGGAATATACAGTGGTTTCAACAAAGAGGTTGAGGTTTCAGACTAATCTTGGCTAGAAATTCCTGGAGAAGGGCTGTGCTGACTCAGCCTCTCTGTGCTGTGACTACAAAAGCACCAACAAATGGCCACATCATGAATGTTGCTGCATCTGCTTTGATGATTTTGCCAGAACAACTGCAATGATGAGGAGAGGGACTTTTTCCTCACAATGTTAACCTAAGCACATCAGCCTAGACTTATGCTCTAAATTAAAAGAAGGTTTGTGGCTAAAGTTGAAGGAATTTGCCTTGTTTAGTCTAGAAAAGGAGGCTAAAATGCCAAAAGATAATAATCTTCCAATGAATAAAAGGTTGCTGTAAAGCTGTAAGTGGTCAGTTGTTGTCCCTCAGCTCCTGACAGGAGGATAAGATGTAATAGGAGTAATATCCAGAAAAAGTGACTCAAGTTAGACATGACAAGTAACTAGAAGAAGATTTAAACACCAGACAATAAAACTGAAGATTAAGCTACTGAAGAAGGCTGCAAACTCCCCATCCCCAAAGGTTTTTAATGAAAGATGAGACTGATTTTGACCAGGAGTAGTATGGAAATATTTATTCCTTACTTACCCAGGCTTGAGTCTGCATAAGGAACTTATGTTCACTTTCATAAGGAACTTATGTTCCTTATGCAGACTCAAAGGAAGTCTGCATAACTTCTAGCCTTATCTCAGCCAGAACTGTTGTTTTAGGGGTTGAACACTGGCAAAAAGAGGGACAAAATGAAAAGATAAAGTTATTTTCTTTCTAAAGTTACAGCGATCGATAAATCACTGCCCACAAGAGCGAATCACTCTGTGAAATACTGCTTCCCAACATTTCATGCTCTGCTTAGTTCCCAACTCCTGTATTGCCATTATGTGTATTGGTCAGTCCCTCACCCTGCCGTTTTATCCTTTCACCTTTCTCAACCCCTGGCCATGCTTTCCCAAAGAGCAGGGCTGCTACATGATATTTAATAGGCATTTTTAGTACATACATCATGATGGCATCACCTTCTACCTAACAAAGCTGAAGTCAGGACCTGGTCCTGCTGCAATACGACCCCGTGGTTCCCAAGAGGGGGGACATGAGCTGCTGAGCTGCGCTTTCCAGACTACACAGATTACTGAAACTTCAGGGCCAGAGTGATTTATTGGTGTTTCTTGAAGCCTGTAGATATGGCAGTGACCTCGTGTTGGTGGCAGGGGCCAGCTGATCTTTCAAGGTGCTCATGCTCAAAACAGGTGGGTGAAATTCCTCCTCATCCCAGCAGAATAGCTGTAAACATTGAGCCTGTTTCAAAGTGGCATCCAATGACCTCCTGGTAGCCAAGTGCTGAACCAGCTGAAAAGGTCAATAGCATATCAGGCAGAACAGCTGGATCTAATAGAAAATGAGTCAAGATGATACATAGCTGGCATTGCAGGAATAACAGATGTCATCTGGGTTGATTGTACCAGAGCGTTGATGTGATAAAACAACTGAAAAGAGACTCACATGACCACAGCATACCATCCTCTTCCCAACCACTGAAATTGAGATGACCCACAGATGTTACACACAGATTTTCTGGTGACCAGGTTTCCACACACAACAGATTCAAGGCAGATCTCGTGGCAAAGCATGGTCTTGGGAAGGGCTGTTTGCAATGAGGGATATGGAGATGGAGCAACTTGCAAGGCAATGGATATAACCCACAGTTTGGATTTTTATCAGGACTCTGCAGCTTTCAGTCCCAAACAACACCACTGCTGCCACCCTGGACGAGGCATGACCAAACCTCATTTGCCATTTCACCTTCTCTGCTGTAGTTGAAGAGAGAGCAATGTTTGCAGTTTTAAAAATAATAATAGTAATAAAAAATAGCTGCTTAGCTTAGACCATCTTTTATTGCCCAAATTAAAGGAGGCTCATGGGGGAAAGATGAGGAAAGCAGGTTGCAACGAGTGGGGCTGTGAAGCCAGGAAGTCTTCCTGTGGGCACTGTGATGCTGCACTGGCAGTATCTTGGTCCCAGAGCTGTAAAAGGGATTAAGTTAACAAATATAGAAAGAAAAAGAAGGCTAAAATAGGAGACTAAAATAAGAATCAGAATCCCTCTGGTAAAACTGCTGAGTTTGCTCCCCACTGTAAAGGGCCAGTTGTGTTGGGGGGAGTGAGCTATTTTCTGGAGATGTGCTGGAAATAGCACAGGGTAGTCAGGGAGCAGCAGGGGGTGAGCATCATCAAGAGACCCTGTGGACCACCAAAAGCTTTCCCACTGTGTTGGGCACGCCAGTGTACACTGGGAGGATGCAGCAGAGATCAGGCAGGATGGGAAGAGATGGGATAAGGAAGGCAGTGAGCTCAGTGCTGCTGCTTCAAGGCTCCAAGTCTCAGCAAAACCACTCTGTTTCAGAGCAAGGCACAGAGCTCTGACCCTTGGTGTGCCACTTGTGGAGGCACAGCTGAGTGCAGGGGGGTGCTGACCCAAAAGCATAGGGCCTCTTGCAGCCCTGTGACTGATGGCACTGTCCCGGCACCCCCTCCCAGCCACTCTGGCCCCCCAGCAGGCAGACAGTGATGAGCAGCCGGTTGTCTGGCAAAGCAATTACTGCCAGGCCCAACGTGCTGCTGCTAGTGCAGAAATTGAATTTTGAATCAGTCAGCAGCAATTCCCCAGGGAGCACCAGCGGGTGGATGGGGGACAGCAGGAAGGCGGTTTTTCTTACCAGACTTCAATCCTCACTCAGATGTGCTGAAATTAGACAGTAAGCCTTGAACTCAAATCCTCTGATCTTCCCTTTTGTGTTCAGCACTGCTCTTGGTTTTTTCCTTATAAAATCTGTTTGTTGAAGCCACACAAGATACCTCCTTGGTATCTAAATAATTTGTGCTGAATTTTGAGATGACTCTGCCACTTGCAGAGGGCATGGCAGGAAGGTGATGGACATCAGGGAAGTCACAAAAAAAGGTGGAGGAGACTGGACCTAAGAAAATATGCTAAGTAAAATAGCTTTGCCATGTGGTAGATAGGAGTCACAAAAGAAAAAAGCATCAAACCTAATTTCCCGGTCATTGTTAAACCTGGAAAATCACCACCGAACCCCAGAGTTTTATTTTCCTAAATTTTTTTTCTCCCAGGGTCTGCAGACTGGCACGTAGAGCACTGTCTTGTAAATGAGTAACCATTCCTTATAGAGGTATTTACAATAGAGACACATGAAGAAGTGCTGGTTGCTAGAAGGGTTGTGATGAGATCCCATGAAGCTGATGATTTCAAGTCTTGTGCCTGTCTGGATGAGAACACCAGCAGGAGAAGGATGGCACAGGAAAGCCTTTGTGTGTCTGGAAGAGGGAGGGAGGAAAGGGAGGGAGGCATGGAGTTTCCATACTGTACCCTTTCCTGTGGGCAGTAGGTTATGTGTGGCGCTAGTCCCGGTGATGCACTGTAAAAATCCTTAGGGCAGGCCTTTTCTGGTCCTTCGGTATGATTTTCACTGAGCTTTCCTGAGTGTTGGTCCCTCAGTGTAAGAAAACACGTGGTCAAGTCTGGGAAATAAAATCCCTGAGTGTCTCACCTGCTCTGAAGCTCTGTGTTTCCAAAGATCAGTGGGGACTGTAAGCAGCTGAGCTGAGCCCACAGCAGGTCCCAGACCCATGTTAGGACTGTATAGGTTTGTCTGTGGCTATGGCACCCTCCTACACGAGCTGCAGGCTCCAGACCCCAAAAGTCAGACCAAGCATAGGGAAGGCAGCACTGCAGTGCCACGGGGCAGTGGCACACACAGTGTTTCACTGCATGGACAGTGTGTGCTCACTGTCTTCCTCCCCCAGATCTGAAGCACAACCTGCAGCTTCAGCCAACCTTATGCTTGAGGCACTGACCACTGAAGCAGAGAGGAGAAGAGTATCTCTCCTGATAGTTCTTTGCTTTCCTACAGGATCCCTCACTTTGTGCATGAGCTCTTCTTCACCCACTTGCAGTAGCAGGGAAGAAGAGATGCCCCAGGCAAGGTGTCCGTCCCTGGGGTGGCAGTGACAGTGCCGTGTAGTACTCGAGAGGGCCACTGGAGGTCTGTGTGCATTTGCTTTCTCCTGCTCACTGCACAGCGCTACACAGTGCGGGATAAACCCCACTTGTCGTTGAATCACAGAATATTCTGAGTTGGAAGGGACCCACAAGGATCACCGAGTCCAGCTCTTAAGTGAGTGGCCCACATGGGGATCAAACCCACAGCCGTGGTATTATCAGCACCAGGCTTTAACCAACTGAGCTCATCTCAGAGTCCTGCCTTGGCCTGTGCAGGACAGCACACCCACCTCCCCGGGCCAGCCCAGGTATCTATGGGGTGGCTCTGCTCCCCTCTGAGCATCCCAGGGCAGCCTCAGTGTTCACCCACCTTTGGCTCCGTTGTGGGGCAAAATTCCAAGAGCAAAACTCGAATATGGGGAGGTTAGTTTGTCTGGCTCCTCTCTGCCCAGGAAGGACCTCCTGCAGCTGAAACTGCACCACCTCTCTGTCAAGCAAGGAGCTGCTTGTGTGTCTCCCAAGTTTGGAGTGAACTCATCCTCAGGACAGACCAGCATGAAGCTGTCTATCTTCACGATGTGAAACCTCCTCCCTTTCCACGGCTGGCTGGCAATGACCAGACAATGTTGGGATTCTCACTATAAGGCTCATTTTTTTCAGAGTGGCAGGTTCCTGCCCTCTGAAGACACCTGCTGTCATGCAGCCCCTGCCCCTCCACTCCTCCACCTCTTGCCTGTATACCCATCATTGCTTTCCTGGCCCCTGCTGTATCAGTTTCCCTGACTTTGTTTTTAATCAAGTTCAAACTCACTTGTGAGTTGCAGGATAATGGCATGAGTGTGTATTTGCACAGCAGTTTCATTCTGGGAGGGTGCTCACCCACTGTCCCAGCTGGACCAACAGACAAGCACAACACAAGCTGTCTGACACAGAGGCAGCAGTTCAGTGCCAATGCCAGGGATGCAGGATCGCTGGTAGCTCAAGGGTGGCTCACACCAGCTGTGTTTCAGCCCAGTTTTATCCATCCACAATGGCAGGATGGACTCTTCCCTGCTCTGGCTTCTGAAGGGTGCCAGGCTGTGCTCATTGCTCTGGGCTGTGATGCTGTGGGATGTCACTGCATTTTTTGAATTTGCCCAGTACAATCAACATAGCAACTTCACCATTATGAAAATTCCACCAGAGATTTCAAACTTCACAAGTTTTTAGGACTTCAGTTTACTAAAGGAAATATAGCACCCCAGGATCACAGCATCCTCCACTACCATGTGGTGGCCCTGGTCAGAGGAGAAAGTCAAACCTCCCCTTTCAGTTTCAGAACAGAAGGAAAACTGAAAGGATCAATCACTCCTTCACTCTTCAGAGCCTGGACATTGTGAGTCAGCTGCCTCTGGGGTTGGGCAGCTGCCAGGGCTGTTGATTCTGGGCGCTGTCACCACACTTTCCTGTCTGACCCACACTCAGAACCCAAGCATTTCCACTCAGATGTTGCAAGGCTGAAGGTCTCATTTTGAACATACCCCTGTGATGCTCCTTACCCATAATCACATCATATACACCACTCTGCTCTGGCCAGGAGCTCCAGATGACAGCAGTGGACCTCTCCATGAGGAAAGAGCAGAGCTACAGTAAGCAGCAGTCATTGGAGCCTCACTGGCTGCTTTGCAAGGAGTCAGGCAAAACCTTAATATGGCTTTCTTTAACTGAGCTTTGGAAACCTGCTGCCGTGTTACATATCCACCAAACATCCCCCAACTAATTTTCAGTTCAGGTTGGGCAAAAGATAACTGAAATTCAGCTGGGCTGTGGTGGACTGCATGCTCTGGATGGAGCGAAAGGAAGCAGCAAAGGCACCATGGGAGCTGAGAGGGTTCAGAGGTAAGGGATGTGCAAGGATGAAGGGCTGGGCTGAGGAGGGAGGAGGCACAAGGATGGCATAGGGAAAAGGATGGCCAGGCCCAGGAAAGAAGCAGCATTGCCATTTTTCACAAGCATTGCAGCTTGGAAGATCAAGAAGATATTAAACGATGGGCTTTTTCAAGGGGCAGTGATAGAAAACGCAGATGGCTTTCATGAAAATCTGAACCCCACCATTCTTGGCTTATGAAGAAGAAATACACTGCAGTTGCCATGCTTCCAGCAAAATCAAAGTAGCACACGCAGAGGAAACCAAACCAGGCTTCTCAGCAGACTCCAGGCTGAAGCTTTGTCTACCCTAGGAAAACAGGGACTTCTGTTTCTCTGGGCAGGTCTTCATCTGATACTGGAAACCAGTGATGTGGGACTGTGTCCTGTTCCAGTGGGTCTGTCCTTCTCCCCCACTCATGAGCTTTGGGAGTGAAACATTCCTTGAGCAGATGTCCAGAGGGCCCTTTGCTGGGATCACATCTGAGCGCTGCTGCCTGTGGCCAGGTCAGAGTCTGGTCCCAGCTGCAGGGGTTTTTTGCAGACCCTAGCTGACAATGCCCAGCACTTCTCCCCATGCTCACACTGCCCCTGAGGAGGATGCTGGGCTCCTGGATCTCTGTGCAGAAGAAGAGAAAGCATCAGGCAGCTGTAGGAAGTGTGATTTTAAGGCCTCCCAGAGAGCAAAGGAGGAGACTGAGTCAGATGCCTCTCTCTTCCATAGGTTTTGCTTCTCCAGAAGAAGCCCAGCTCTCTGTGGCATCCAGAGCTAGCATCCCCTCACCCCATACACAGAGGGAAGGGGACCTGTGGCCTGTGCCTTGCAGCATCGGGGCCTGGAGGCATCACTGAGCAGGAAAACTGGAAATACCTGAAAATTTGCCTCAGCTCCTTGCTGAAAGGCATTATGCAAGTTAAGGAAAATGCCAGCCTGGAGCAAGCGCTGGAAAAACCAGTGTAAAATCAGCTCTGACATGAGCCCAACCCACATAGGGGACGATCTATACTGCCTGCCCTAAGGCTACATGCACATAGCTGCTGGAGGAGTTGGGTCACTTGCTGGCCCTTGCAAGCAGTTACAGGGCAGCCTTGCAGGCCAAGATGAGAGCATGACCTTCCTTTGCTCAGCAGCAGAACTGACTCTCAAATGTAGCCAGGAAAACTTCAAGTAACCTTGTCACATCTTTTCCTGCCTTGTCATTGCACACCTCATCTTGGGCCAGGGCATTCAGTAGTTGCATTTCGAGGTTTTCTATCTGTGGTTGGTTTGACATCTAATTTTCCTCTCTTTGCTACAGAATATCCTCATCCCTTCTCTGCTCCAATTTTCTTTCTGTTTTTCTCCTTTTACGTCCCCTTGGTCCTTTTCAAACTCCTTCCCCCCTGCCTGCTGTCAGGCTGCAGTGCCTGCCATGTGGAAGGTAAATAAGATACTGCCCATCCAAGTCCCATCATCCTCTTTACAAGATCATAAAGCTACAACCATACTTTGATGATCGGTAGTTAAAACAATCATTGTTTAAAACACCAGCAAAATAGCTGTTGGTCAAAAGTACAGTCCTTAACCTTATGTTCTCCTTCCTTAGCAAAGATAGATACACATTGACAGAGTTGTTCATGATGCAGCAGATTTTGTAATAGTGTTACCCTGCTGACCCAAGCAGGTAGCCAAAATTCAGGTTTCTGGAGGTTATTTACAGCAAGGGAAGGAACTGACTATGGAGGCAGGTAATTTTTCAGAGCAGTGTTGCTAATTTACAAAGAAGGTGCAAAGTCCTGCACTGAAAACCCCAAGAAATGAGCATTTCCTGGCTCACACCAGCTGTGTTATTCCCACGTGCATAAGAGCTCTCATGCTCTCAGCTTTTCTCAGGGCACGTGTAGTCCTGGTCCCTCCTTCATGGCACTGTGGTCCCAACACAGCCCCTGGACAGCCTCTCCCATACATCACAGAGCTTTGCTCTGCTTGCACAGTGCTGGCTCCTGCAGCTAACTGAGGTGAAAGTCTCTGGTAAAATCTGGAAACAAAGCCCAACTTTTTTTTAATTTAAGCTTCCAACAAAAATATTATCAGGAAGAAAGACATGTTGTCTCCCCAGGACATCATACTCAGTGTCAGGGAATACTACTGCTTAGCTGAAGATGCTTTAAACCTCCACCGAATCATAGAATCACAGCATGGTTTGGGTTGGAAGGAGCCTTAAAGATCATCCATTTCCAATCCCCCTCCCAGGGGCAGGGACACCTTCCACTAGACCAGGTTGCTCAGAGCCCCCTCCAGCCTGGCCTTGGAGACTTCCTTGTTTGAAAGGGTTCCTCATAGTTGCACTGAGATGCTCTAGATACATCTCAGAGTAATTGCTACATAGCTCAGATTTTAATGTTGCTTTGATCTAGAGTGGGGTTTCTTTAGCATAGATGTTATTGTACACTAAACATACACGCAAGCTCCTAAATCCCCATTCAGCAGAGGATAAAGCCAGCCGTGGGCGTGCACGCTGTTTGGGAAATAGTTGTATTTAATTCACAACCCACAAAATTCTTTCAACCCAAAAAAAAGTTGTAGGAAGAGATTAATCTTCAGATATCCCCTGGGAAGACTTCCAGAGCCGAACTTGTCACCCTGAACTCCCTTTACATACAAACCCAACTTTTAGCTTTTAGCACATGATTAATTCAACCTATTTTAGAGGCCCATGTTGGGTTGTAAGGTTCTGTAACCCCAAAGAGGCCTGTTTCCCCGCTTTGCTCTGCCTAAAGCAGAGGCCAGCCAGCTCCAACACCAGCAGAGTTCTGTGTGTGACAGCAGATCCCACCTCTGGCCCTGATTACCAATTCATGGATTTTTACCGGTTGGAAATAATTCGGCATGTCAGGTTTTATAGTGACTTATTCACGGCACCCAGACAGGCAGGGAAGGAGGGAGCCTTCATCACTGCTATGATGGGTCACAGTGCACGGCAGGACTGGGGAAACCAGGATGTCTGTGTGGTTATTGCAACATCGCTCTCACGGCAGAGATGCCCCTGCCAGTGTCGGTTCCTGAGCAGAAGATTCGTGAATCCTCAGCTTTGGGGATCTGTGCATCAGGAAAGGGGCCAGCAACATGCTCTCAGGGGGAAATCAGCGTCCCTAAGAGAAGGTGCTGCAGAGCTGCTGCAGTCAGAGGGAGTGCAGTGAGAGCAAATCTTGGGATGCTAATTATTCCCCCTTTGGGAAGACATTTATTAGGCAAATGCCTCGCATTCATATGCGCATCTGCAGTCAACAAAAAGGCAGTGGGAGGTTGCTGTGACCAACAACAGCCAGTGGTGCTGGGGGTGCTCAGCCTGCTCGGGGCATATTGGGTCAAGCGTGGAAAAAACAATTGAAATGACCAAGGTCCAGGTTGTAGGAGAACCTGGAGGTAAGTTGAGAAGAAGATCTTTAAACCTGGATACCTTCCTCCCTCCCTCACTGATAGAGACATTGCAAAGGACAGGGTGGGAGCCATCCCCGACAGACTCATCCTGCTGGGATGAGCTGTTCTGAAAGCACTGCATTAATATAACCTGGGGCAGCTTTTGCTGTCAACCAGTTAATTTCTGAGGTTGATAGATACAGCCCTTGATGAGCAAAGGATTGTGGCTGCTTGTAGCTCTTGCAGAAAAAAGAGCCAGCAGGACCTCTCCTTGTCCAGCAGATACTGAGCAGTGGGTCACAGAGGCTTGCAGGGGACCTGCCTTGGTGCTCCCCACTCCTTAGGGATAGATGCTCTGCAAGAGCAACTGCTCATCCCAAATTGTTTCCTTCTTTTACTATCATACAGATCTCATTGCTTCAAGAGTTACAGTAAAATCTAGTTGGAAGTCATGCAAAGTCCAGGGGTGGACAAAAAACCCCTCAAATTTCAGAGGGAAAGCAGGGTGTGAGCTTGTCAGCAGGGGAAGAGGTAATTCTGTTGTACCTTTGCTGCATGCTTCCTACAACCTGTGAAAGGGATGACTCCCCCTGACCCAAGAAAAGAGCTGCCATTTTGGGAAGGATAAATAATGACATTTTCAAGGCTTATTGGTTTGATGTGCTAATCCAAAGCAAAGTCAGCCTAAAGCAGACCTGCTGAAGGCAAAGCATGTTTCTTACTGAAATACTCAAACATCCTCAGTCCCCAGAGCCACAGAGCCTGCCCTCATTATCCCAGGTTTTTTTCCCGAACATACCAATGGATCAAACATCTGCACAATCTCCTGTTTTACACTGAGGAGCGAGAGCTGCTGAGAGCACTGGCACGACATTCAAACTTTAAACTGTCCATCTTAATTAAATTAGTTCTATCCGTGAGGTTCAGCGGTCGGTCACGGCATGTGGGAGATTTACCCTCAAGTCCTGGAGGAGCAGAAGTAAACCCAAGAGTAAAATCCTCAGTGACTTGGGATGACAACTGTGTTCTTAAAGACCAAAAGCTCCTGGCAGAGCAGTTGCCTTGCCAGCAAGCTGCTGTTAACAATATCCTTTTCATTCCAGGGACCCAAATCTGCCGTCTGCAAACCTGACTGGCTTTTGCAATTGATTTCAGAGAGGCCCTTAATTTTCACTGACATTTGCTTCGGTCAGTCACAGCTTCCAGCTCCTTCTCCTTCCCTCCTACTCATTGCGCAGCACCCTCAGAACCTTCCCTTCACCCCCATTTACAGAGAAAGCTGAAATCCTGGCACTGCAACAAGAAAGGCAAAGTTTGGCATTCAGACAGCAAGGAAGGACTTAGGAAATTTGGTCTGGTGCTTTGTGTCTTCTTTGAGTCACTGCATGATGGTGCATAAATTACTGCATCCCTCTGTGCCTCAGTTCCCTCACTGTGGCCAAGAGTGATGGCACCCTTTTATCTCAGGGGAACGGGAGATATTAATTACGGCTTATTAGATGCTCGATTGTGGCAACATAAATAGTAAACAAGCATTTAGTGCCTTTCTAAAGATAACTCATTTGCAAACACCCAGGTCCATAGATTGGGACTGGAATTGGGAACTCCCTTGGCTGTTATATAACTGCAGTAGGCTGCCTTCAGTTTGGTTTCTTTTTAAGGAATGGGTTGTTTTTATTACTGTAGTAATTTCATAAATAAGGAATGCATCTGACTAGAAAGGATGAGACAAAAATAAATGCCTGTTTAACCCAGGCATATGGAAACTAAGCATTATCTTAGTTATATTTTTGAAACAGCAATCTCCTATCTTTGGCCCAAAGCTTTCAGAATTCAAAGGCAAACACTGCCCCAATCTTCTAAATTTTTTTCTCCCATCCACAGACTCTTTGTGCTGGTAAATTTGGGGCTGCCAGTTATCTCCCAAGAGCAGGAGTCCAACTGCTCCTTCCTTTATGAGGTGAGATGTGGTGGGGGGATGCAGGGATGCTGCATGCCTCACCTCTCCTCAGTGGGGTGATCTTCTTCCCATGGGAGGCTCCAGTCTTGAGCAGAGGATGCTCTTCTGGCCGACTCATCCACTACTGTACCTGCACCGTGACTTTTATAATCCTACACTTTGATTTACAGTACAGACAGTCACAGGCTTTGGGAGCTGGGGGTTGCTCTGGCTGCAGTTGCAGACAATGCCCGTTAGGAATGGGAACTCTGTGGGCGCTCCAGCAGGCTGGCAGCACTGCAGTGCCTGGCCACGAGCAGGTCCCACAGCCACCCGAGGAGCAGATTCTCACCAGGGACGCCTGATGCAGCACAAGCCTGTGGGGTGCTGGCACTGCTCCGCTGGGTGGGAGGGTTTCCAAGTCCTTACCTAATCCTTCCTTCTTTCCCCTCCCTCATACTCCCGAAAAATTTTTAATAGAAAAGTGAAGCAATGAAACCACAACAAAATCACCACAGTGAAATCAAGCTTTAGCTTGAAGCAAAGATCCAGTCACTGCATCTTCCCGAGGACGAAAGTGCATCCCATGAGCTCCAGGGCAGCAAATCCCGCAGAATGCCAGCGACACAACCGCACTCCCTGACGGGCGGGTGCATCTCCCGGGAGATGCAGGGACGAAGTTTGTAGGGAGGGCGCATGGGTGCACCTCACAGGGACACGTGCACCTGGCAGAGGGATACAGGAATGTTAACTCCAAGGCGGCTGGGTGCAAAGGGGGTGCACGCGTGCACCTTACCAGAGGAAGAGACACAGATGAAACTTTCCTGGGGTGTACGGGTGCACCTTGCAGCTGGAGGCACAGCCCAGGCTCGCAGGGATGTGCGAGTCCCAGGGGGATGCACAGGTGAAGTTTGAGGAGAGGCACAGATGCTACAGCGGGGGGCTGTCACGGGGCAGGGGGAAGAGCAGATGAAGCTCTCGGGGGATGCACATCACAAGACTGGGGGGTCCGGGGCCTCCCGTCTCCCCGCCCAGCATCCCCCGCCCAGTCCCGTCCCTGCACCGGCCGCGCACGGCGCATGCCTCGGGCAGATGCCGGCCGGTTCCAACCGGGAGAGGCCGAAGCTTTTCGGGTCCTGCGAAGAGGAGGAGCCCGTCCTCCTCCCTGCGCATCCCTCCTCCCCCTCCATCACTTCTCTCCGCCCCGCGGAGGGGCGCGGAGGCGGCGGGGCCGGCGGCGCTTCCCGCACCGCGCAGCGGCGTGGGCACGGCTGGAAAAGTTACTGACCGAGGGATGGGGAGGGGGATTTGCTTGGGAGGCGCCGGCGGCCTCGCGGCTGCATCCCCCGCTCCCCTCTGCCCCCGCGGAGCGTTCCACGCGGGGTGGCTGGAGCTGGGGCGGGAGTACCCTCCTCGCCCCGCGCAGCTCCGCGCAGGGACTCTCCGGGTCGCGGGGAGCGACTCTCGGTGCCGCAGCCCTGCGGGACGCGGTGCGGGGCCGGCCCAGCCTCCCTCCGCGCGGCTCCGCGCCCCGCAAGCTCCCGCACCGCCCCGCGCAGCGCCGCGCACCCGCAGCGACTGTTCCAGAAAGCCGCCGGGCGCACGGTGCGTTCGCAGTATATACATAGATAAATACATAAAAAATAAAGAAATGACGTCCCCCTCCCCATCCCCGCGCACCGGTGAGTGCGGACAGCGATGTTCGGCCCCTGACTGCCCGCGCAGCCCCGCGCCGTAGTAATTTGCAAGGGGCGGTGCAGGGATGGGGGGGGGAAAGGGGGAGGTGTCCCGCCCCCCCGATCACATGGCGACNTATAAATGCCTCTCCAAAATGCAGCGGGGCTCCTTCCTCCCGTCCCGCCCGGCCGCGCAGCTCAGCGCTCAGCTGCCCGCGGGTCTCCGTCCCGGCTCCGCGCCCCGCTCCTTCCCCCTCCCCCTTTTCCTTTTTTTTTTTTTTTAAATAATTTTTTCTTTTCATTTTCTGACCTCCCCCTCCCGTTTTTCTCCTCGCCCCTTCCCCGCGGCCGGTTTGCATGCATTGTCTGTCTCCCAAGATGGTTTGTGAGACCAAGATTGTGGCGGAAGATCATGAATCAATCCCGGGATCCAAAAAAGACACAATCATTGTTTCCTCCTCCCAGATGTGGCCCTCTTTGGCCGGCTCCACTCCCTCCCCACCACCTCCCCTCACCCCACCAAAAGAAGACCCCCGGCGCGACAATGTCTATATCCGCGAATTCCACCCCTCCGAGCAGGAGGTGGTGCGCCGCATCTTTTACGAGGGGATCATGGAGCGGATCCCCAACACGGCGTTCAGGGGGCTGAAGCAGCAGCCCCTCACTCAGCTGCTCTACGGGCTGCTGGCGGGTGAGTATCCGCTCCCTTTTGGGGGAGGGGGGCGCCGGGTTTGTTCCCCGCCTGAGGGTCTGCACAAAATGGTCGGAGCGGCGGGAGGCGCCGGGGACCCGCGGCCCCGGGCGCGCTGCGGCGGTGCGGGGACCGGGAGCGCCGCAGCATCGTGCGGGGCGGCCGCGGAGCCGCAGCGCTGCGGCGGGGACAGGCGGGATGGGAGCGGGATGGGAGCCTTGCGCCGCCGGGGGATGCGCGACCCTAACACGGGTTGTAAGGGTGGGGAACGCTGAAGGGGAGGCCGCCGCGGGAATGAGGGTAGACTCCGTCCTTGTGGTTATTGTGGGGCTGGGGGTGCGCGGAGGGGAGCGCAGCGCTCCCCGCACCGCGCAGTGGCCGCCCCCGCGCAGCCCGGAGAGGGGGGAGGACGAGCCGCGTTCCGGCGTTGCCTGGAGACGGCCGGGCCCACCAGTGAAAGCCCCCCTTTAGCCCTCCCCCGGCGTGGGGAGGGGGTGTCCCCTACAGCAGGGCCGAGGCGAAGAGGGGAGGTCACCTCACCTCCCAGAGTTCAATGCCCAAAATAGCGCTTGCAAGGTGTCCCGTCCCTGTGCCAATAATGATTAATAATGTGTGCCCCCCGCGCTGGGCCGGCTTTGGGGTGGTCTCCTGCCCTCGGTGGGTGCAGGAGGGTCGCACCCCCCCTGACCCAGACATCGGGGAGGACGGGGCCCCGCGCTGGAGGGGGACCCCCAGCAGGCGCTGGGGCGCAGCCGGCGGCTCTGGGGCCGTGCCGGGGGGAGCCGCCGGCTGGGGGGCACCCGCAGAAGCCCCCCAGGTGTTCGGCAGCCCGGCGGGATGGGGGCGGGCGGGGTGGCTGCCCTGGGAGTCGGTGCTGATGGAAATAGCACTGCCGCAGTGGCGAACACATGGCTGCGGAGCGGTGCCCGCAGCGCGGCTCCTCCGCCCGGCCGCGTTCCGGCCTCACTGGGGAGAGCGAAGGGAGCCTGGGATGTGCCGGGCCCTGGGGGTCCCCACGGCCCCGCTCCGGGGGGCTCGGTGAGACCTGCCGTGGCATGGCGGCATCCTCCCCACCGGCTCCTTTCGGGACCCCATAAACTTCTCCGGGTTATCTCGTCGCGATACACTATCCCTTAACGTGATAATCTCGAGAGTGTGAACTGTGTGTGTACCGCAAGTGTATATTTTAACTGTGATTGTTTTATTTATTTATTTTTATAATGAGTTTGTATTCCGAAATCAACACTAAATTCTCTTTTCTGACAGGTGTCGTTTATTTCTCTTCCTTATCTCCATAGTAATGTGCTTTGTTGTGACCAAGTCCTTCCTGCTGACCTGCTGTTTGCCCATCTTTCTGATGGGCATGAGGTACTACTTCAGTAGAAAAGTTATCCTGCACTATCTCGATTGTGCGCTGCACACGGACATGTCCGATATTGAGCAATATTACATGAAACCGCCAGGTGAGTACAAATTCCCCGAGGGAGCCTTCCTTCTCCCAGCCTGCTGGGGAACATGGCTGCTCCCTGCTGCTGGCGCCTTTTCCTCCTGTCAGCAGCACTGAGCAAGCTCAAAAGTCACCAGAATGCAGCTCTTTAGCCACACCAGGCACAAAGCCACCTCTGGGTTTTGGTTTGGCTTGGGTTTTTTTTTGTTGTTTTGGTTTTTTTGGTTGTTTTTTGGTTTTTTTCCACTACCCCCACAAGGTGCCTAGTCATCCAAGGCACCCTCTGTCCACCCCCCGAGCACAGCGCTGCCAGGTCCCACAGCCAGCCCAAGGACTGGGGCGTGGGTGCTCGGGGGACACCGATGGTGGAGGATGCAGGTTATTCACTGCAGGCTGGGTCCCCCCCAGCCCTTATGTCTTGAGGTTGTTCTTTCTTTGCTCCTTGAACTTGGTATTAGCTCTGACAGCAGGAAGAGGGGGAGATGAAAGGCCTTTTAGCCCAAGTGCATGGAGGAGCCCATTTTAGCTGCTGTGCCCATTTTCCCATATTGTTCAAGAACATTCCTTAATGCAGGTGTTTTGCAAGAGGCACAGATCAGGTATGTAAAGGGCTGCTGCCGCATGAGTGTAACATAATATGCGTCCATCCGTTTGTTACATGTATAAATATAATTAAAAATACAGTATCTCACTATGATATTTTTTGGTTAAGCTGTAAAATATACCTTATGTCATAATTAAAAAAAAAAAAAATCCCTTTGAAACCTGTGAGGCGTCATTTCCCTTGTAGGCACACATCCGTGTTGAGAACCGGAGTAGGGGGATGCCTGGGCAATCACTTGGGGTTTGAGGTTTGCTTTTAGTGGTCCCAGAGTGCTAAGGGTGAGCTGCGAGAGCAAGGTGATGCCAGTATCCCACCTTAGTTCCATCTTCTTGAGGTACCTGCTCTCTTCTTGGGTATCTACTGTGTTGTTTTTTCATGTGACCGTGTTTTTGCTGTATCATTGCGGATGCCCAGGTGTGACAGACCTGCTAGGTGGTACCCTAGCCACAAACTTTCCCTCACTTCTAATGTGTTACATTTAGCAAAATGTAATATTGCTAAAATGTTGCTCCTCCTCTTCGGAAAATCCCCAAATAGCTTAGATGTGCCTGCTTTAGATTTCGTTTCCCATTGTAGTGCGCATTTTGTCCAGGTCTTTGTCCCATATTACACACAAGTTGTGTTTCATTTACAGGGCTTGTTTTTGTAAAAATGAAGTGATGTGTGACTCGTATTTAAGAAGCTCAATCTTCATTAAAGGTGGTGTCACAGAAATAAAAGGGTTCATAGCAAAACATTTCTGCACCTCTGCAGTGAGGTTCAACAAGGTATTGTGCTGGAGAAGTAGCAGGAGACTCCAGGAGAATAAGAACACGTAATATGGAATTAATAGGTGTTTGAGCTGCTTTGCTTGAGCAAAGCTTGAGCTGCTCAGGGTTTGTGTGGTCAAAGTGGTCGCAGTGCCTGTATTTATAACAGTAACAGACACAGAAAATAAAGGAAAAGGACTCAAAGGAAGAGTAATGCCCTCAATTTGTTTAGGGTCAGTAATGTAATCCTGCTCAGCTGTGTTGCCAACATGTCTTTGAAATGTTAGCATTGCTTTTATTTGGTACCTGAAAGGGCTAATTGCAATTTTAGAGCAAGTGTGCGTGGGCTGTAATTTTTGACAGAATTTAATCATGTAATTAGGCTTCTGCCATGACATAAAAAGCAGATTTATGGGGTTGTTGGTGCTTGTTAAAGGTTCTTGATGGTAGTCGTGTTAAGCAAGTTGACTGGAGTAATAACTGGATAAAGACCAGAGAGGCTTTGGGGGCTGGGGGGGAGGAGGAGGGTGTGTGCATGCTGGGACCAGCACCTTCAGTGATGCCTCTGTGTGTGCCATGAAACCGTGTGGTGCTGTTTGTTGTACCTATGCACAAGGTGTGAATCCAGCAGTTTGCTCCCATTTCCTCCAAAAATTCAGTTGGTGGATTTTTTTTTTTTTTTCCCCCTATAGGATAGGAGTATAAGTACAGTCCTCTTGGAAAATCCTGGAGTTCTGTGCATGTTGAAGGCTGGCTGGCTGAACATCTGGAGTGAGCCACACTGGTGTTGCCCATCCCACCCAAAGGACAGAACAATGGCAATAAAACAAATTCCAGCCCCAAGTTTTTCTTTTATTTGCATAGTTTACAAATTAGCACCCAGGCAGAAATGGTTGCAGTGGGAATGAGAAGGGCTTGTTGTATTTCTGCAGCTGAGATATTAGTGAGAGCTTTCTCAGCGAGGTGTTAAAAGAAGAACTGGTCACAGCGAGGGTAATGGGGTGCAGGAACAGGGACACAGAGAGGCTGGAGATGGCCAGAGCTTGACTAGTTGAGTTAAACCCAATGTGATGTAACTGCAGCTTGGCCTGGCTTTGTCTGGGAGTACAACCAGGCACCTTCCTGCTACTTCTTTGGAGGATCAGTGTTTACCTGCTTGAATTTTTTTTTTTTTTAACATGGGGAATAGAGGAAGGGAGCATTTCTGTGGTGGGGTTATAATCTCCTAGAACTGGGCCATGGTCCTAAGGTCTTGGATCATGATGTTAGTTGTGGCTTTTGTGAGGTTTTGCCCTTGGAATCCATGGTACCCCAGCACAAAAACCTGCTATTTGCAGAGGGCTCCCTGTAGTGCCCGGGGCTGGGGTACGATTGTACAGAGCATCTACAGCAAATAGCCTCTGGTAAGGCAGGGATCTACAGTGAGAGGATATTTTAACTATTAAAATGAGTTGTTCCTGCTGGTTTTGTGAAAGCATCCACAAAACCTGTGGGTCAGTTTGAAAACCAAACTGAAAGGACCCGGTTTGCAGTGGGGTATCATAAGCACCCAGATTAATGATTAGTGTTGAACAGCTCCATGAGTTACGTTGTATTAGGGTTTTTCTTCTGCAGTTTTTCTGAGCCGCTCACCTCCAAGTTAGTTATGGTTTGAATTTTCCCCTGCTGGATTTTGTCTGAACTGAAAAATATGTACTGGCAGTGATTCTACAGAAGTACACTAGCCAAAATTTAAAACTTTGTTTTCTCTTGCCCTCCAACACTTATGCCGAGGGTCTGGCAGAATGTTTGGTCCAGTGCTTAACTTGGAGCTTGTACACAGTGGTGTGACTTGAAATTGTTCTTAATGTGAAAGGAATTGTTTGTGTTGAGTCCCGTGCTGGGGTCTCAAAACAGAAGGTTGAATGGCTCAAACACCTTCCTGAGCTCTTTGTAAACTTGCATTTTTTATTTCAAAATAGCATTTACTGGAATTCACTTTTTTTTTTTTTCCTACTTCAAAGGCTGTGAAAAAGACACTGGGGTGATGGAAAAGAAAGGAATTGGATAATGGGCTTAATTGTCAACCAGAGTAATTTAGGCTCTAGTAAACAAAACAAAAAAAAAGGAATTAATTTTAAATAGAGCCCCGCCTTTTGCATTTATCTATGCAAAAAAGAGGAGCACAGCTGGAGCTTGTTTTATGGTCTGATGATTTTGATGACTAATCAATTTTACAGTGTCTCTTCAAGCTTCTGTCCCTGTTGGTTGTGTTGTATATTTTTTGCAGTGGTTGGTGTGTTAGAGAGATTCTTGTGAGGCTGAGGTCTCTGTTGGAGTGCTGATGGAAACCAGGACTCCTTTGCCTCTGGAGCAAAACTGCTGCTCTCCAAAGCGAGTGGAGCTGGGGCTTTGGCTGATGAACTTGCATGTCTTTCTGTGGTTGTTTTTTAGAGTTGTTTCCTGCTGCTGGCTATCCTAGCAGGGTCTGCTGAGGGGTGTGCATACCTGTCCTGCTGGTGCAAAGACGTAGTGGTGGTGAGAGCTGCCCTTTGTCAGGGTTTTGGGGACTGGTGACAAGCTGGTGGCTGCCTAGCAATGCCCAGTGCTGCAGAGGAGGATGGACAGACAACACAGATGGGCAACCTGGAGAGCTGAGCCTGCAGGATCTGGTGGAGTGTTGAGGGCATCTGCCTTGCCCAGTGCAGCAGGAGGTGTCAGGTCACATTAACCTCGCCGTGCTGAGGGCTGTGGTTTTCAGCAGTGGCTGCACATCTGCACCTCTTGCTCTGTGTGTGCCTCTGGTTGCCTCATGCTGGGTAGGGATGGGTGCCTCTGCTCTCCTGCCTCCATCCAGGGGTGAGCAGAGCCTGCCTGTTCTGCTGCCCTTTGTCCCCAGTACATAAGGGTGCAGAGGAAGTGCCTGCACAGAAATCCCAACCTCCCCGGGGGACAGGCCCTAAGGAAGAGGAGCTGCTGGGGATGGATTGTTAGGGTCCACTTTCTGCTGTTCTTGGGTGGCACAGTACTCAACCAAGCCCAATGGAGGGATGTCCTGCCCTTCTTGGCAGAGGTTTTGGTTTCATGTCCTTCTGCCAGAAGGACACCAGTTGAAGTAGAGCCAGAGTTGTGGTATGAGGAGGTGAGATCCTGTTTGCTGCTCCTGCCTTTTGAGGTGTTCCTCGAGTTCAGTGGGATGTTTGTCTGGGTAACAAGCAAATATTTGTGTTTTGCTCTTGGATCAGGCCAGTTGGCAGTGGGATCAATGCCAGAGGGATTGAACCCAGATGTTTGCAAGGTGAACAGCTGGGTATAAATCATGTGGTTCCTGCTAACCTTGCTCTGTGGGTGCTGAGCCCTGTAGAGGCTGTGGGATGAGCACCAATGAGTTTTGCGGTGCAGGGAAAATACAGGGTCTATCTTGGGAGGAGATCCTCAGCCCCAGAGCTGTGGTTGCTCTGTCGTGCCCAAACCCTTTGGAAGCCCCAGGGAGAGGGGGGCAGGGGGAGTGTTTCTCCCTACCACTAAGCCCCCGGGCAGAGGGTCAGCCATGGAGCCCAGTTCTTCCACATTCTGGGTAATGCTCAAGCTGACAGATAAGCAGGAGTGAAGCTGCCAAATGATAACATTGTTTGGAAAGAATAGAGCAGCCTTTGCTTTGCAAAGAAAGAGCTTAGTTACCTGACGCCAGAGAAGGCTCAGGGCTGCTGCTTCCCAGTGGAGGAATGTGTTTTTGGAGAGCCCTGCCCCACTCCTGGTGCCCAAGAGTCAGCTGGAATCTGAAGCATCCCTATCTTCAGCATTTCTTGCTGGTTTATGCAGTGCCCTGACCTCATGCATCTGCCAAACCCCTGAGCTGTCCTGGATTTTCATTTGTGCCTCTCCCACACACTGCATAGGTTGGTGAGGAGTTCTGCATGGGGCTGGGAGCTGGAAAACCCATGGGAGAGACTGTGTCTTTATCTCTCCCTGGGTGTTTCCAGCTCTGTTCCACACCACTGCTGGGAACAGAGGTTAGGTCTCCTCAGGCAGAGGTGGTCTGTCCTGTGAGCATTTCACTGCTGGCATCTCTGTGCAGTTCAGTGAGTGTGCTTCAGGGGATGCAATCTCCATATAATCCTACAAGATTAGGATTACAGACCTTTCATGTATTTTATAGTGCAAAGTGTTTTGTGAGAAAGTATTTCCAAAGCTGGCCTACTGCAAGAGGATGGTCAGGGATGCTGCTGCTCAGCAATTCTCACTGTTGCTTCTAGGTTTCTACAACTCCACAGCACAGGCACTTCCTGGTTTGGCATCTCTTATTGCCAGTGCAGACTTTCTCAGGAAGCAATAGGAAAAACAACTCGTGTCAAGTGTTAGGGATGTGCTTTGTCCAGTATTAGCAATGGACTGAAATATTTTGGTTTCATTTGAATAACGTAAAATGCCTTTAAAGTTCAGTTGCCTCTCAAAACCCACCTCATCTGACACTGGCACTCTATCACACGTGGCTGCCTCATTTCACTGCTTTGGAGCCTTGGCTTTTCCCTCTGGAGGCAGCCCTGTCCTGCAAGCGTGGAGCACGGGCACAGTGAGCAAGGTACAGCGCTGCTGGCACCAGCTCCTAACTTCCATCCTGCATTTCCAGAGCTGACCAAGGGCTGCCCCGGCCACAGGCAGCTCTGCTGGGTCCCAGCCCAACCCTGCAGCCCCAAAGATAAGTGCTGTGTAGATCTGGAGGTGACACAGCCTGGGTCCCTCGCAGTGCTGAGCCACGTGGACCCGCTCTGCTCAACCCACCAACTGGAGGGCCTGCAGGGTCTTTCTACCCCACAAAACCTTTATTATTATTTTTTTCCCACTTTGGCGGGGTTCAGGTAGCACAGAGTAGAAGTGCAGCGCTGTCAGCCAAGGGCTAACATGGGAAAGCTGGAGATGCCTGTTAAGGGGAGAAGTGTGTGGATTTGAGGCTGTGTCATCCATGCTAATGGGATAAGCATGTTTATGGGCAAGCTGCTGCAGCCTGCCCTCCCCTCCTATTTATTTATCACTGGAGCAGGAACATATGCACAAACCCATTCCTCAACGCACGTATCCATAAGACAAAAATAGATCTTCCTTTAGATCCATAAGCTTTGGCACGGTCCCATGTCAAAATTAGATGAAAATAGATTTTATAGTAAATTTTGCAGAGCAATATAATTTTTTTTTTTTTTTGTCCAAGTGTTCAAAAATTCTCTCTCAAAATAGTCAGTCCCTCATTGACCTGACCATCAGTTACTGCAGTGGTGTTTGAGCTGTAGCCATGACTGGGTGGCTATGATGCTCCTGAACGTAAGCTCTGCCTGCAGATGATTAAAATTCCCAGTATGTGCCAGTGCTGGTCATTAATCTTCAGAACAAGAAGTAACCAGTTGTGTAAATTGAACATTAGTAGTTTTTTAGGCACAGTTAGCTTCTCAGGACCAGCAAACAAGCCACACGGGGACCTATAAACATGGAGGCAGGAACATCAGGTGTTCTGGTTTTTTTTTTTTTTTCCTGGCTTTAAGTAATTTTTTTAAATGTTTTCTCTAGTGTTGGATGGTTTTTGTCATGATTGTGTGCAATTTCTCACGACTGTCTTAGTGAGTAAACTTTAAAAGGTTCTGACTCCAGAATTTTCTGCACAAGTTTAAATGCATATGTATTACTCTTATAAAGGGTTTGCAGTGGCTCTTATTTCTCTTGCTTTCTTAGGAATAACCAAAATTTAAAACAATTACCCAAAAGTCTGTTTCAGGTTAAGATTTTCATAATAACCTAAATTTAGATTCTGTGTCAGATATCCAACTAATGGTAGGAGTTTAACGGTTTGAAGCTTTGATCCCTTCTTGATGCCGAATTTCGGATGTAGGAGCATGAACTGAAAAATCTTATTCCTAAACACATTATTTATTTACTACATTCAGCCTCTTAGTGTTATCCAAGAGTGGTTTTGTTGGTTCCTCCCAATGTGCACAACCAGCAGCCTGAATACTTTAAAAATTGCCACCTGGCATTGCTCTCTACTTGAAGACCTCTAAATACACTGAAAAATACTGTTTTCTTGTAAAAGTCTAAATGCATGGCCTAATTTTTAAGAAGACAAACCATCCAAAATCTCCCCAAATTTCAGAGTGGAGTTCTGAAATTCCTTTTGTAGGCTGAGATTTTGATTTGGGCTGGTCGTATTCAATTACTCTGGATGGGAACAAGTGTCAGGGTGTCCAAGACCCATTGTGGACTCTGGGAGCTCTCAGCATTGTTTACTGGTGTATCTAAAAGCACATGCTTTTATTTTGGTAATGCAGTGCTGGGGATCTGTTACAAATCATCGTGTTTGATGCTATTCCCTTCCAGTCTACAGCAAAAAGAGAGACTTGGAGAGTTTTGCTGGTATCTGGTTCTGCAATGAGCTGAGGGATGTACGAGCCTTTGTTGTCGCTTTCTGCATCAGTGAAAACAGGGAGCTTCAAATGTATTTTTAGATTTTTTCCCCCTTTTTTTCCCCCCCCCTGTAGAAAGCTGAGGAATCATTTTGTTGTCCTGACAAGTAGCTAATGAAAGGATTCTTAAAGAGAATCTAAAGATAGCAGCATGTCTTACCCAGTTTCTATTTACAAATCTATTCCTTGTAATCAAATACAAGGTTTGGGTTTCAGGTTTTTGGTGTTTTGTTTATTTGTTTCTGTGTGGGTTTGTTTTAGTTTTTTTTGCTAAGGGCCAAATGGAACCACCATGAAGCCTCCCGTCCTTTAATAAAAGTCCATCAAAAATTAGTTCGTAGTGGTCTGGTTAGAGCCAGGTACAAGCTGTGGTATCTGTTACAGATGGCTTTGAGCCATTCTTTTAAGTCATCTATTGACCTGCTGGACCCCAGCAATCAATTAACAATTTATGACAGCATATACAGTATCGTTCACTGTCTTCTATAAATGAGGAGTATTTCTTTCAAAAATTGAAAAAATTACAGGATAATTCTAAAATTTAGACCTGGCACTCCCACGGTTTAGTGCCAAGCTGGACTTCTGCTTTAAAGTGGGGTTCTGTGAGTAAGAGGAGACATCTCAAAATAGGTAACAGGAAACATATATTGCAGTTGTATTTTTTAAGTGGCTACATGAGATATTGTTATTTAAAATTGGATGTGCAAGAGTGTAAATGCTAATAGAATAATACAGTGCATTAGCTGCACATCAGCATGTCCTGCTTGAAATGATAACTTGCAAGTAATATTTGTCACTTAAAATTCATGTGCAGTTTCTATGACTTATCCAAGTAGCAAAACCGAAAACCAGAGGTTTTATGAGAAAATGATTTTTCAGTTCAGGAACTGGAAAGTAACAGGGAGGATAGTTTTGGTCCAAATCAAGCTGATTCACTACTCCCTCTCCATTTTTTCACTATGAAGAAGCAAGTATCTGTGTTTAGTGAGGAGTATAATGCTTTCTTCAGCCCAAAACAAAGCTGTTGGCTCTGTTACAGGCTTCCTTAAGAAGGAAAGGTCAGACCTAAGTGTATGCTTAAAAAATACTGATTATGGTAGAACCGTGATAATTTGTTACCCTTAAGGCAGGTCCCTCTGTTGTTCTTTGCATGGCACTATTAAATCTATACTGAGTCAGTGCTGGGATTGCCTGGATCCCAGACCCTGTTTAAATTACATATTTAGGTGTTTTATATCAGTGTAGTATTTGAAGAAGTGGTGTTGGGGGGCTCCATCTCTGAAGTCATAGCTGCTGAGACATCCCCTGTGATCCCGGCGAGGACCGAGAAGTGTGCTGGTGTCCTGGCCAGCCACACTGGGGGCTGAGCTGTGTGCGGGATTAGTGCCAGCCTGGTTTTCCTCTGCCTCATTTTGCATCTTTGGTGAATCCAGGACAAATGTGTAAATTGTTTTGCGTTGACAAAAACTGCATTTTTAAGTAAGCTGCTTGCCTGGATTTATCCTCGATCACTGGTAATAGCTACACAAGCTGCTCCCGCTCTCTCCTGCCAGTGTGCTCAAAGCCTGACTTGGAAACCAGCAGCAGCCATGCAAGTTTATTTGCTTTTTACAGTTGCAGCTCTCGGGCTCTGTGCTAGCACAGCTAATTGAAATGGGGGGCAGTGGACCAGCTGTCTGGCTGTTGGTGGCTCCTCAGTGCACCTTACGTTCAACACCTATTTCAACAACTATCAGATAATAACACCTACTACTGGGAACCAATAGGGGGTTCCTTGAAGTATTGTTTTTGCATTTTTTTCCTCATGTCCATCCCCTATCCCAACAGTTCTGTATCCCATGCTTCCAGTCTTGGGTCAAATTGCAATATTTGCACTTTATATCCTTTGAATTCTCATTGGTTTTATTGTCCACTCCTGTGTTGAATTCTCCAGTGATTTTTGTATGGTCTGATTCTTGCTTCATTCATCACTTCTGGCATTTCCCATGAGTGGTGATCCCATATACAGCATCCCTCTGTATTTCTGATCTTCCCCTCATACTTCTAAATTTATGTCCCTTTGCCTAATTTCATTGTATACGTACTTTCCTCCCCTTAGTTTGCTGTTCAGATATTTTGCCTGGTGAGTGCAAGACTTTATTTTTTTTGGTAGAAGACTCAGAATAGCAAAGATGAGAAAATAAACAGAAGTCAGCAGCACGAGGATATTGTGTCTGCTAAGCTGAAAACAGCTTCAGTGCACAAACCCACTTGTCGAT
>VYXB01005458.1:294505-485939 GCA_013397135.1 Pachyramphus minor | reverse complement strand
GGGGAAGAACATTTTGTCTAAAGGCAAATAAACTGCCAACAACAGGATTTCTTACACCTTCTTTAGAGCATCTGCCCCATATCACTTCCAGATGTATCTGTTGATCTCTATTGCTATGATTTTTCCTATAAACCTAATTCTTCCCATTTTAACAGGATATATAAAATCATTATTGCAGTCAGAATATGAAAAAAAAACCCCAACAAATCAACCACTTCATTTGCTGAGATCAGGGCTTTTTGTTCTTTTTTTGGAGGTGCCAAATCTGTTCATCCTCCCTGGAACTAGATAACAGCATCAGAAACACTGTGTAACACTTCTAGTGGGAATCCAGGGAAGACCTAAATCTGTAGTCTTTCAATTTAAAATAATGTTAAATAGTAGAGCTGCAAAGAGCTTTTGAAAACAGCCCGATTTGGAGCACCTACCATTTCTAGGTGCTAAGCAGTTCAGAGGATTGTTAGTTAGAGACAACAATAAAAGCACGGTAGATCCCAGGCTGGTAAAGTCCTCCTTGTTGGAATTACATCGTTAGTGGTGGCATTTGTTAAAGGGAGAAAGTGAGCAGGGAATAAGTTGTTGTACAATAGGGATGCTAATGAGTGATTTTTTTTTTTTTTTTTTTTAAATCCAAACTCTTTAAAATGGGTATTTGTAAAACACCTTTTCAAGCTTTTGCTGCCTGTAAAGTCGATTAGATTCACTTAATGGCTATGAAAATCTACATCTGATGTGGTTTCAGAACCTGCCAGTGTTCAGAGGATAACATCAAGCTGTGCCTCTCGGACAGCGATTTCCATTTGGGAATAAGCCATCATCAGGTTTTATGGGTCTTTTTTTGAACCATCAGTAGTCTGAAAAACATCAAAGCATCTGCAAGGATTCTTGAGAAGTGGGAACATTTTTTTCATGGATAACTCAAATAGCTAAAGAGGATTTCAGTGAAATTTAAAAAAAATCTTACATAACCCCCCATGTTCACTGAGACTGAACTCTTGGGACAGTTTGGCTTAAAGATTCAGTGGAGCATTTGCTTTAACTTAATCATGGGCTTAAATCCCTTGTCTCTTGCTGGCAGTTGAGTGTTTTACTTAGGGGCATCCTTCAATATAGGTCCAAGTGCTCTTTGGGCATTTAGTGGAGACCTGTGATGTAAATGAAAAGTGCAGTGGTGGAGTAAACCAGTGGAGTTTGCTGTGTGTGTGTGCTATCAGCTGCCTACAAGATGAATTTATGGTGTTTTAGGGAATACTGGTGCATTGGAAAGGACTTTTAACTGTGAACCTGCTCTTAGGTACATTCATTCTGCTCTGTCTTAGCATTGGGTGCAGGGCATTTAATGTTGTCTTTGTAGCTGAGAAAATCCAACAGATCTTCAAAATACTGCAGTTCTACCCAGATCTGTGTGGACTTGCATCTCTTCTTGCTGTAGCGCTGCTCATATTTGTAACCTGATCCCCTTTCCACAGATCCTTGGTGAATGAGCTTGCCACAGTCTGACGGTGCACGGCATTAAAGTATCTGCTTTCACTAGGCCTGAACAGCCTGCCCTTCATTTCCCGTATGTCTTCCCAATGGAATGAGATGTGGCCTGTTACCTACTCACTTCATTAATTTATTTTACAGATGTCTTTCAAATCACTGGCTCTTGTGACTGATATTGAGGCTGGGGCTCCAAAGAACCCCATTCACGTGGATATGAAGTGTAAGGTGCTGATAGATGGTTATCACAGGAGTTCTTGGATCAGGCTTTTGTAGGGATGTTTTGGCCTGATTGGTCTGCCATAGTAGTCTGAACACGTGGCAAACTGGTTTTTTCCCATTTTTTAATTTTAGAGATGTAGAGATTTACACATGTAATTTTCATTTTCTGCTAATGCATCATCCACAACAGGTCCATTGTCTGTGCCCAGCCTGACAGATGTTCATGTATTTATGGATGTAGAATTTTCTTACACTGCCACGTTAAATAAATGTGCTAGTTTCAGTCTGGAGTAGTGGAGTTCAGTAGAATTATACCCAAGGCATATTGGTTTTATTGTGCTGGGAGAGGGATGTAGAAATGCGCTGATTTTTAACAAGAGCAGGCATCCAGGTACGTGTTCTTCTGCACCATAGCAGGGCTCTGGCTTTACATGGGGCATTGCCACGTGTTTGCTGAGAGTTAGAAGATTGAAGCAATGTGTGGTGATGGAGGTTTGTGCTGCTTGGGAGGCCTTGCTGGGGTCTGCACCCTGACCTATCGAAAGGTATTTCTTCTCATGGCAGGGAGTTGGAACTACATGATCTTTATGGTCCCTTCCAACCCAAACCACTGTAGGATTCTATGACTTGGGACAGAAGGAGGTGAAGTCTTGACCCAGTGTTTGCCCTCCTTGCTGTGTAGGGCTCCAGCAGAGCTCTTTACCTTGGCACGTGGCACATACTGGAGCAACCTTACACCAGGGCTTTGTTTGGCTGAGTTAGGTATAAATGTGACAGCTCCCCAGAGATTAAATATTCACCATAAATGTGGAGAAGTAAGAGGGCTGCAGGCAAGGAAGGTGTTCATTTACAGCGGGAGCTGCAGTGGGGTGGCCATGGGTGGAAGTGGTCCCTGAAGGATGGTAGGTTGCCTTCACAGGCTTCCCCTGCTGGAAAAAAAGCCTGTGCTTATTTTCAAGGAGAGAACACTCATTGCAGTAGTGTCCCTGGGAGTCCTGGCTGTCCCAACAGCTCATTTACCTCAGAAGGGCTGAAGATCCCCAGACAACATCTCAGGAGGGCTCAGCATCTCCTGAAACCAGGCTTTACAAGCACAGCACGATGAGAATGCAGTGGTACCTCTGTCTGCTGATTCTGCTTGGTTATTTGAGTCAGCACCCACCTGGCTGAGGGTTGGGTTGGAGATGTGGGAAGGTGCAGATACCAGGAGGTACCTGTAGCTGTCAGTGGATCAGGTTCAGCTCCACAGCAGCACTGGAGGGCACCTCAGGGTGTGGAGGGGAGAGTACCTCCTTCCCTGCTCTTCCCAAGTAGGATGGACTGGTTGGTCTGTTGTAGGAGAGAGTCATTGCTCTAGGTAGGCCTCCAATGTTAGAAACATGATGGTGTTAAAAGCACTTCAGGGATAGTAGGAAATTCTGCTTCCAGAGAGGTCTGGTAGTTATCTATTCATTTATTTATATGGGTCAGGATTTGCATTAGTCCTGTTGCTGCTTCTCGCCTTGGATGTCAGAAGTGCATGTCAGACCACTGTTCAAAGGGAAAGGCCTTGCTTTTTTTTTTCCTCTCAACTTCCATGCCAGGATGAGCATCTCTGCAGAGACAATGTGCCACTTCAGTGGCAGCAGGGCAGAGAGGCTGAAGTTAGTTGACCCAAGCATGATTCTCCTTAGCAACTTTATTATCATTTCAGTTTCCTTATTATTTAGCCACCTGCTCCTTACCCAGAGATCAGGGGAATAGTTTGACCAGGTTAGGTCAGGCAGGATTGGTTCCATTGAGAAGCGCCCAAACGAACATCCTTGGTGAGCAGCTGGGGAGGACAGAGGTTGTGAGAAGTCCTTCAGTGCCACCCTCACTCCTCAGCTCCTGAGCTCTTCCCAGTCCATTGCAATGGATTTGGGAGGCTCATCTTGGTGCAGCAGCTGGTGACTATTCAGATGCTGTGATGTCATGGGGTGGGTGTCCTGGTTGGATGCCTGTGCTCTGAGAAGGGTATGTGTGCAGCACCATTTCAAGCTGTTGTGCTAGAAATAGGAAGAAATATTTATTCCTTGCAATAGACTCAAGGAGATCAAGCCATTTACCACCTGACTTCAGATTGTGTTAGTACCAAATCTGTGCCCTGAACCTTTTCTTTTTTCCTTATGTCTTCTTCTGTGTTGAGTAGTAAATTCTTTACTGTGGTTTCAGAGGAAATATAACTCCTTGTGACTGCTACTTCACTCCTGTAGATTATTAATACAATGGAAAGTTAGAGGTCAGAGAGGTTTGATTCATTGTGTTAGTAACAAGGTAGGATTCTTGTGAAACTCATGTAATCTGGAGAAGGAAAGGCTTTGAATGCAGCAGCGCTGTATCTATCATTGGTATTAGGAGAGTACTGTGGTAACTTCTCTTTTCCGTGCAGGGTTTGGTGAAGTGCAGTCCCTGTCTATCAATTCCCAGCACACCCTAGGGAGGAAAGCAAAGGAGCTGCCCTGAGGTCTGAGACTTTTCTGCTCAGTGTTTCTGCACCATAAATATTGCTCACTGCTCTTCATTGTTGTTGCTCGTTGGCTGCTGTGGTAGGAAAGCTCTCACACAGAGGCTCATGAGGGCAACAGGAATGTGCTAAGGGGGGGAAAAACCTGTTCAGAACCACTGAAATAGGCTGTACAGCGTGGTTTGGCTGAATATATGCACACAACTTTACCCAACTCACAGCTGAATGTTGTGCTTTTGGCCTTTCCTGTCACTTCTCTACCTTGCAGATGTAGATTAGGGTGTGTCTGCAGAACCAGTCAGCATCTGCACGAGCACTTGGGGATTCCAATCCTCTGCATTGGGATCACATGCTGCAAAATGCAGTCAGTTACCTGCCAGGGGGGTGGCCTCTTCCCAACGCTGCCATGCTGATGCCCCTAAGAGTAATATATGCAATGTAGTCCTGTTTGGGGCTGTGTTTCAATTTTCTGTGTGGGAAGTTTGGTTTGTTGTCTTTTAGGGTTTGTCTGTCACTTTTTAAATATGTAAATGTTTTTAGTTGCTCCCTTTGCCTCACCTCATGCTATTGGGAGGGGAGGCACTTCTCAGCCTTGTTTTTGACTGATTTAAAGAGTTGGCATCGACAGATGTTATTCTGTCCTAGTGCACCATTATGCCATATCTTAAGTTTGAACCTACATCTTGGGTACAATTCATCTTACCTACCTTGTTCCTGACTGAAAGTAGGTGGTTGCAGTGAGCTCTGTAGGCTTTTGCTGTGATCTTTTGCAGAAGAGGGGCTCTCCCAGAGCGTGACTCACCTTAAAGGTTGTTGACCTCAGAACAGCATAAAACTCCTTGGAAATCCTTGTAGAGCTCAGAAATGCGTTTATTATTTAACCTTAAGTAAATAAACCTTGGTTTCTCTCTTTGCTGTGAAGCTTTTGGTGCAATACCTGTGTAGATATAGGCACTTCTGTTGAATAAAGGGAGCCTTGGCTAAATTTGGAGCATACAAGTAATGATGGATGGCGAAAATCATATTGATTCTATCTGTATTCCCTGTATGATTTATGGCTAGGCCAACTGCTAAGCTAAAGGAAGACATTCAATGCTTATTGCTCAGTCCCTTTTTACAGTAAAGCATATAAAGTCAGCCAGCAAATAATGAATTCTAGAACATCCACTAATTGTAGATTTTCCAGTTTTTTCAGTGTTTGGAAGTGGAAATTGCTGTAAGGTGAATTCAGTACCTTTTGAAAGCAATAAAGCCATGTACTGAAAGATTGATGTAGAAGATGGAGACTGAGCCTTAACAATGTCCTTTTAAGGAGCTGGCTTAAAACACAACCAGCAGCACATTTCATCTTATAAACTAATTTCACTAACGATGAGCTAATTATCACATCAGTCTTTTGGAGCTGGCAGGACCCAGGCTATCAAACCTGGCAGAACGGCTTTATTTCTTTTTTCCTTTAAACTTCTAACTAAAAACCAGTCTAAAATCTAAAGCATTGGTTTAGTTAAGGTCTGACTCTGCAGTCGATGGGCTTAGTGTGGATTTTGCATGCATAGGGAATATCTACTCTGAAAGTAGTTTAAATACTTTTTCCTGGTTTTGCCCGTTTGTGCAGACTGGTCTGTTCTGCTGAGCCAGCTCCATTGTGCCGGGACTCATCATCCAGTCAGCCCTGAGGACAATGCCAGGCCAAAATCACATATTATAGTCTTCATTCACTCCTTTAAGCTATTTAATTCTTTGCTTATTGATAACAATTGCTCACATGCCAAACCCACAGGCACTGCCTGGTTTCTCAATCTGTGCTTTCCCTTGATGACCCAGCAGCAGGTAGAGCCCTGGTCGCCCCATCAGTGGTTTTGTATCTCCATTCCTGGTGTTGTGTCCTTCTTTTCAGCAGCAGAGAGATGGGCCAGGCTAAATCTGTCCAGATAACTAGGCAATTTCTAATCCCCCACAACTGCTTCTACAGCTTTTTCTTGAACAGTTGTTATACATCGGCTTTATTACAGTCTTTACTTTTCAAGGTGCAGCATGGCCAGTAAAAAGAGCCTGATAGAAGGTTTTAAAGTCCTGCTGTTACACTTCTTAATATAGCACCCTCTGAAATGTGCTGGAAGGGCTGTCTTTATCCCATCTGCGGCATCGCCTGGATTTCTAGCTGTCTCATCAAAAGCCTGTTCCTGCGCTGTGCTGAGCGCTTCCTGGGGCTTTGCTGAGCCCCCCCTCCGCTGCTGTCACACGTGGTGACACTCTGGGCCCTGGGGGACTGGAGGCTGTTTGAAAAATCAACCAGTGAAGTGCTGACATGGGGGGGGCATGGCCACTAACAGCTTGCATTGATCCAAACGTCCAGCCTGGGCCCCCACAAAGCTTTGTAGGGTGAGGTGCGTGGGCAGGAACTGTCATAGAGGTATTTCAGAGGAACAGGGTGAGGTTTAAAGCAAAGGTTTTAAGAAGATTAGAAATGCCTGCTGGGTTATGTCCCCAGCAGTGACAGCAGGAGATGCTGTCGAGGACCAAACCTGGCTACTTCCTAAAGTCCCTTTGCTGCAGAATTTGGGTTTTATTTTCTTCTGTCAAAATATTAGAGTGAAAGTAAACTATAGCTAGCTGTCGACATCTTGGGCGGTTTCTGGGGGGCTTTGACATCCCAAAATGGAACACCCGTGATACAGTAGTTAGGTGCTTTTGAGGAAGGACCAGCTCCATCTGGAAGTGCGGAGCAGGCACTGATGAAAATCAGTTCTCATACTGTTATTCTAAATTGCAAATCCACCACCCTTTCCAATGCCAGGTGAAGGTGAACCTGGGCTGCAGCAAAACGCCCCAGTGGGACTGTCACCTGTACAGCGTGTGCTGCTGCTGCTGCAGGTTTATCAGCACTGGCACTTTACAGCATACACCAGTCTGAATACAAATATGGTTTTGGGTTTGCACAGATGTTTAGGCTAGCTGTTGCCTGCAGTCTAAAACCCCATTGCCCGATCTTGTCTCATTTTATGCTCGTGTTTATCAGCTGCAGAGGCCACCTCTGAATTTTTGTCTCCTGGATCAGTTTGAGGCCTATTGTTTGTGGTGGAATGGGGTCAGTGTTTTCTGGTAGTGAGTGTGGTGGAATGGGGTCAGTGTTTTCTGGTAGTGAATGTGGTTCCATGGACATATGGTCAAATGCTGGATGTCACTGTCATCCCACTGATTCCTTGCTGCTTGCAGCTCTGGAGGCTTTGCCTGAGCTTGGGGGTTGTTGCAAGTAGTTTCAGCCCTCAGTAACAACACAGGTGAAAGGTAACAAGGATGGAAAAGAAGGGAGGTGGAGAATTAGATGAACTGGTTGCTCAGAACCAAATTTTCCATCTTTCTTCATGCTGTGTAAGTGATCTCATCACCTGCTGCCCAGATGCCCCATGGATCAAGGGGTGTCACCCACCCCTGGCACTGCCCTTTGCTTTTCCAGCATGGAATTGTTTATAACAGGGCAATAAGTCCTGCAGTGGTAGGTTATGTGGAGTTATTTATGAGGAAGAAGGAGTCTCACAGCATTTCTAATTTCATGCATGAATAATTCCCATGTCCCTGACATTTTTTGTTCCCCCATGCCTGGGCCTTGTGTGGTGCAGTGGGATGGTCGCGGATGTCAGGAGTGCCGGAGTCAGGGTCTCTTGCGTCTCACCCAGTTTCCATAGACATAAACTACACTGAAATGCCATTATTTTGTAGGAGCCCTCCAGGAATGCCTTTAACTGAAGTGCAGAGTTTTTAGCAGAACTTGTGGGAGCTGCCATGCAGCCCTGCTTGAAGCCGAGAGAAATTAGAAAGGTGGAAAGGAGAGAAACTCAACACGCGGGAAAGATGGAAGTAAGGAGGGATAATGGGATAATGGCATACCTCATAAACAGAGACATAAGTCCCTCCCCATCCTGGCTAGCTGAGCAGCTGCAGTCAGTGGCAGGGACAGCTGTTGCCTGTCCTTGGTTAGTCCCTGTGCTCAGGCTACCCATGTCTGGCTGGGTGGCAGCCGCTGTGCCACGTCTGTGCCCCAAACTCCTGCTGCTGGCAGCATTCACATCACGGCAGCCAAGCCGTCCCCGGAAGAACCTCATTTTCCCCTTGATGTTGATTTAACTCGGCTGGTCTGCCCTGAATTTCACCAAGGATGGAAGGGAAGGAGGAGGGAGAGGTGCCTCAAGTGCTCAGTAGTCCTTCTGCTCCCTCTTCAAAACCCAGATAGAATAAAAGGGCAGGGATTTAAATGGCATCAGCCACACACAGCCATGGCACAGCCAGCTTTGTCCACTTGCTGCCACTCACAGTCTGTCTCACTGACAGTGATGTATATAAATAGTGCTGGCAGGAGGAGAGGCCAGACACTGAACTTCGGGGCTTTTTAATGGGTTATCTGTAAATAGGTAATAATGGCACTGCACCGTGTCCGGTGCAGGACCCCCAGTTCCTTCTGTACTGCCCTGCTTGAATCACCCCTGCTTGGCTCAAAGGGCTGCTGCTCTGGCCAAAGTCACATCAAGAGATGGCACAGGAGGCTGAATAAGTGACTCCAAGGGCAAATATTTAAAGCTTCATGATGGGACAGTGTGTTGCATTTCCTCTGTCGCACTGTTTCCAGAGTTTGTTTGCAGAGGTGTCACACCAGGCTATGTCACAGAACGTCAGCAGGTTGCAAGGAGGAGTCAGGGGCATTCAGATCTTTGGGATTAGCAAGGCTATCGCTTTTGGCACGCCTTTATGTATATTAAGAACAAGGGACACAGGCAATTGCAGGTCCTGTCCTATGGGAAGCATGGGGATGAATTTGAGTCTTTTGGTGTTTGGATTTTTTTTTTTCCCCCTTTTGCCCCTTTGTAGAAGCCTGGGGAAAATGTAGGAGAGGGATGTTTGCCTTGTCCAGGATGTTGCTTCTCCCAGTGAAGCCCTGAAGACACACACTGAGCCTGTAGGCAGCCTCCCTCCCCATCCCAGAGCTCACACCTGCATGTCACATCTCTTCCAGGGATGCAGGTTCCTATTTTTAATTTTGGAAGTCCTGGTCTTCCAAAAGACTTTTTATCTTACTATCAACTTCCTCTTCTCATGGTGGCCAGTCCTTGGATGCTTTCCTGGCTCTGCTGCAAGCATGCAGAGGAGCTGGTGCTCGCCTGGTGCGTTCCCAGCAGTGGTGATGGAAACTGTTGAGCATCTCTGCTAGCCCCCTCATCTGGAGGGTGCTCCAAGGACATCACCTGGCACAGCTTTGAGCTGAGAGGGGAACTGCTCACATTTGTGTTGCTGTGACATATCAAAGCAGAACTGAAAGTCACAGTCAGTGCTTGAAGGGATATTGCCTTGAGAAGTTGCGTGTCTGTCTGGAAATCATGTTCCACAAATAAGCCTCTGAGAATTAATGACAGCTGAGCTGCAGGAGATAGTAGTGCCACCTCTGAAGAAAGAGGGAGAAGACTGGCCCTTTCATATATACTTCCAAGGAAAACTTTTTCCCACAGGGATGCATCCCTGTGAAATTAGCACCAACAGTCGGTGGTGGCTGCAGGAGCTGCTCTGTCCCCCCTCCAGCCCTGAGAAAAGTCATCCCCTCAGTGTGTAGGTGCTGGCACTAAGGAGGATCCAAGCGTGAGTTCAGAATGTTTTGGGGAAGCAGAACTTTTCTTGTTCTTCTGGGAGTACTAGAACTTTCTAGGAAACAATGGATTTGAAAAATATCTATCTGGAAGACAGAGCTTTGCTTCCTTCAGAGCAACACACTGCTGTTAAATTCTGGAGTTTGGGGTAGTGGTCCTTGAGTGCTGAGTGCCTTAGGAAAGGTGTGGGAACCTGCTGTTGTCAGTCACGTGGGACTCAGGCTGGTGGGAAAGGCTGATGTCTCTCTGTCCCCCTCTCTTCTAGCAGTACTCTCTGCTGTTGCTTTTGGCTCCAGTCTTTCCACCCATCCACCCACTGGCCTTTTATTCATCAAAAGGTGTAGAAGAACTTGCAGCAAAAATAAATGAATTTATTTTCACCCACCACCCATCCTCGTCGGCTCTGTGGGGGAGAGCTGTGCAGCTCATGACAGTGGAGGAGGGTGGGAGAGGAGGCTTGCAGGCACAGCCAGAGAATTGCATGGCATGTCCTCCTTGGCAGGAGAGAGGAATAAGTGGCCAGTGTGCTGCCACCGCTCCAGGGAAGCCCCTGGGGTGCGGCACCAGCAGCAGTGTTTGGAGCCTGAGGGCAGCCTGTGTGCTATGGGAGATGGGTGGGTGGACTAGAAGAATGTTCTGTTTTGGTCTTCAGATGCTGGGAATCATCCTTAAATTTAGAGCAGAAAGACACTGCCATCTTGTGTGCTTTCAGGCCCTGGGTACCATCAGCTGAGGAACTGTGTCTGGTCTTGCTGTGAAGCATGAACAACCCAAAATCATGTTCCTTGTTACAAACATCACAGCCATTTTGTGCCTTTCTTGTACGTGCCTGTATTGCAAGGTGTTGGGGTTTTTTAAACAGAAGTTTGGGTTGAAAGAGACCTCTAAAGACCAACTAGTTCCAATACCCTGCTGTGGGCAGTGATACCTTCACTAGACCAGGTTGCTCAAGCCCCCATCCAGCCTGGTCTTGAGCGCTGCCAGGGATGAGGCATCCACAGTTTCTCTGGGCATCCAGTTCCAGTGCCTCACCACCATCATGGTAAAAAAAAATTTCTTCCTTTATTATGTCTTTTGCCTGCGAGTTCCTGATGTTTAGACTGTGGTGAGGCAGCACGCTGAGGGACTGGAAAGAGCTAAGGAAGGTGGTGGTGCATTTTCCATGGCTGCTTCTCCTCACTTTTGCAGTTGGCAGCCCTGAAGGAAGCAGGGAACAGTGCTGCAAAGAGGCTTGGTGTTTGGCTGGAAACAGCTCATGCCTCTGGAAGGTCCCTCCAGTGCTTCAGAGTGGTGTTCACAGGGCAGCTCTAATTACATGGAAGACATCCATGAAGAACAGATTGTGGAGAGAGCTGGAAGGGCTTTGGATGACCATAGTGATGGCTTGGCAGGTGGACGGCAAATGAAGGTGAAGGCAGAGACAGAGGTGCTGCCAGAAGATGAATATCTGAAAGGATAAGGCAAGTTGTAGCTGTCAAGGTCTGTGTTTATCTTTGCAGCAGTGATTATTTTCAGATAGCATGTGAGAGAGTAAAACGTCAGCTCCTGCTATTAATAGTGCTGCAAACAAGGCTGTTCCTCCTTACTGACAGGTGAGATGTGTTAGTTTGTCTCATCCTAGGTAGGAAAAAGTTCAAAAACAAGCTCAGAGTCAATCCCCTCTGTCCAGGAAAGGTGGGGAGGAGAACCCCCTGCCAAGCCCTGGGGTGTGGCAGCACAGGGTGGTTTTTCCAGGGTGCTTCTGTGCTGCTCCAGAATAAGTGCTGCTGGAGAGTGGATATGGTGAGGAGCTGGAGCTGGCTAGCATTGTGGAAAACATACTATCATAGGATAGTTTGAGTTGGAAAGGGCTTTTAAAGGTCATCTAATTGAGTTTAGGTAAAAAGCACTCTGAAGGCCTTCAGCATTCCTGCTCTGAAGCTGGAGGGTTTTCCCAGAGGAGAGAAGGTCTCAGCCCAAGGTCAGCAGAACATGGTGTGATCCCAAGACAGCATTCAGTGGCAAATCCTCATCCAAATGGGATGCAGCTGCCTAGAGGAGGGATTTGACAACCCCACAGGGGAAAGCTGCTCCTAGGCTTGTAGCCACATCTGGGAACTTGAGGTGTCATCAGCAGGGTGAAGGATCTGGCTACTGGTGATCCTTGGAGCAGATGGAGACATGAGGTGGGCAGTGTGAGAGCTGAATACAACTCGCATTGTTTAAGCAGATGTGTCCTGTCTGTGGCTAATTACAAGCATTATGTGCACAACACACACTGGGAGATGTGCCAGATACTGTTTCTTTTCACGTTGAACTCAAAATCATTATAATTAAGTTTTAAAGTTGTAAGTAAAAACTAACAAAGAGCGTAGGTTTGCAGTCATGCTGCTTGCATCCAGGGCTGGTCCCTGCTGGGAGGGACAGCGGTGTGGGGGCATGGAGAGGGCAGGCAGAGGAACTGGGAATGTGAAGGTTTTGGGGGTCTGCGGTGGTGGGTTTAAATTTGGGGTTTAAATAGGCAGAATACCCCAAAGTACTAGAAATGTGCTGTTTTACAAATGTGGGAAGTGTTGCTGAGTGAGCTTTAGCAGCCTCTCAGGTTTGGTGGGTAGAGACAGAGGAGAGGTGTTTGCTAAGAAGGGAAAATAGGGAATAAAAGTGGGAAGCAATCACGGAAGCAATTGTGTAACCTCAGGCTGAGAGGAACTTAGATTGTGTCTCTGGTTTGAGGCAATGAGACAGCCTTGCTGAAGAAGCAGCTTCAGGAGGAGTTGCTGCGCATGGGGCTGGATGAGGGGGATGTGACAGTTGTGCCACCGGCTGCAGCTCAGGGGATACCAGCTGATGGCTGCTTTGAGGGCTTTAGGGGGGCTGCCCCACAACTGAGTGGGTGCTGGGGATGAACCACTGCGCCACAGGAGCGATGGCTGTGTGTGTAGGGGTGAGGATCCCTGTGGCCCTGACGTTGTGGTGTGGTTGCCATCTGGCCAGAGGTGTGATGGATGGGCTGGGGAGTGCCTTGGGCACCTCCACCACGTGATGAACAGCTGAAAAACAGCGGTGAGCTCTCTACCCTGCGATTTGTATTCGGAGGGAGGGCGGCTGCTGGATTTCAGTGCTTGTAGGTGTTCATCTGGGGTCGTGTCTGAATAAATTACAGTGTGAGATCCAAGCGAGCACAGGGGAACAAGCCGCACTGTCAACGCAGCAGCGGAGCAGAGACATCTTAACTGCTTGTGATAAATGGGTCACGATGGGCCCTGGTGTTTTAAAAATTAGCAGTTGGCCTAGATAGCAGCAGCAGAATGACTTGCAGGGGGAATGCAAGTGAGCGTCGCTGGAGCTGTGCATTGCTCTGAAGATGGGGGTGAGCCTGGTGTGCTGGGGTGAAACTGGGCTGCTTCCCCACCCTTTGTTTATACCTGGCTCTTCCTTGGCAGCTGGGCTGTGCTGCAGGGAAGTGGGGAAGACCTTGGCCTCTCTTTCTGATGGCTTTGTGCATTTGTCAAGGTGCACCTTTGATAAGGTGCATTTGTCCTGCAGGCAGCAGCTGGGGAGGCACTTCCCACCACCCCTCCAGTGCTTTGCTTTCCTCCAGTGACAAAGTACTCTGAGTTGTTTTAATAATTTTTCCCCCAGTTTTGTAGGGGAAGTGAAGCTGTGCACCCTTAAGCACCCACCTGGGCTGTTTGGTCTTACATGTGTAAGACTCTTAGATGTGTTGTGCATTTGGATTGGGTTGGTTGGCAGGGTTGGCGCTAAAGATGGAGCTGCTGCCCAAGTCAGGTTCTCTTCTACTTAGTATTGGGGAAGAAGGCCACTGCCTGCACCAGGGATTTCTCCTGTGATGGGGTCCTCTTCCTCTGGATGAAACCATGTTGTTCCAGAGCACTGAAAGTCAGTGCTTTCCTTCTGGGCAAAACACCTCACAGCAGAGTGACTGTGCTGAGCCCCTGTACTCCAAAAGCACAGCCTATTCTTTTAACTACATCCTCATCCCTGGAGCAGTGTGCCCGCTTACCAGTGCTGGTGTGACTGAGGATGAGCTGGTTTTTCTTGCCAAAACTATGTGGCTTTGGCATGAGTTGCTTGAGCACAGTGTTTCCAGCTCGTGAGAGGCTCTCACCTGGCACAGGCCAGCAGAGGAGAAGCAGCAGTAGCTCCAAAGCAAGGGGGACCTGGCCACAAGCACCCCAACTGCAAGGAAGGAGTGGGTGAGCCTGGTCTTGACTGTGCACAGGAGATGCTCTTTCTGGGGTGTGTTTATCACCACCATCACTGCTGGTGCTGTGCTGCCATTAATGGTCACAGTTTCTCACTACCAGCATCTTGCTGCCCAGTTTGGATTTTCTGTTTGAAGCTGTCTCAGGCAAGTTGTGCACTGAAGTCTGCAAGAGGAGAATGCAATATGTAACATATCTGACGTGCATGGAGAGAGGTCAGAAACAAGCCAGACAGTCACTTATTTAATTTTTCATATCAGGTCCTTGTGGATGGAGAAGCGGGTGGCAGGAGGAGCCACTGGGAGTCGTGAGCAGTCAGGACAGCTGTTGCATCACACTTGAAAAGCAACATCTTCATGAGTCCCAATGTGAGGTTGAGACCATGGCTCAGTGCCTGCCCCACAGCAGACAAACCTTTCCCCAACCTGGGGAGACCCCACCAGCTCCTCATCCCACACCACAGATGCTCCCATTCTGTTCTGAACTGGCTCCCCACCTCTCACCACAGCACTGGGGAAAGAAACTCAGCCTTTTCCCATCCTCACTGTCATTCAGTTTAATCCTGCCCTCTCAAGTCTCCAAAGATGCTCTGTGCACCACCCTGTGGTTCTTCCCCATGGGCTCCGACCTGTGAGGCTGCCTCTGCTCCCTTCAGAGATCACAGGTCTGCCCAGAACACATCAGCTTCTCTCAGCTGGTCAGTCCAGCCTGATGGTGTCCTGCCCATGCCTCGGGTGAGCTGTTTACCTGGAGATGAGAGCTTCTGAAAAGTGCAGCCTCCAGTAAAGGAGGATTTTGGCAGCAAAGCACGCAACAGGCTGCCTGTGCCAACCCTGCATCACAGGGTATGATGCAACAAGCAGCCAGGGTGGGTTTTGCTGTGCCAGGAGGGATCTGGGACTCGCTGCAATGAAGTTACTTGGTAGGACAGGAGAGTGTGACTGCATGCATGTCAGAAATTGCCCATCGTGTACCACCACTGGCTGGGGACCGTTTCCTGTCTGTGAAGGCAGCCAAACACACTTCATAGCACCTCGTCCCTGGAAATCTTGCTTTGGTGTGTAGGGACTCCTCTGTGCGTTTTCCTTGGGAAAACAACATTCCCTTCAGTGTGTCAAGAGAAAAGAGTTTGGTCCTTATTTATGGAGGTCGTTAGTCCCCACATGTCACAGGTGATTTTGGACCCCAAGCCCTGCTCCCAAGAGTGCGTTTGGCAATGGGCATTGTCCATCTGGAGTGGCCGGTGACCGCATGTGCTGCTTTATCTCCCACAGGCTCCTGCTTCTGGGTCGCCGTCCTGGACGGCAACGTGGTGGGGATCGTGGCGGCGCGGGGCAACGAGGAGGACAACACGGTGGAGCTTCGCCGCATGTCTGTCGACTCCAACTACCGCGGCAAAGGGATCGCCAAGGCCCTGGGCCGCAAAGTGCTGGAGTTTGCCATGCTCAACAACTACTCCTCTGTCGTGCTGGGAACCACGGCTGTGAAGATGGCAGCCCATAAGCTCTATGAGTCCTTAGGGTTCAAGCACGTGGGTGTCGTCGAACATTATGCCTTGCCGGGGATGACACGCTCCTTACTGGAGAGAATGTTTTTCCAGGTCCGCTACCACCGCTACCGCCTGCAGCTGCGCGAAGAATAAAAAAAAAAAACAACAAAACCCAACCAACCAAACGAAAAAAAAGTATTTTTCCCCCCTCCTCTTCCTTCCCCTTCAAAAATAATAAATTACCCTTCTGTTTCTCGTCACCGTTGATTTGCCAATTTTGGGTTGAGTTTTTGTTCCCTCATGTCACCTTTTGGTTTGCTCCGTTCAGCTCCGTGGGCCGGCCCTTCCTCGCATGCTGTAGGTGGTGGTGCTGGGAGTCCTGCAACCCGGCAGGGCAGAACGGAGCGGCGGTCTCTCCTTCCCAGGTACCTCTGTAAAGCACAGAAACTTAACTGCAAATTAGTACCACTTACTCCGGTGTACATAGTCTTCTCCTTTTCCAAATGTAAGATAATATAACATAGTGATGCATTCATAATAGTGCAGAAATATTACTTGAATGCAGTTTTCAGTATTTCACGCACCAGTGAGTAGAACATGCATTTGTCCTACCGTTATTTACTGGTTAATAGTTTTCAGAGAAAAGGTGGGGGGCAAACCCCGCCCCCCTGCCCCAACCCGCTTGCTACAATGCATGAAGAGGAAAGCGCGTGCACGCACTCAAACACATCGCACTGCCACCACGGCACTGGTGTTGCACTTTTTTTGGATGTGCCTCATTCTGCCAAATGCCTGAGAGACCCTGGGTGCATCCGGTAACCACAACTCCACTCCACCTCCCCCTCCTTCCTAAGCCAGCACAGACTCGGACCGGCTGAACTGAGCCCCATTGTACCATAGTGTGAAGTTAAGATCAAACCTAAATATCTCCTGCGCTGTTCCGTAGCCACGTGTAACCTGCAGTCCTGGGCCAGACTCCGCATGTGCGTTGGACTTTCTCTTTGACGCCTTTTGGGGTTTTTTTTTTCGTTGTTGTTTGTTTTTATTTTATTTTTAAGGGTTATTTTGTTGTTGTTGTTGTTATTTTTAGTTTTGGCTTTTGCTGAATGGTGTCGTTGAGGCGTAATGGAGGCTGCAGTTCCTATGGCAACACATTTGCACATTAATGTGCACACCAAATCTCACCACTTCAGAGAAGCAACGTGTGACAGATAATAGCATTTTGGGGAGTGCCGGGGTGGGTGGGGGGAAGCGTACTTATTATCTTAACCAGCTGCTTGTTTGATAAATGTAGATGGCCTCACTGCAGCCTTCCATCAAAGGTAATTAACTGCTTTAATGATGTCAGATTTGTGAATTGTACAATGCAAAAAGCAATGCAAAGCAGATTCGGCATGTGTCTGTACCCAGTATGTATGTACAGTGCCTGCCAACTAAAGAATAACCAAGACTACAGCTTCTTCTAGCCTGAGATATCAACTTTTATAACTTATTTAAACAAATAGCAACCTTGCATGAATTATGTCTTGGGGAAAAAGAAGATCAGTAGGTTTTAATTTTTAAAGCGTGGTATCAGAGATATTACAGTAAACCATTTATGGCTGCACTTAATTTGGGGTGGGTAGAGGGGTTTGGCTCAGCTAATACATTTAAAGGGAAAAAGCCCTTCAGTTCCTGGAGGAAAAAATAATTACTATTTTATGAAGTATTATGGGGGCGGGGTGGAACCCCACCACTTTATCATGAACTTGGTGAAAGGGTAGAGCATGTGTTAACCACGCTTGCACTCGCAAATACAATGGAAGCATCAGTGGGAGAGCCCTAGAAGGAAGGAGCCATGGGGTGGAAGTGGGGTCAGACAGCATGGACCTTGGACAGAGGGTGCTGTCTGTCTCACTCCTACCGGGAGCTGCCCTTTCCAGCTGAAAGCTTTCCCAGCACTGAGACATGGCCAGCGATGCTGAATGAGAGCAGAGCAGGGGGGATTCACCCCATCCCTGCTGGGCCATGGACCAGGCACTGATGCTGGGGGTGGAGGAGCCATTTGGCACAACACTGGTAGTGCTTTCAGTGCTGGGCTTGGGCTTGGTCCAGCCTGTGAGGAGTTGGAGGGACAGAGTCCCAGTGTGTGTCCCAGCAATAAGGGAGGAGAAACGAGGATGGTGAAGGGCACTGTAGCAAGAGACCATGACTTTAATTAACAAAATTTCTGTATGGGGCACTATATTTTTAAAAGTCTTTCTATGCTGTACATTTCTCCTGAAGCTGAAATAATGTACTGTTGGTAGGGGTTCTTGTATAGTGTACAGAAATCGGCAGAATATTTTCTTGCTGCATTCAGTGATTTATTAACCGAAGTAAAACAGACAAATATAAAGTGTTAACAAAAGCTGAAAGAAAAACAAAACAGTTTGTGCCTTTTTTAGTTTATTTTTCTGTTGCTATATAATCACTGCACTAAAACCTTTCCAGAGGAAAAACAAAAAACTAGTCTTTTAATAAGGGAGGAATATGTAAAGCCTAAATTGAGCATTAATTTTTTTATTAGGATATTTAATTAAAATAATGTTGCTGGTTTTATTTGATACCTGTGCCTTTGTAATAAAACTCCACAACCTATCAGAATATCCAAAACTGGAATAAATCCCACCAGATCCCACAGACGCAGAAGTACCATCAGGTTACCAGTATTTTCTTTTAAAACGTGTAAACCTTAAGTGATGATATTACAGTATCTGATCGTGTAATACCTGTTGAGTTTCCTGGGGAAGAGGTGCTTTGGAAAGGTGTGGCTTTCAGGGTGCTGTCTGCATTCCTCCCCCAGCTGGAGATGCAGGGATAAGGATTGAGTCGTTGCCACTTGGCCGGTAGCTGCCAAGCAAATTTATTCCCTTAACGCTTCTGCCAGTTGCTTTGTGACCGGGCTTTTTGGAAGAAATCCAGCTGGTTGCTCCCAGCTCTCCAGCCGGGACAGCTTGTTTCTGAAGGAAAGGGCTGGCTGCCAAATAGGCAGGGATTGGCTCTCCTCGGAAGACGAGAGGGCTGCCAGGGCTGCATCCCCGGTCACAGCGGTAGGACAGGGGTACGCGACCTCCGGCGTTGTTGCTGTTCTCCCCCCGAGAGCTGCTCTGAATAGGATTAGACAAGGTTGGACTTAAAAGCATCAAGTGATACTGTTGTTTTGTCTGCATTCAAGGGAAGTTTCCCTAAATGTGATAGCTCAGGCTCAGCTCTGGAGCCACACAGTTACTGCTGTGTGTCCCCAGGGCTTTGGACCATGCCAGGCGTTCCCGCTGCCCCCAGGGCCCAGCCTGCCTTGCCCCTGCTGCCTGGGCAAGTGTGCAGGTAGAGCATGGTGCACCTTGCAGGGCAAAGTGTTGAGGCTGAGCTGCCTTTGGCAGATCCATCCTTCTGCTCTTCCTCTTTCAGGGTGTGCTGGTTTAAACAATGCTGCATGGAAAAGATCCCACAGCTCATCATTTGTGCCTCCCAGTCCTGGCTTTGCAGTCACCCTTGGGGAACTTCTTGCTTCTCCTGCCCCTGATACCTGTGGTCAGCACAGCCCTTTCTCTGGGCCTGAGCATCATCTCCTGAGTCTTCCCATCCCAGTTCAGTGGCTGGGTGCGTGCAGAGCAGCAGAAGATGGTTGTGGGTTTGGTTTTGTTGCCAGAAAACCCTTTGATATCCTATTGCCAGTTCTTGAGTCTTGATTCCCACACTCTCATGTCAATGTGAGATGGGAGGGGATGCTCTTGGTTTCTTTTGGTGATTTCTCTTTGCATGGATGATTCTGGCTGGAGTGTGAGGAAGGGTAGAGTGTCTCTTGGGACTGAGCCTCAGCTGGTAAATGTAGTGGCCAGTAAGACCACTTAGGTGGTCTAAGGTCTCAGATTTAGGTGGAGGATGTGCTGGAGATGTGAAGGCACTTCCCCCAGCTGTGCCAGGTGCCTGCTCTTACTTTGCTGTGCAGATGTGCTGTGTGCCAACTGGTGGCACAGGGGGTGCAGTTTCCTTACCTGGCTTCTCTCTCCTTAGCATGGGGCTTTTTCTGCTCATTCCTGCGCAGTAGGCACTGCTCAAGTGCCCTCTGCTTGGAGGGGACTGGGACAGAGCCCTTGCTCCCTGAGGTAGGAACCAGGTGTGATGTCCAAAAGTTAAACAAAAAAATGTAAAAAAGGGGGGAAAATGCATTGGTGTGGCAGAGGTCTAGGGCCTCAGGGGTGCTGCAGCCCTCCAGCAGAGCCTGGGCCATTCCCTGTGGAGTGAGTGGGAACTCCCTGCACATCCTGAGCAAACTGGCATCTCCAGCATATGTCATATTTGGCAATAAGCTCTCTGGGAAGCTTGGCCCCTGAACAGATCCAGGCCAATAATGCTGAGCAATGAAACCAACAAAGTGGTTTTTAATCTACCTTGAAACCCTTAAATTCACATGTGTTGTAAATTCACACTGTGAATCAGACAGCACCTGCAAGATGCTTGGGAATGGCAACTGAAAAAAAACCGTCTCTGCTGGGAGATGCAGAGAAGTTCAGGGCATTGCCTTGGGGCGTTGCCATCAGCTGAAAGCCACTCTTTCCCCTCACCTCTCTGTCCCCATGTGTGACGAGGGACAGTATTTCTGAGCAAGCCTTTGCCTCTCTCCAGACATGCTGCAGGCTGTACCCACGCACAGGACTGAGTGGCAGGACCTGTGCTCTTCCCTGCACGGTCCATCTGCTCCCATTCCTGTGGCACATGCAGCTTGGGGAGCAGCCAGGGGAGTGGGGGCTGCTGCAGGGAGGAGAAGGGGGTGCCTTGGCTGCAGGGCTTTTCAGGCTGGGAGAAGATAGCCAGCGGTGACCCTGCCAGGGACAAGCAGGCTTGTTTTTTAAGATGTTTGTTGGAAGCAAGATGAGTGTAACAGTGTTGAAAGGAGACCGTGTGGGTGCTCTGCCCTTCAGGTGTGAGGTGCAGCAGCACTGCAGGGCTGAGCTGGTTGTGTGCAGTGGGGTGGTGTGGGGCACAGAGGCAGGACTGCTGTTTGTGATGCTGCAGAGGTAGCTGCACTCCTGAAACTTGTGTCATAGCTCTCAGGGCACAAGTCATTCTTCTGCTACGTTCAAGATGGATGCATCTAAATTCTTAAAATCCCAAGGGCCAGCTCTGCATCTGGACTCGTTTCTGCATTGTTTTTCAGCAAATGCAGGGGGCAAATGACCCTGGGGACATCTGTCCCGGGGGCTGGGACCTGGGGAGTCATTCCCCCCACACCATCACCCCCCTGTTTTTTATCATCACGGTAAATGAGGATGATGCTTTAGGTCACAATGTCAGAATTTCTAAGTCCCTGTGTAGGAGAGGCAGGACTAAGGGTCAGCAGGTGGCTGTTGGGGACAATATGTGCCTGGTGGGGTCCTGGTGCTGCACACCTGGGAGCAGAAGGTGTTTGGTGCCTGGCGGGGCTCAGGCCCTGTCCTTGCAGTGGCCAACTGCAAGAACAGGAAGTCTCATGGTCAGAATTCCCAAGGGAACTGTGGTTTTGCAAAGCCTCGTCATGATCCTTGCCGCTGCTGATCCGTACCCATCCGTGATGTAGGTCTGCTGCCTTTTAATTTGCCAGATTTGCTGGCTGAGGTGCAAATGGGTAGAGACTGACTGCAGGGAATTCCGAACTGCCGAACACACAAAGTCAGGAACCAGCTCTGGTTACCTCTGAATTAACAGTCTCAATTTTGGTGTGCTGGGGCCTGTGTTTCATTAGTGCTAGTGTGATACTGTTGGTATGCCCTCTATTTAAAGTTTAACAAAGGCATTTTAATTCCACATTTATGGGAGTCATGCAGTGGAATATACTGTGCCATGTAAAGAAAACAAAGGAATGCTAAGTGTTAAATAAGCTTTAAAATGCAAAAGGATAATTTTCTCTTTTTTTTTTCTCCCTCAAAGTACATCCACACAGAATCTTGACGAAAAAAAATGGTATGCTCTTGCATCCCCCAGTCCTAGAGACTATGCAGCAGAGCTTATGCTTATTTCCCACCAAAATCTGCTACCTGAGTGGTGATTGGGAGTACATTTCACTGAAAATAAAAAGAGATAAATTTGAACAAGTGAGAGTTTTGTCAAAACACAGGGTTGTTTAAAATAGCAAGCTCTAAGTCAGCATTTGGATTTTGATCACTGTTACAAATTGTTGTTCAGTGCTGTCTTTGTATTGCACAATGGTCACCTGCAGGACAGAATATGCTTTTAACTTCTAAATAGTAGAAGGCAGACTTAGTGAGACCAAGAGCATAACAAATACATGAAGCAACTGTAAATTTATTTACGAGTTACACATTTGAATGCAGAAGCAGCTACTGCTATATAAGCATAACGAACTTACAGCTAACATTGTTTTCAATTTCTTTTCCTCCAAAGCTTAATCCTTTTGCCTTGTAATATGTATATTTGATTTTTTTTTTTAAATGTAATTAGGTTTAACAAAGCATCCGTTGCTTTGTGAGTTGTACTTATGATTGTGCTGGGCTGTTAGCTTTAAGCAGTTTGTGTGCTTGTGTTATTTTATTAAAGCAAAAGTCTTCTTGAGACAAAAGCGGTAAAGGAAAAAAAATATTTTTTTGGTAGTGTTAAACAGATGTGTGGTATTCTTTTGGAAAATGTCCAATGTCAGTTGAAAAAGAAAAACACCACAAAACAAACAGGCTCAATTGCTTACCAGAACTGCTCATGTTTAAGGCAGTGGCTTACTCACTCACGCCTAAATAGAAACTTGGATTCCCCCAAACAGCCTCTTACTCTGCATCTCTTCACTGTTGTACAAGACTGATGTGAAATGAGTCTTGTGTTTTCTATGTTCAGCATAGTATGTACTGTACTTTGTAATGGGAAGTGGCTACAAGTCCTCAAAGCAAAATGAAACATATTCTAAAACAGCAATAATTATCACTGTAAAGAAAATGAGCACGTGGGGGAGAGCCCAGGGAGACAGTTAATAAAGATACCATTAGGAACATGCTGGCATCAGTGCTGCTGTTGCACCTGGGGAGCAGGATTAAGTACTGGGGAAGGCCATCCTGGGACTAGACATCACCTTGGCCAAGAACTTGCCCATGTGGGGTCCCTCCACCTGAGTCACTTTGAGTCTTACACAGCGCAGGTTTTTCACCAAAGTTTTAAGGGCGAGTTATTGCAAATACCATTCCTGGTGGGAGAGGCAGACACAAGGAAGAGCTGTCAGTCACACAGAGGAAGGTAAACGCTCATTGCCGCAGTTTTGTACCCCAGTACTGCACAACTACTGCACAACTGGGGCTCCACAACAGCACAAAATAGAATAAATTACTATAATTTTCTATGGAGGGAAGCAGGAGTCAGCTCTGTTGGAAAGATGTTTGCATAACTTCAAGGTACCACCGCAAACCTGTTCCTCTGGTGTGGCAGGATGTGTTAAGATGTGTCCAAGTTATCCCTTGATGTGCTTTAAGCATTTGAGCTCCAGCCTACAAAGCTTATCCTGAGGGGGTGTGGTCTCTCCATCTGCAGTGGGCAGAGCCCCGGGAGCCAGCCAGCTCTCGAGGGGCAGGAGGGTGTCCTCAGGCAGGGGCAGGTGAGGTGCTCTGGACAAATGACTTGTAGGTACTTAAGTTCTGTTCCTGATGGCCGCTGTAACTGTGAAAATTAACCAGACCTGCTGTGATAAATTTGGTTATATAAGGTTTATTTGGTTAATTTTTTATAAGTGAAAACTGAAAAGATGAAAGAGAATTGTAATATGAAAGCAACTGCTGTAAATAATGTACGAATGAATAAAATCTAAAACTTATGTCAGTTTTTTCCTAAACTGTATTGCTGTGAAGTTACTGACACCGCAGTGCAGATGGTGCCTGCATCTCTTCCAGCTCCCCCTCCAGCACGGGCAAACACCACTCATTCCTGCTTCCACTGATAAATAGGGATATCTTTGTGTGTCTCATGCATGTCCTTGGGTTACATTTCCATGCCATTCCAGCTCACACAAACGCATTTAGAAGTGTAAATGCTCTTGGAGCTCCATACAGTAACTGTGGAGCCAGCCCTGGGCGCTGCATTGCTGGCACTGCCCTGCCTGGCCCTGGCCACCAGGCACAGGGCTGCCTCAGTGGCCAAGGCCTCCTTTAGGTGAGTGCTGCTTTAGCACTCACCTAAAATCCCACCTGAGATCCAGGCTAGCTCTGAGGAACACCCCAATTGAAGCAGAGTTCAAAACAAAACTATTATTGAGGAGGATACTTTTATGGTGGAGATGCATCCGGGGGAGTTCCCTGAGCCACACAAATCCCTTTCTCTTCCCTACACCTGTGCAACACCTTCTGTAAAAACCAGCATAAATGGGCTGTTCCCCACTGGTTATGTGTGAGACCTGCAGGAGGCTATTTCTGACCAACTCTGGAACATCTCTGTGAGGCAGAGAATCTCTGGCCTTCCATCTGGGGAGGGGAAATGGAGCTCCAGCCTTCAGTCCAATTAGATACAGCTGGAATAAACTGATAGCTGCTGAAATGGCCTCTGGGGATGTCTGTTCCTGAAAAGCAGTTTCTAGAGGCAGTTACAAATGCTGCACACAGGGCCCTGTGAGCCAGCTCAGGGACACCCAGGAAAGGTCCTGCTGGCAACCTGGCTCTGGAGATCACCCAGGCAGCACCCCCAGCAAGGGCACTGGGAGCCATCCCCCTCCCGGGAGTGTGGGTTGAAGGTTTGGGATGTGCAAGGTTATCTGGCTGAACAGTCAGGCAGGGATGTGGAGCATAAGGTTAATGCCTTTGCCATGTGGATCTGGACCCTGTCAATTCCCTGCTGTGTCCAGATGTGCAGACAGTGATAGCAGTATCACTCAGAGGAGTATGCAATACACCTCTGGGTCTGGTAGCAAGTATTGTGGGATTTGGGGGGATTCTGGGGAGAAACAGCTGTAAGTTCATGCATGTACCCAAGTTCTAATTTATACCAGAGCTAACAAAAATCATCTCTACCCTAAAACTGCTTAAGTGAAATAACGGAAAAGTGGCAACAAAAGCTGTGCTGGTGTGCTGTGTGCCTTAAAGCACCTCAATTAACTGCTAATTGGGCTCAAACTCTTCACTAACAGGCCATACATCCCTGTCCTGGTCTCTTTCACCCTTCGTGGTGACTTGCTTCAGATAAAAAAAATTAGAATTCGTGGGGAGAAGGACTTTGCCTCCATGCCCAGTGTTCCCAGGCACATGGCTCATGCTGTGGATGAGACAGGACCTCATGACCCCCTTCTCTGTTGCAGATTTCCCGATACACCCACCACTCATGTGCACTTTAATGCCTCCTAAAAAGCCAAAGCAAAGCATCAACACAAGCCCACCCCTCTGCTGTAGCCATGGCCTCCCCTCAGGGGCTCGGTGCTTTCCCAAAGGAAGGGAAGGAGGTTGAGGCTGGAACCGAGTAGGGCAGCCCCCAGGTCTAACAGCTGAGCACACCCAACCCATAAAACTGCTTTTATCTCAGCCAAACAGCCGCAAAGTGTTCTATCTGCCTACCTGTCTATCCAGCTATCTACCTTTTTCCATCCACCCATCCATCCTGTCCCCCCTTTTGCCAAGGGACAGAGCTGTCTCCACAGAGGTTCCACTGCACTCCACCACAGGCCCATCGCTCTCCTGGACAGCTCCTTGCTGCTGGATGGCTTTTGTCTGTCAGGTAGCTGAGCAAAAGGTGCTGTGGCAAGATCTGGGGGCCTCTGGCTTTCCCTCAGTCTCCCCTGTGTCCCCACAGCTGCAGGGGTTGTGGTCATTTCATATCTAAGCTTCACCAGGAGTCATAAACTGGACCTCCCATTGCTTATCTGAGCAGCAAGGGCTGACCAGCAGCAAGGGTTATGTGACCCTGTGCCTTATGGTTGTGTCTCTTTCAGTTCAGGTTTAGGTGACTCTGAGTTTATCAGGTAGGGTATATTGCATATACTTGTAGCAGTGCAGGTGGTGAGTGTGGTCACCACAGTGGGACTCATGGTCTGGCCCTATGGCTGGACACCCAGTCCTGCTGCTTCAGGCTGCATTTCTACTCCACCAGTCGCTCCTCTTTACAAGCCATCCCACCACCACCTGCCAGTCTGACAGAAAGCTCTCATATGTCTACTTAGCTACTGCCAGAGTCTTCTTGGAGTGCTCCTGAGGACATGAAGGAGCCACACAGAAGTTTCCTTCACCTCTCTGGAGTCTTTCCACTTTCTATAGCTTTCTGCTACATTTCCCTCTCTACTCCCTTAAGCATTTCCCTGGTGCACAACACCCCCCATGCCCCCACCCTGCCTCTGTTACACAAATGTCAAGTACCACAGTTACCACCTCTTCCATTTTAACAAATAGAAAAACCTCATGAGGGTAAAGGTGTCCCTCCCACCCCAAAGATTATTTTTTATTGCAGCTCTTTGCAACACCACTGGCCAAAGAAGCAAAGCAAACCAGCTTCTTTTTACTGCCCCGTCATCCCAAGGTATGATCCACTCCCCTGGGAAGCAAACACCTCAAGGAGAGCTTCTTTTTGGAATGGACTCCTCATCAAGGAGGCTGAGGCACCACAGGAGGTTTGCTTGGCTCCCCAAAGTCCTGACAACCCATGGTTTGACATAGTGCTTCTGTGTAATTGCCAGGATGCATTCAGGCCCTGGCAGTTCTTGCCACCAAAGCTTTCCAGGTTGATATTCCTACAAGATGAAATCTGTGGAGTTATCAGCTCTGTCAACACCAATTACATATAAGATGTTGGAATATGAACTATTAGTATGGGGATAAAATGGCCATAGTTATGATCATTTGTGGTAATACAATTTCTTATGAAATTTACCAAATTTGTCAGGAAATTAACCTATTAATTTCTTTGTGGTAGATTTTCATTATTTTCTGTGCTTGACTGCATTTGCAAAGTCTGTAAATTCAGCATCTAATGTCAGTTATAACAGAAGAGGGATGAGCTTTGTAGAGAGATAAATCTTTGCATCTGGATGTCAAAGGCAGGGTCAGATGAATCATGCTCCAGAAGTGTTCATTTCTCTCCATTAATGAGCAGTCCAAGGTGTGTCTAGACTAGCTCAGCAGTAAATGTCTATCCTAGAAATACCTAAGGTGAGATAAATCCTAACATGATGCCTCTGTAGAGAAGCTTAATTGTACCAGAGAACTCAGGGAAGCTGAAGGACGAATTACTGTTTTTTTCAGCACAAGTTTATTGGGGCCTTAAAGGTAAATGGCTTTATTCAATCCCCAAAGCTTAAAACCTTAACAGAGAACTATGTTCCTGGTTTTGAAAGAATCAAAGGTTTGATACTATGGTAAAGACAAATTACTTGCAAAAGCTCAGATGGTCATTAGTCTGGTCCAGCTGCATTGGTTAGATGCACTGTGGTTCCATCTACTAGAGAGAAGTGTGAAAATCAATTACTCACCTCTAGTGTTTATATTACATTTGTATTACATAGATTTTTTTTTTTAACCTGAACAGGAAAGATCTGATAGAGTAGGAAAAGAATAAACAGCTGCTCTGTGTTTCTCTGCAGAGAGGTAAGTGGGATGGAAGAAAGGAACACTACAGCAAATTTAATTATCTTTCATTTCTCTTTATTTATTTTATGCTGTCACTCATATTTTATCTCACAGCAACCCTGAATAATAGCCATTAAAAAATCAAGATAATTCTTTCAATTCCATTGTTTAGGGACCACTTTGGTTTATATCTGGTGGATTTCTTAGTAAAAACAGAAGCTCCTACAGCCTTCTAAGCTGAAGAGACCTTGTTTCTCAAGAACAGGAAAGAATGCTCTGTATGATGAGACAAGTTTCCATCATTAACTTTTTTGTGGTTTTTTCTTTGTGGAAAGGCAAAGAAAACAAAGAAAAAAGTAGACACTTAAATCTTCCAGATTACAGGAACATTTTAAGGAACAGAAGAAAATCTAGAAGTCAGTGGATCATTTAAAACCCTATAAGTAATGTGCAGTAGGAAGACATTTGGGCAGAGCATCAAGGGGAAGAGGATTCAAGTAGTGGGCCAGAACCCACAAAGTGGGAAGGATGGATCCTACCCCACCTGGGAAAGTATGTTCTCACCAAAGCATCGAAGAGTGAAGGAGGGATGAGTAAACAGTTACAAATGCTTGTTCTTGGCCTTTTCCAAGTATGGTGATGAGCCTCTCCTCCCACTTTTAAAGCAAGGGGGGTCTCAAAGCTATTAGAGAATCATTAGAAATGGAAGGTCAAGCCTTCAAACTCAAAAAGATCACACCAGAAGATGAATTTAGGATTGGATGCCCTCTTCAGATACTGGTTTTCTTTTTCTTTTTTATTTATTTTTTCAAGGATATAGAGGAGCTGAGCAACCCAAGAGGTGTTTGTAGGGTATGGACTGCTTTGGTCTGATAAAAGCCCTGTGCCTTGTTTAATAACCTTGAGCTGCATGTAAAAACTGCACAAATAGCTAAATTTTCACTCCAGCTCCGAAGGTGGGTGAGAGGTTCCAAAACCAGGAGACTTTGTGCCAAGGTTCTGAAAGCTGAACATGTGGTGTGTGCGAGGGGAGCAGGGTCAGGACTGCCACTGTGGATGCCCTGAGGCAAACGGTCTCCAGCTGACACTGTGGGCATATCCCGTGGTGAATACACACAGAGACAACTGCATGACAGAGAAGCAGTTCTTCCTTTCATTTTAGTGCAGTATATCCAGCAAAACACCTGAAATAATTCTGAGGTTAACACAGGGAAAAAACCACCAGACTGTGGTTCTACTTCATGTTGCAAAGATCAGCTTTCTGCTCAAAATATTCTCTAATGCAAGAAAAGCATTATTGCTAGTCTGCATGCATGTCAGTTCATATCAAAACTCATAAATACATAAATATTCCAGCTACCTTTTTTGTCTCTTATGAATGTACATAATGTATATTATACACCTACCTCTCCCACTGAGTCCACTGTAAGAAATAACCCAACTGGAGATACATCTTTTGCACTGCCAAGTGTGATAAATGGGGTTCGAGTGGCAGGGAAAATTATACTGACCTACCCCTACCTCCATTCTCATTAAGTTTTGTAGGTGTTATACACAAAATAAAAAAAAGTAGCTCTGTTCATAAGATTCTGTTTCGGATAATGTTAGGTGAGATGTCAGTGTTCTGGGAAGGGTGGGAGCTGAAAATAGGTGAGAAAACATAAAAAAAAGGAAAAGAAAAGGGAAAAAAAAAAGAAGAAAAAAAAGGAAAGGTGAAAAAAAAATCACACTAACAACTAGTTTCTACAAATACAAAAGTGTAAAACCTTTCCAGTAGCTGTTCTGTTGCTTTGGTTCCCAGACAGCAAAAACTTGCATGGCTGGCACTTGGGCACATTAAACTGCAGCAAAAATGTCCTTTATAGCCTACTAAATTTTCACAAGGCTGAGGTGTTTCTCACTGACGCTAGATCTGAACTTTTTATCATTGAAAAAAAAAAGAAGTAAATGCCAATTAACACACCCATGATTATCACACACCAGCTCCTTCAGTCTGGCCCTGGGGAGGAGGGCTGCAATTCCCCCTTGTGCTTCAGGTCTTTTGCAGTGTTTAAAACCAGTATTTGAGATTTTGGGCATCCTGGTAAGACTCCCTCCCTGTGACTTTCAGAAATACTGCAGTTAGTGAAGGCAGATGCTGGTTTTTCATGCTTTTTCTAACAGAAACACAATAGATTTTGATATAGTAATGCTCTGTAGAAATACAAAGAACATGATTCAGCTGGCTAAATGTGAGGATGTAGTGTTTAGATGACTTGAAGTGAGCCCAGCCAGGCTGTGAGCATTGCTTTGGGAAAGCTGACAAGCTGGAGGGGCAAAGAGTATTGTTGTCTTCTCCCTTACTCTCATGCCGAGTCATTTAGGTATCTTATGTGCTCTGTTTGCATGGCAAATGTGAACAAGTCACACAGATAACTTGAGCACTTGCAAATTATGTAGGCTAAAAAATAAATATCCTTTCCCCCTCTGGGACTGTTTGTCTTCCTGTACTCTGAACATCTGAGAAGCACAGCTCAATCACATGGATATCCAGTATTTCTATAGTAGCCTTTTAATTAATATCAGTGTCATGACACCTCATGTGCCATGCCTGTGCCTAATTTAAAAAAAAAAAGCTTTCAATAGGACAAATAATAGTGAAATGAGCAGAGTACATGATAAAACAGTTCCTTTGTCATTCACTTAAGCAAAAGTAATCAAAACACTTCACTATGCTAATAAACTGCAAAATTATTCATTGAGATGGCTTGTTCCTTCATCATGTCATAGTCTCAAAGGATTTGTCACCAGAGCTTCCGCACAGATTTTCAGTATTTTTTGCATATGTAAAGAAGTCTTAAGGGAAAACAGCACAGAAGCTCAGGTCCTAAAAAGTCCATGTCAGATGGGTAAGAGCTGTGAACTTAATATACTTTGGGCATGCTAATATAGCATAATGTATTTGTGTCTTGTTTTCCTTTCTGTACTAAAAGACTGATTCTTAGGAAAGTATTTTTAAAAGTTGTGTGTTTAAGCTGAAGACATATTTTTTCACTGATGTGCAATAGCCTAATACTCCTTGTTTGTAAACACCTACATGTAGAACTGGAGGCTGTAAATCTCGTTCTTTAAGCATTTCAGTGGCTGGCCAGAGGCTGCAGAGCATTGCTTGCAGTGTGGTATGTTATTCTATAAAATCTGTGTTAGGTGAAACACGAGGTTGACACAAGGAACAATGTTCAAGACTGTTTCTTTGTTCCCCTTCCTCTAAATCACAGAATGTTACACCCACCTGTTTACATTCACCCTGTTGCTAATGAGTTAATAAAGGTTGTGTGATGTCCATGCTGCAGAGCTGAGGAAGTCAAGTTCAAGCCACTTAACACTGGTGCATCTTGCTCTGAACAAGATGCTCTAAAACCAGGCCTTCAACGTGGCCTTCAGTGTGCAGGTCCCGAACACAGAGCAGGGTTACCTCTGCCCATTGCATGCATTTTAAGAGATGGGTCTTTGCCCCTCTTCCCCCTTTTCCTTCTGGAACATCCACTGAGTGAGACTTTAAAGGAATTCCCCCAGGGTTCCATGAATCCACAGCAGATGTTACAGCAGGGAAGTAACACGGTGCAGAGCTTCCCCCAGGACCTTCACTGGAGTAGTTACCTTCCCAAATGGCTTCTTCAGCCCATGCTGTGTTCCCTGCTGTTCCAACACCACTGAGCTACCCAAAGTGTACTAAGAAGGAATTCTTGTTATGGGCATGGAAACATTTGCTGAAATGCAATATAGTAACTTTTTGGTCAGTTTATTGGGAAACGAAGTTCTTGGAAGTGAAGTACCCATCAGTGTTATTTTCCTGGCAAAATGTTTTAATTAAAGAAAGCCATTTACTTCCTACTTAATTATTATTTCTGGGACTGCTACCAGAGTTAGACATTTAACTTGTAAATGTCAAGCATTTTGTCTATTCTGCTCAATTTAATAAAACCTATAATGACTTCTACCCACAAACCATCCCAATTATTACAAGCCCAGGTCTTCAAATGGATTGGTTCAATTTAATTTATGAACAGATAAAGAATCTGTGTGGCTCTGGCACTGGAGTCCTTTGGGGTGGATCATCAAAGGCCACGTTCTGAGCAGGTGACTCAAAACCAATCTCTACAGACAAGGCATGTCAGAGTCTAAGGAAACTAGAAATATAAGACCTTTTCCTATGAAATCTGTTTGCTACAGCCTGCCTTGGTAATGGCTTCTTGTGTCCTGACTGCCATCACTGCCAGAGGCTGCCCATTCACAGCCCAGTGCCGTACCCTGATGGAACAAGAGGACCACTGATCGTTCCACATGGAATTGGTCTGAAAACCTTGGTTCTCTGTAAGCAAAAATTGAGATCTATCCCAGCACACACTGTGGGGAGGATTGGTCTTTAAGCAATAGTTATCTGGAAGGGTAGTGGTATGACCTGATGTCTCAGATGAAGTTTTAAAGAACTTCAGGTGAGAAATCATGATGCACTTCAAGATACAGACTGGGAGGGCTGCTCTGAACTGTGGTTCTTCTCTAAATCTCTTGCAGATGCTAAAGCTACAAAGCAGGCTCAAGACTTTGGATCCCTGCAGTGATGTCCAAGTTCAGTTACCAGTACCAAAGGGTTCAAAACTTCCTGCTATTTAACTATAGGAAGCAGAAAGACAGAGGCTTCTTTATAGCATCCCCATGCATTCTGAGTTGTCTTCTCCATGCAGGTTTCCTTTAGTCTTCCCTTAGTCTCTGTTTTATCCATTGAATTCTGTCATATCACTAGTCTTTGGGGAAGGGAACCCACATTTTTCAGCTGCATATCAGGAAGGGTTTTCAAAACTTACTTTTAGCCCAATAGCTTTATGAACTGAGCAATGTGATGGTTTGCTTCCCCATTTCTGCAAGGCAGGAAAAGGAAATATCTGAAGATTAAACACTTGACCTACAATGTGAAGTTCATGTAGGCAGTAAAAGGATTTCAATTCTGCAGTTTCCTCCCTATGACTAGTGTGTTTAACTGCACCACAAACAGGACAATGCTTTAAGTTGGCAGACTGGGAAATAAAAAAAGGAACACAAGTATAAAAAGAGACTTTGCTGTTGCTGAGAAATGAATGTCCTTGGACTAACAAGTAAAAAATGTCATTGGCAACTGTTACGTATAGAAGCATCAATGAGAAAAAAAAGCAGGAGGTAGAGTAAAATGGGGAGTGAATAACACCTGCTGTTAAGATAATTTATTGAAATAACTGAAATATAAGTAAACTCAAAAAGAATTTTAAGGCCAAGAGATCCCACAAAAATAGCTTAAGTGCTCACTCTTAAGTCAGGTGGTGGAGGGGAAGCAGGGACAAGAAAGTGCACTCCTGTCTCTGTACCACTAGTGTGGAGCATGAAGAAGGACATGGGGGATCCATAACGCAGGAATAATGAAAAAAGTGAAAAGCCTTCCAGACCAAGGGCAAAAAGTGGGCATTTCACTGAGATGTACCTATGGGCAAAGACACAACAAAGAGTTCATTCTACTTTGCTCTGATTTACACACAAAGACATGTTTAGAACCATGAAGCATTTCCCAGATTGGAGACTGGCTACAGAGTCCAGGCTCTTCTGTGGGATGCAGTGCTGTTGTGCACAGTTGTGCTCTTTTCTGTTATCTTTCCTTTTCTTTCTTTCTTTCATTTGTCTCTCTATCTCTGGCAGAGCAAATATTGATTAGTTCATACACAGTGGCCAACCTGTGAGGGAGCACAGAAAGCTCCTCAGCAGAACATCCTGTAATCAGGTGATTCAGGCATTCCTGTGAGTGATAGATGTTGAAAGCCCTTCAGTGAGATAGGTTTCCTACACTTTGTAGATAAAAGGACAGGAGCAGCAGCAACATCCACTGCTCTGACTGCCTTTTGAAGGAAGGAACTGCCTCCTCAGTGTTAGAAGGAAAAGCCATGGATATCAGTTGCAAGGACCTGAATCCCACAAGTTGCCATTTAAATCCCAGAGGGACAGAATCAATCCCTTCCCTGTACACAGGTTTTTTGAGCAGGCTACTTGGATACTCAGAGGGCTGGAAAACAAGGGACAGATCTTTGGCATTTTATGGAGTGATGAGTGTATATCTGATCCTAAAAATGCTGTGTGACACTAACAGTCTGCCAGCCCCTGCTACTTCTGTCAGGCTGAGTAACAGTCAGTAATCCTGATACTAACAGCTGATAAAAAGAGGGGTCAGTAGTTCATTTGACCCAAGCTGGATTTCTAGCTAAGCAAAGATAAATTGCCCAGCTCAGTAGGTCATTTCTCCCTGCGTGGCAAGAATGGACACACCAAATGCATGGAGCAGGAAATGGAGTGCTGGGGCCAGAGTGGGCTGGGATACACTAACACACTTTATGGCCAACCCCAGAAGTGTGAGGTGCACTGTATTGCACACAAAGCTAAAGCCTTCCAAGTGCCTGTCAAGTGCTGATGGCTTTCAAAGGATCCATCCTTATACTCACCTTTGAATAAGGCACAGATGTGTGGTCTTGCTCTTTCCGTGCTCCCAAATGAACTGACAGCAATAATTCGGAAGAGAGTCTTCAGACACGAAAAAAAATCAGTGTTTCTGACTCAAAAGAGAAAAAAAAAATCACCATGTAGATGTCTCACAGTGATGAGTTCTACTAGATGCACCACAAGTAGTTCTTGGTACTGTGAGCCTTTTTGCCCATTTTGTGATTTGAGCTTGCAGGCTGCAGAGGCTTCTTTTTCTCACAACTGAAGCAGAGGGAAAAATAATTTCTTAGGTCAAAACTGTGTACCTTAACCATGGTAGGATACATGGAAATTATATTTTAAGAAATTCAATTGTTGCCCAACATCAAAACACAGCAATTTCTAATGGAAGGCTGATGGCCACAGACTTTACTCCCTGCCCAGTCTTAAGGAGCTGCCTGCAAATCAACCTGGGAATAGTGTTTTCTGTCTTTATGACTTGCTGATCTTGGAACTTGTTTCAGGGAAAAGACCCTTATTTGTATGTAACTGTGTTTAAGCAGTGGTAGTTATGTGTATGTTATATACATGCACATTCATATGTTACATATAAAAAGTGTGACATGGGTAAGAGAATGTGTCAAAACCTCCACAATTGAACAGCAAGTGATGTGCAAAGATATAAATAAACATTTCCAGAGCCAATGTAATTGGGATTTTCACCTCACCCAGTTGAAGGTGCCTCCTTGAGACCTGTGGAGGGAACTCCTGTCACCAGCCCTCAGCCAGTGACCACCCAACCTGTTCAAGAGCTTTTTGAACAGGATGTGCCCCATTTCAAAGTTCCTAATAAAGCTTGCTCAGCAACACATTGATGGAGTAATTTCTGTAACACATTATCCATAAGGAATTGGCAGTGAACAGCCATTGGCACATAGGGAGATGTGTGGGGGAAAAGGAAATCAACAAAGAGAAGTCTGGAGAGTTTGAACACTACTATTTTTTGCTTGACCAAAAGATCAAGATCCATCAAAGAGCAAGGGTGGGTCAGAAGAAAACTCTTAACTATTTTTCCTCAGTATGAAGGAAAATCCATCTGCACTAGTTGAGACAGACTCCATCAGTTTCTCCATCCTAGTAAAACTCCAGTGATCAAAAAGCATCATTATGGACTCTTTCCCCAAGGCAAGTTAGAACATGGCACTGTTATCCAGTCAGACTGCAGAGCTGGACTGGGCGGGATTCTAGCTGGGAATGACTCAGGAGGAAAGCAGGGTGCTTCATGTCTGTTATTGGCAGCTCCTAAGACTCCCAGGATAATTTAGGTTGGTAAGGATCTCTGGTGGTCTTCTATCCCCAGCTCAAAGCAAGGCCTTCAAAGAGAGGTATGGCCAGGACCTTTGTTTATTCTTGCATAGCACAGAGTCTGTCCAGAACTAGCAGCTCACACTGTACTGGAACCACCATCATTTTGCATTAGGGATGTAAACTGAGGGCCTGATTTGCTGGTGTTGTTGCAGAGTCAATGGCACCTTTTCTGATGCTGTGTGAACTGTGCTCAAGGCCTTGACCCCAGAACTAGAGCTAGAGTGGATCCCAGTGGGCTGCTCAGCCTGTGCTTCTGGCCTGAAGCAGGATCAATGAAGCAAAAGTATATTGTCAATCCTGATCTAGAAATGCTTAGTAATAGACATCTGAAAGCTCTGTTCAAGTCCATTCAAATGCTTCACTATCACTAGCATCCTTTTGAAAGACTTGCTTAACAACTTCCCTAGTTATACCTTGCTGAAATGTAAGCTCCTCTCTTCTCATTCTGCCTGCAGAGGACTATAGAGCAGTTCACTGCCCATCTCATATTGGATGACTTCTTTTAGATCTCCTCAGTCTTCTCAAGGTCAAATGACTTAAACTCTTGCAGCCTTTCCTCACAGGAGATATTGTCTGTAGCTCTGATCATTCTTGTTCCTCTCCTATGGTTTCCTCTGGCTCCAGATACTTTCTGAAATGCAGTTCTGAAAATTGGGCAGAGCATTCAACTGAGCCCTTGTGGGGCTGAAGCAAGTGGAGGGATTGATTATACTCCTCTTGATCACTCTGCAAACAACTAGAAATCCCCAGGTCTTTTCCTGAAATTGATACCTAATGACCTGTTCCCTACATTTTGGGAAATATGTTGCCTACATTTGGGTAGCTAAGTGATTTTGCTTTTGTGTGAAGCTTTGAATTTATCCTCACTGAATTGCTTCTTTTTATTGATCTTATACTATTATTCCACCATGTTAAAATCCTTTTGAATTATGAACCTGTTGGCCAGAAGGTTTTAATGCAAGATTTCAATTCTACAAAAGCATATAAACAGGAATCAAGAGCTTCCAGGAGAGAAAGATATGACTAATTATCAAAAAAATATTTGGTTTATTGTGCAATTAGAAATGTCGGCCCAGACTGGAAGGGTAGGATGAATTAAAGAGGTGATTACCAACCTGATTACCAGAGAATGGAGGTGTTAAGGGATATGGGTAATGCCAGGAGAAGGCTAAAGTTTAGGTCCCATATGAGAAGAAGTGAAAGGACTAGAAAAAAATTCAGCTCCAAAAGAAAAATCGAATGTATGACAAGCCATAGTATCAGAAGCAGGAAACACAGCCAGAGAATTTGACTAAAGCCCAACATTTACAACACTTTTTTAACCTCATCTGTGACCCACAGAGGCCCCAAGGGAAGATGTTGACTTCTCCCAGCTCATGTGTTACAAAAGCTCATTATATTTAAAGGAAAACCTCCCTGGGAAGCTTATTTAATTTAACATCACGGTTCAAGTGAATGGATGGGAAGATAAACAGAGATGGGGATTGCTGGCAGGCAAGTAGGGTGGCCCAGCTTTCAAACTGCTGCAGAATTTATTCATTGTTAAAAAATGAAGTTCTTATTGGTGTCCTTCACATGCAGTTTGGAGTCAATCCTCAGCCTGAGCTGGCTTTGGGGCATAACTTGGAGTTAAAAAGAGAAGGAAAAAAAATCTGGCAGAAGTCCTGAGGACACTTGTCTTCTTCACCTAACGAGACACCAATAAGGCATTTAGGATAAATCAGCAATTAACTAATTTCTGGACTCAGCTGGATGTGGACTAATGGATCAATGCAAAGAAGCCAAGGTAACCCAGGGAGATATTTAATTTTGTCTCAGCCAATTCTGTGCAGGAAGGCAGTGTAGCAGGCAGCAGCCACTTGTGAGGAGGATGGAGGTTGATTCTCAGGAGCCTCTAAGTACAGTTCTCTGCTTAATACACAAATTGGGAAATGGGATTGTAATATGATGCATGACACTTTTGAATAATTAGATATGAGAAATTCAGCGTGCACAACAGATGAAGCTGCCAAAAAATGAAGGGGGGGGGGAACCAGAGAATTTCCACAGTCAGTTTTTGATAACATGGAAAAATGGATTATGAGATGAACTACAGTAAAAATATAGTTAGCCAGAAAACAGTCTCCAAAATGCCATAAATGTACAGATTTCATGCCAAATGGCAGAAGGAAGTGAACGGAGGGCACAAATGTTAGAGGTAGAAAGACAAGCAACTCTTTTTTTCAACTTGTGAACAATTAATAGTGAGAGTTCTACTAGCAATAATAACATTATCTATGAAGTGGAGGGTAAAGGTTGAGAGTGGATTAAATTATCAGCGTAGGCAGCAAAAGCTAAGGAAGAAAGAAGTTACAATTTTTTCCAACTCATTAGCCTTGAATGGAGAAAGTGACATGGAAAAATGCACCAAAAATGACATGGAAAAACGCTGGCTGGAAGTTGGATGTCCAAAACACAAGCAGACAGGATAACAACATGCCTGGACTTATGGTAGGTGATAAAGGCACATTTGGTAACACAAGAGGGTCTTAGAAAAACGGATGGTAGATGTGCACTGGTCTCAAGAGAACCAGCTGACGGTGGCTGTTGTTTCCAGTAGAGATGAGCTGACCAGGCTGGGGACATTTCCCAGGAAGGCAAAGACAGGACATGATTGAAATTTATTTCAAACCCCAGAAATGCACTGTCTACTAAAACTGCTGCAGAACGGCAGAAAGAGGAACGGATTCCATTCCACTCCCTGACTGTTTCTGACAACCTGCTAATACCAAAAGGAAGTATGCCAGCCAAAAGTGAGCCTGTGAGCCAGGGAACATAGTAAATGTTGGCACAGAATGAGGCAACACAGGTGGGAAGGAGGAATGAAATCCCAAAACATTTCTGGGGTTTTCTTCTGGTATGGCACTATATACTTTAACGTGGTGCAGCAGAATACTTGAAGGGAATTTCTGGTTTGTCTTCCATGCAGATGACTGCTGATACACCTTGTCCAACCGAGGAATGATATAAGACAAATATTCAGGTTGGACGGGACCTCAGGAGGTCTCTAGCCCAACTTCCTACTCAAAGTAGGGTAAGCTGTGAGGTCAAAACCAGGTTCCTCAGGGATGTGTCCATTCTGATCTTCTAATGGTGAAGTGACAAAACATGTTTTAGGCATTCAGAAAATATATCAGGAAACCACAATACAACCTTGAACCCATTCTTTGGCCTCATTTTTAAATCAGATTAAACAAGAAATGAGAGGAACAGGCTTTGACTCCCAAAACATGAAAAAGTTTGCTTTTAAGGGCCCTCTCTCAATCATTACCATGAAGAGATGATGTCCTGGATGCTCTAGCAGAGTCAATCTCTTAACCTACTCTCAGTTTCGAAAAACTGAGACATTTTTTGCTCCTCACGTGTAAAATGTCTTGCTCACATAAAATCTGAGACCAGTGCTTGAGCTGTGGCTATTGTCAAGTTGGCCCAACGTTCAAGGTCAGTCATGCCATCCCACAGTGGTGTGTGGACATTGGCACATTTGCAAGCAGGTAAGTATTGGCCATGTCCTCCATGAAAACACCAGCAAAGAGCTGTGCTGTTCCATTTCCCCCAGACACTGAGTTTAAGTATGTTCAAATAGCTCTCCTTCCCCACTACTCCACATGGCAGATGAAGAGATTTACAGATGATCTAAGGGAACATTCAGGCCACAAAAGACACAACTGAAATTAAACCCAAAGACACAAATCAGTTCAAAAGGGGCTATTACTGTGTTCTGAGAATCAATTAATGAAATTGCTGCTCACAAAGGATATTGAAACCTCAGTACAAGCAGCCATTTCCCTCTCCCCATCTATTCTGTGATTTCCCATGCTCATTGATCCGTACTTTTGCAGGGTTCTGCAATTCAAACAGAGTTTTGTTTCTTGATCTCCCAGTACCTCTTCATGGGTTGTGAGAAAAAGGGAGTAAGTCTAGAGATCAAGAGTTTTAAGTATAGAAAAGGGCTCTTATGGTTGTTCCTGCTTGAGCCTAACCATGTTTTAAAGTCCCTTTCATGCAGAACCAAAATAACCTGAAAAGGTGGTCTTTTATTATAATAAGGGTCTTGAGGTCTCTGGTGTGAAATTATTGTGCTGCCCAAAGGAATTCCTGGCAGTCATCATATACTGAACAGTTTCACCTGTATTTATTTGGGAGGAAATCTGTGGTCAGGACTGGCCTTGCTTCCTTATAATGGCTCTTTAGATTCAGACCTTGCCTAAGGTTTGGAAAAACTGCTCTGCTCAGGTTTTATAGTTACACAGAGATCAGCACACAAGTGTGATAAAAGTGATGCCTTGTCCAGAGGACCTTGCTGGGAAATGATTGCAAACACTACTCTTTCTCAGTTTCTTTACTGGAGAATCAGGAACATTGGAAAGATATATTGAGTTAACAGTATGCATCCTGCAAGTTGTGGGGACACAAACTTGCACCAAGTCTTGAGATCTTGGTTAGCAACAGTCCTCCAAAATTATGCCAGTTTGCCTTTTGTTCTCACACCAGTGTACGTGGAATGACCCCTTGGACACGTGTGAAAAAGTGGTGCCTTATTGCTTGGTCTCTTCCTTTTGTTAGCTGACTCTTTGGAAATTAAAAACCATGAAGACACTGTGATACAAGGAGAATAAAATATTAACTTTGCCCGCTGTATGACAACCTCTACAAAGTGCACACGTCTGGGGAACTGTGACTGACAGTCTTCTGTGAAAGGTTATGTTTGAAAATTTGTTCTGTATGGTGACCTCTGCATTTCTGTAGCTTCATATTTGAAAAGATGTCAGTTCACACAAGTGGATCGAGGTTCTTTTTGTTCTTCAGCACGTTTTTGTTATTTGTTAGGTTGAAGGGTATTCCTGGTGTTGTTCAGGATTTGAAAAAACACAACATCTAGTTTAAAAGTAGCCATCCTAAGACAAATACACAAGGTGGAAATCAGCTGGGAATGTAGAAGAAAATGATGACTTCCTTCATATAGTAGGAAGGTCAGCAATGTAGCCTTAGAGGAACTGGGCTTAATTAGTACAGGCCTCCTGAAAACAGTAGGTCTTCAAGAGGAGTGAAACACATGAGACAGCAGAACAATTCACACTTATTCAATGCCACTGCAAACACAGAAGGCTTGAAAATAGCAAAAAGGAGAAGAAAATTTGTGCAACCTCTTCTCTGTTGGAAAGGTGGAATCAGGCCCTCTGCTCACACGACCTGGTGCAGAGTCACAGCCACCCAGGCTGGACCCCCAGCCAAGGAGCTGCTCCCCCATTAATATGCAGAAGGTTCTGATTTCACTGACATGATCACTGCCAATTTTATAAGAATCCATTTTTAGAAACTACTGACTCACTTCAGCTGACAGGTTATGTATGATTAATAAGCAACATAAGAAAACAATGTTTAATACTTTCATGCCTTTAAGTACAATGAAACATTATTTATCTATACAAATTAAAAATGCTGCAAAGTCTTCGTAACCATATATTTCTAAAACTGAAATTTTATTACTTCAATGTCTCATGCTGAAACATACTGAACACCTCTTAAAAGTTTTGTGCTTGACTTCAACTTCTGAATAATTAGTAGTAGACTTTGAGGACTTCTTCATATTCCACAAGCACGGAGACAGAATTTGTAAAACAGTAATGTTATGAAACAAGCTCATTTAAAGAATAAGCTCCACAGAAAACCAAATTATCAATAAAAAATCCAAACATTAGAGTAAAAGCCTGAATCCTTGGATGCACAAGGCTAAATCCTAAAATTTATCTAAACAATATTTAGCATTACGTAAGTAATAAAAGTAATAAATTAGGCAAAACTATAATACTTCCTCTAAAGTATGCTGAGGCAACAGTGTGCAAATTGAGTTTAACTGAATTGACAACAATCTGGTTATTTTTATTGCATTTAGGCTTCTAGTTTTGTTTACTTAAAAAATTTACTTAAAAATCAAATTAATTTCCAAAGAACTCTTTTTCTTACTCTGGGGAACAGGACATTTAATACATGATGAACACCAAGCATCTGCATTCTACTCACAAAATACAAAATAAGCTGAATACAACAGTTAAGCATTTGCTGATACAGTTCAAATAGTGCCAGTGTAGAAGTATTTTTACACAAGCACCTCACAAAATATTTAACATTAACGTCTAAACATCCCTCTAATTCAAATATATTTGTAATGTTCCCAAAGGGTTAATATTGTCTTGTTTCATTTCTTACATGTAGTAATTTAGCTCTGAACAAAAGCAGCTCCCCGCTGGTTACCTTGGCTAAAGGAAACACAATGAACTGGTAAAAACCAGTTTTATCTCACTGCTGTTGCCTAGGGCTACAGACAAAATGAAGTAAAAAAATTCACATGCAGAGTATTAGGTGCTTATGAAAGATCCAGCAGCGCTGTTGCCTAGTGATTCAGTGAGGAATCAGCACAGGCCAATGAGGTGTTCGGGTACTGAATAACATCCCCGATGGCTGCTTTACATCTCCTGCAATTCTGTCATACACCCCCATGATTTCCCAGTGGTGAGAATCACTTTCAAGGGAACCTGTCAGAATAAAAAAAAAAACCACAAACATTTAAACAAACAAACACATCACATATAGCAAGATTATTATTTTTGCTTTTCCCTATGGATGTTGATACTGCTCTAGATTACATACCTATCCATCATGTAATGTTCTTCATTTCTATAAATACTCAATTATTGCAACAATTTTAATTAAAATACCTTAACAATTAAGACTAACCGTTAGTTTTGAAATAGCAAATACATGTTACTGAATTGCCAGGGATATGCTGACGCAAAATTCATCTTATTATGCTTTTCAAAAGAGCTACAAAATCATCATGATGATTTTGCTGTTTATCATCAGCAACTTTGTCAGTAATGCATAAAGATACTATGGGGTGTTTTTACCACCTACTTTTCAAATTCTGGGGTATTTTTATTGTTGCTTTGGTTTAATTTCAGTTTGTTTTGCAGTTCCTGGTGCTCTGGTACACAGTAGATTTGCTGACATGAAAGCTGCCTCATTAGCAAGGACTCTATTTTGGAAGTAAAGCTACTTCAAAGATAAAGCATTCTTTACCTCAAAGAAGAGAAGGAGATCTCTCCCCATTAAGACTGTATGTGTGCTCTACTTTAGTGACATTTTGTCTCCATATTAAAAAATAATATTCATATTAACAGAGCACATAACACATATTTAGTTGAAGTAAGTCTGCTGAAGGAAAGCAGGAGAATTTCACAAAAACCTTTTCAACTTCAGCATCTCTAATTCTTAAATTCTTATTGTATAGAAGGATAAACAACATGAATAAAAATACAGACTTCTTTTTAAAAGATCACTCTCCATTTCTTCTCTGAGATCAAGCTGTTGGTATGTTATGTTTTCTATCTGGCCTCTGACATTGATCTCTTTGTGATGCTTCAGAGGAAGATGAAGTATCTTCATGATGGAGGTAGTCTAGCGTGCTGTAGGAGTAAAAGAATATCAGGACTCCTACAGTAATTTGCTCAGGAAAAGGAGACCAAACAAGGGTAATGAATTGTATCTCTCCAAATACTTCTACTGCCTACTAAAAGTCCTGAGTCCCAGAGAACTGCCTGTTGTCCGAGAACGTTTCCTTTCACCTAGTAAAACATAGCTGGAGTTTTAATTTAAACAGAGAATTATTGTTCTAATAGGAATGACATATTGAATCCATTTGCTAATGCATCGAGATGAATTTGTCAGTGTGTGACAGCAAGACATCTTAGACAGAGAGGAATAAGATGGTGTGTCCCATTTTGTCCATGGGACATTGAAACCTTCTGCCCGCTAATTGTTAGTCTGAAATAGGTAACACTAAAGTGATATTCTGGCCATGTAATTTTCAACATTCTCAATAACCATGTAAACATTTGTCTTTCTTAGAAACCCATTCAAGTGTTCATATTTATTTCATGGCAATGATTTCCTCAGGCAAAGTATGCACATTGTTGCCTGTCAAAAAGCTACCAAAATGTCTTTAAGGAAGGATTATGGTGTTGCTATTAACTTCCTATGTTACCAATAATACCATATTTGATTATTTTTATGAACTTTATAGCAGTATGAGTGTAAATACATGCTTTTAATTACAATTAAAAATATTTAAATGTAATATAGCTTGAAATTAAAGGTAATTAAAAATATTTAAATGTAGTATACCTGGAAAAACACTCTTGCTTCTCTTTTTCTTTTGAGGAATTTGTAACAAAAGAAGCTAGGCAAACACAGGTGTACAATGTAATCAACCTACAGAAATGCAGTTTGTAAAGCTTGGGAGTGTCTTCTATCAAGCAACAAAAGCTGAGCAGTAGACAAGGGTGAGGGGCACCAGTAGAGAGAGAAATCTACTTATTCTAAAAAATAATTACAATTAGGTCCCATACATAGATAGATAAAATAGCTATGCAGCTATTTACTCAGATTTTACAAAGATGTTGGTCTGATAGATGATGTCCTCTACTTTGAACAGCGACCAAGGATTTTGTCTGCTTTGTCTATTAGGCATCCACATGGAAATGTTAAATAGACCCCTCTTCTAAGTGAAAATTACTGAAGAAAGATCTTTTCCAATATTTTTTCAACAGTAACAAAAGCCTGGCACATCTAGAAAGCCTATTAAAGGGACATATTTTTCACTCTACCACGCCCAACAGAAGTTTCATGGCAATGAATGAAATAGATTTTGAAATTACCACACTGCATTGCTAAGACAATCTCACTTTCCAAAAGGGAGGTTGACTTTCTTTCAGTTATTTTCCCTTAGAATTTTTATAGTAATTTTAAAAAGCAATTACCCACAAATATGAAAATTAAACAATTGAAGGCAAAATAGTTTTTGCTAAATTCTTGATATGATGATGATAATGTACAAGGCTAAGCATGCCTGAGACAGTAATGTAAATTCAGAATTATCCCTACCTTTAGTGGTACTTCCAAGGCTGTTGTTTGCTGCAGGGACTCCATTGTTCTTTTCACCAGTGCTGTAAGGTTAATTTGAAAACCTCCAGCTTTATTTTCCATGTTAGCATTGTGTTATATCTATATATATAAAATCACATGCTTTATATTCTGGTATATAATACTTGCATATCTGTGTAAAAAAATTACCATTTACAACTTTTTCAGATTACTTTTAAGTTATATTTTATCTCTTGTGGAAGCTTCAATTTCTTATTTTAAACTGAACTTTACAGTAAAATTGGTAGAATTATTTAACTTCTATACCCCATATATAAAGAAGTACTAATATATTTCATATAGAGGTACATACAGCATGTCTGAATGCTGAATTTCTCAGCTTTTAAGTTCAGTACTCATAACTATATGTTTGGTCACATTTTTTACATTTTAATTTTTTTGTGCAGCCATAAAACTCAGTTAAAAAGAAAAAGTTAGGGGAAAACCCACTAGAAGTCTGAACTTTTTAAAATATCTTATTCTTCAAAGTAAAAAGATCAGAGCCAAATTTTAAAAAAATCTTCCCTGTGGGATAGTGGAGCTCTCAAGTATCTAAACAATTAAACTTCGGTATAATTCATGTAACTTAACAACTCATCATGCCATAACACTATGCTCACTATTACTGTGCAAATGCATCTATAATTATTCCAAATCAATCACTTGGGATCAGATTTGTCATCATTGGTCCTGCTAATTAGTGTTTTGCTTGACTAAGATTGCTGCTGCAACAGATACTGTTCTAATAAAAATCAAAGAGAGATTGAGTGATTGAGTTTTTAAAAAAAAAAGTAATTTTTGGCTAGTGAAAGTGAAACAGGAATTCCAGGTGGCCCCAGAACACAAGATATGGAGCAACCTCCACTGCTCTGACAGGATGGATGACTAAATAATGGATGTGGTCATGTGCCTCACAGAAGGGAGGGATAGCACGGAATGTGATACGAGGTGCTGGAGGGAAACCCACGTGATTACCAAGAAGCTTCCTTTGAAGTTATCCCCTGATGCACATCATGGCTCTTTGGCAGCTGAGGTTAGAGGCAAAGGAGCAACAAGAACTCTAAGAAGCTGTGCATGGTTGTTGCTCTGGCTGCTGCCAACACCTCCCCTAATGATGCCAGCAATGAAGAGCAGCATGTAATGTTTGGTGTCACATGGGTGACACTGAGGATGGTTTGCTAATAATGATGAGGATAACTGGCTTCTGCCTGAACAGAAGTGCAGGGCTCAGGCCGTGCTGGCGCACTCAGACTTGCGTGCTAATGAGCTGTCATGAGCTTTTCCATCAAGTCCGAATTATGCAGTAACTCAAAGGATCAGTGGCTCAAATGCCAAAGCTGAGGAAACCAAGACATTTGTTGACACGTCTTATGTACAGCTACACCTACATATTTGCTTCATGTTAGAGTTGAGGTAGTTTATGGTCCAGTGTAGGACACAGCATCATTTTTGGAGCGCAGAAACAAACATTGCAACCACAGATTGTGAAGGGAGAAGTGCTGGCCTAAATAACTACCCGTTTGAAATCCAGTCCAAGTCAACATGGCTATTAATAGAAGAGTGTTGGACTGAGAAGCCCACTCTGAATTTCAACAAGCTGTTGGCTCCAGGAGGTCAGCAATGCAGCAGACGCTAGGGCACACCAGCCAGGTGGGATGCCTTCAGAAGGCTAAGTGGGTGGCCAGTAAGTCCTGGATACACATTTTTTCCATCAGTAAGCTCCCCACCAGGCTATGACTGTGGAAAGCTTTTGAGAGGATAACACCTAGATTCTGCACTTCTCATGTGGAATCACTCAGCTCTGTATGTTCCACCACAGCACCTTATGAAGGGTGCACTCAACTCTGCAACTTGGCACTTTTTTTTGTTATTTGTTAGACAAATAACAGAAACAGAGCATTTGGGCAAAAGGGGGAATAGGTCTTCTTCACAAAAAGAGCTCCAACAGACAACAAAAGATGAACCATGAGTCAGCAGCATTGATTCATGGGTTGAAAGATATGAGTGGTGTAATAAAGGCTGCTGTCTGCATATGCACTGACCAGTTTTCCCCTAGTTCTCTAGACCTCTGAGTTTGACTACTTCTCTCCCAGTTAACTGTTATCCCCAAAAGGGGAGTCATGATGGCAGCAATGATTGCAACAGCTTTCTCTGTTGGTTGACAGACTTTTTGCTCTAAGGCATCTGGCACCGTCAGAATTCTGCTGCATTCTTAACTGCTCTTAATTTTAAAAAAGCACAGATTAAAATGGCCACATCAGTGAACAAATCCAATGGTTCCTCATTCACTTTGACAACGATTAAAAACCTCTCTGTGGGTTTGCTCCATTTTCTTCATTCCTTTTTTCTGTGTCAGTTTGGCTCCCTGTTCTCTTTCTCATGTCACACTGACTTCCTCTCTACCAAGAGTTTAGTGGGTGGCATAGTAAAGACATTCATTTCAAGCAATCTGAGTTGTTGTGCATTCATTTCAGCCTTTTGAAATCACACCTTTGTGAAATATACAAAAGATTTACCTACATCTACTTTACCACAGATTTTGAATGAAGTAATAAGTATATACTAACAGAAATATCAAGAAATGGCAGCTGGATTGCCATTCCTGTTCAGTCGTCTGCTACAACAGTAAACAGGGAAGAAGGAAGCATTTAAACTAAGTTACAGTCTTTGCACAAAAATAAATAGGTATAGTGGCTGAATATATTTAGGCTAGAAATTTAAAGTTCTAGATTTTGGAGGGATGAAATTCTGGAACAGTCCCTGGTGGGAGTAATTTTTCATGTGGAGATGATAATTTATAAAGGAGACCATATGGCATGGGGGTATGTAATGGCAGGATAGGTCCTCTTTAGTCCTAGGTACATTATACCTGATTCTCACGCTACTTTCTCAAATCTCCTTGAAACTCCCCTCTTTCTCAAAGCTCAAAAACAACCAGACATACACGACTCTATCTTCTTTATCTCATATACTTTTTAGAGTGTGGTCACTAAAAAAGGAACCGCAGTGTTTAAATAGATCTGTCTCTACCACTCTTAATTTTTTGTTTCTTTTCTAAGATTTAGATTAGAGGCTTTGGGAATAATAATTATTTCTGTTCAGTCAAGAATCTAGTATATCTGGGGCACATAAATTATTAATTTTAAAATCCTCCTTTACCGTCAGCCATATACTGCAATGGCATCTGTAAAATGCTGCTCTCCCAATCCTGGTAATTTATCTCTCAAAACCCAGAGTCAGCAATTAGGGGAGTTGTTGATTATACTCATTCTGAAATGCTTCGTAAGTGCTAAGTATGCACACTGAAATATTATGTATAAAAAAAAATGGTGACAGCAAAGTTAAAAGATTATAAGGGAACTGAAATTTTAACATATGTTTTAGCATATATTAGATTTTCTTGATACTGGCCAGGATAAATATGGTTATTGAAAGTGCTGTGAATAGGAACAAAGGAAAGACACGCATGCCTGCTGTGGAACAAAAGCTTATTTGTTCCTTTCGAACTGAAGACATTTTTCAAGCGCACTCACCTATGAAATTATGACTCCAGAAACATGTCAAAGCTGGCCAGACATATGATCTATGGAACAGGGATTTTTGCAAATTGAAGGCTATCTGGAGGCATCTTTAGTTTATGCACCAGTGTTTTTCAAGTCAGAAAAAGGCAGAGGACAGAAAATGTCACTAACTTGTGATGACCAGTTCATTCTTTTGTTCTTCTGTTACTTGAGTCCCCTTTGGAACATGTGCACATTTTTATGCAGCTGTCTCAGTGCCCATTAAGCGGGAAATTGTAGCAGAATAAAATGAAATTTCATGGAATTTGTGTACGAGCCAAAAATTTGTACTGGCAGATGATAAAAAAACCCTAAGATACTGTTCTTTAGGTAGTAAGATTCTGAATTGATATGAATAGCAAAATAAATAGGCTTAGTTTATGTTGATTTTTTTTTTCCCCTTAAACTGGTCCTTCTGGTGTACTTAGATTAAGTACTTCAGCTGAAATATTTTATACTTGGCAAAATATTAGAAAAATTGTTTAAAACTCTATGTTTTACATGTACAAAATATAAGAACAGATGCAGAAATGATTTAATTCTATCAATAATGTATAATTATGAGTTCTAAAAAAACCATCTTTAAAAATTACTCTAATGCACTGTGATACTGAACACAAAGTACTGAAATACATATATTTCTACAAAAAGATGTTACTTCAAAGTAACAAGTGTCTTTCATTTAATTATCACTAATGGATGCAATTAAGCAGGCGGAAAGACATGGCAGAATCCACGGTAATCACCATTGGCAAAGTTCACCTTTCAAATCCAGCAGGCATTTACAGAACACACATCAGAAGCCAGATTTTACAGTTGTAACTAGAGGAACCCCTTTACTTAAAAAAAAAAAAAATACTGTTCTGCATTTCTTCACCCCAAAGTGTATTTCCCCCTTTTAGTAGTAAAGTATTCAGAATAATCCAAGGGTAAAGAGGCATTTCAAGCACAGCATGGAGTGGCAGTGTCAGAATTCCTGAATACTCTTGCAGAATCCCTAGACAGACTCACTGTCTGATCTGGGGACAGTCTGTCTACCTGATTACACAGACTTCAGAATTAGGGATGCTGAGGCTTCTCAGATCCAAGAGCCCAGTTTTTGGCATTCCCAAAATATCATCTGCCTTTCTGCTTCCTGGGCTGCTGGAGAATTCAGGATGTGAGGAAGCCAGACAGGCAAGCTGGCTAGGAACCAGGCAGATTATTGATGGTAAAGCTGAGAGTCTTCTGCCCAAACCAGACGAATTTCTGCCAAATGTTTTGATTTGAACATCCCAAGCACCCTCTAATAGGAAATTAGGATTGTAAAAAGCTCTTTTGCTGTCATGTTCTTGCCCTAAACAGAGAACTGAGGGAAATAATATGCCATATCTTTGCTGAAAATAACATAATTCAGAGTAGTATGTGCTTCATTGTATTTCAAACTGTGTCAAAGCTTGGACACTCAAAGCCATGTTATAAATAAATGATGTTTTTCCTCGTCCATTCAGAGTGAGCCATATGAGTACTATAAAACTGTGGGTGATAGGTTCTGTTGGAAAAAGGTATTCTTGCAAAATACAGATAACACGTAATGTGTTACATGCAGTGCTTTGTGCAGAAGTAGATATCGGAGAAAAAGAACACCTTATTGCTTACCTCTTGTTTATCAGATTCAAAAGATTCAAAATCATCTGTGCATTAGTAGATGCACTATAAATTGGATTTCTGTGTACTGAAAAGTACTGAAAATTCTTATTGGGCCTATGAAGTCCTAACCACATCTAGAGAAAGCACCAGCATTATGATTCCTTGTGGCAGTTCTCAGCCTCCATTCAGGAGAGTCTTAGAAGCAAATAGACATTTTAATCTTGTATAACAATACAAAGGAGACATTTCTATGAGGGAAATGCTGCTGAGAAAGCTTCTGTTCTGCACTATGATCTAATGAAATAATACTATTTACCTATATGGTCTTAATTTATAAATGTAAAAATATTTAAAGATTCATTCTGCAAATAAGAGTCTGTATTTGTAGTTGCTTTCCTGGAAAAGTAGATCAGAAGCATGACTGGAATCAGAATGCAAATACACTGAATAATAGGGCAGTGCTTCTTGGATCACACTAAATGCAGGAGAATAACACAGCACTGAACTGTAGTCCATTAAAGCTCTCAAACACTGCTCTTTAGCTTTAAGTCCACGTCTTTCCCTTTACTGAACTTTGTAACTGTACAACTGAGATTTCTCTCTGGATCATTAAACTGCAGGTTGGAAACTGCAAGTCAGCAGATTCTGTAATTTAAAGTTTCTGAATGGACAAAAGCTCATTAGATATGTAAAGACAAAGCTGACAGCTAAAGAATATAGGCAAATAAAAATAAGAAGAGTAAGGATTTACAAAAAAGGGTGAAAGAACTTTGGGTAAAGAGATGAAAACCATATTTTGACTTTCAAAGCACTAAAGTGAATTAGGAGCAGGCATTCTAGTGACACTTCTTTGGTTTAAAAGTCATATACCTGATCTGTTACCTCAGTTAGCAGCTCCTGAAATAATTGGAAAAGATTAGGAGAAAAGAGTGTTCCTATTTAGTTTCATCTGAAAGGAATCTAGGTCAACTGCTCTCAGACTGCTCTGTGATGTGAACCAAAACTGTTCACACCACGGACTGGGACAATAGGGAGATCTGCTTCAGCATGTATTTCTGACTGGAAGCTGGATGCAAGTGCAGATGCACCCTTTCTCTGCCTATTCAGATTAAGCAAAATCCTCATTAATGGCACTGAAGAAGAGCCAGCTTTAGATCCTTTTAAGAAAACTTGAATTAGTTCTTTTACGAGTAGTAGAACTATTCACAAAACACAGAGTCAGGGAGGTTGGAGGGAACCGTTGGAGGTTACCTGGTCCAGCCCATCTGTTCATAGGGGCTACGTAGGGTTGGTTGCCTGGGAGCATGTCCAGATGATCTCTGAACAAATCCAAGGATGGAGAGTCCACAGCCTCTCAGGGCAACCTGTGCCAGTGCTCAGCCAACTTCACAGTAAAACACTATTTCCTAATCTCCAAAGGGAACCGTCTGTGTCTCAGTTTGTGCTCCTTGGCTCTGGTCCTGTCATTGGGCACCACTGGGAAGAGCCTGGCTCCCTCTTCTATGTCCCCTCCCCGCCTCAGATATGGATATACTTTAATAAGATCCCATGAGCCTTCTCTTTTCCAGGCTGAACTCTCCCAGCTCTCTCAGCCTGTCTTCATAAGAGAAATGCTCCAGACCCTTCATCATCTTTGTGACCCTTTGTTGTACTTTCTCCAGTCTGTCCCTGTCCCGTACTGGGGAGCCCAGACCCCAGTGACGAATAAAGAGGAAGGAAATGAATGAATCACAAGATGAAGAAGGAAATGAATGTCTTATGTTGGTCTTTTGTGTTAAGAATAAGACATTCTTCTGTTCTGACATAAGTGAGTATATCTAAAGTTCCTGTAATGCAGAATTTTCTTTTTTCCTTTGCCTCTTAGGGCAAAGTAGAGACAAATCGAAAAATCAATCTTCAATCAGCAGAATGAAACAAACTCCCACATTGAACACTCAAGCTTAGCAGCCTATGTCAAGTGCAATGACAATTTCCCAGGTATCTCACACCTCTAGAACTGCCCCGGTCCATTTTCTAAAGGTCACCTTAGCGACTTCAATTACAGGGTGATAACTTTGAAGCACGACAAGGAATTCACAGATATGTTTGTTCTGCACACTGCAGCTACACCTGGAGAGATATGAACTGGTTGCTGTGTTCCGTCTACTCCAGTCTCGAGCATTGGAACCGGACTTTGTGTTTACAGAAAAAGCCCTCCAGTCATCACATTTCTGTAGTGGGATAATGTATTACTGGTGTCCATACAATAACTAGAGCTTTTTCTGTTATACTTGAGAAGTACTGTCTTTTCTTGAACTTGCTACAAATTCATAGTGGTAATACAGATCAGAATTTGACCCAGTAAGGGAAGAATCTGTGATTTTCTAGATGCGTAAGCAACCATGAATGATTTTTATCTTTTGGGTATAATATTAGCTCTATACTTAACACAAATTGATGTAAAATAAGACAAAAATCGTTCTATGCTGTCTTACAGATTTCTTACAGTATGCTACACTTTCTAATTCTGAAAGTATGTCCCTTTTAGACATTGCCATTTGTGAGTAGATACTGCAATCTTAAATAAATTGTATGGTGTTTTTTTAATTTAAATCAGATTTGAACTCCTGTATTTAGAGGTCAAATGTTAATATATTAACCTAATTCATTACAATGCCCCTAATATATTGAATTGAAATATCTCCCAGATAGTTTGTTTAGATTAGGTGGAGGTTTAATGTTCTCATTTTGAACTAATACTCACAAGAGGGATCAATGATGAAATGAGACTAATATAGCAAATTGCACTGTTCAAATGAACACAGCACAGGAAGGTGAAAATTAATTTTTTATTAGATGCTTAGGTTATAATGAAAGATATTTCTTGTATGGTTCATTTGAAACATTTGTGACATTATGCTAACTGTTTTAGCCACACGTTGTTGAGCTTCAAACAAGACCAAAGTTTGTGAATAAACATTTGGTGCCTACAGGAATAAATCCACTACTTACTGGAGAAGAGACCAAACAGCCTCCTATTTGCCCTCTCTTGTGAACTAAATTTGTACCAGATGCTGAGACAAACTGTGGTTTAGGAAGTAATGTCTGGAAGTAAGCCAGATGAGAGGGTAAAAATATAGGTTGGAACTTTTACTAACCTTAACCTTGAGAGTGCCATCATAAAAATTTCTTAATATAAAAAAAGGCAGTAAACTAACTTAGAAATTAGAATACATTATATGGTTACATTCCTTCTGTCATACGTCTTTATGTCTTTATGTAACAGGGCCCAATTTAAAGTATTTAGGAAGTTACTTTCCAAAGCATACTTTTTTTAGCTGGTCTATTTCCTTCTAAAACCCTTCAAAACCTTGGAGAAAATATTATTATTTAGTTTTACAGGATTCACACACACTGGATGGTGGAATGCTGATAAGAAAACTAAATACAAATAAGCACAGTGATGAATTCCAGATGAGAAGTATATCACGTTTTATGTACATAAGAGCCAGGGGTGGAAAACATTCAGAAAAATCTGCTTAGTATACATTTTCATAATTGTGTGAATCAATCTGCTGCTTCTTGCTACATTAGCTCTTTATTCTCTGAGAAATCACAGGATACAGGGAGTAAAAATGGGGTAGGAGTGAAAGAGCAAGAGTGATTGTATTTACCTGAAAATTCCTGGATTTGAGAATCTTCTACTTCAAACAACAATTCATCATGGATCTGGGCAATTAACCTGAAAATTTCAGAGACCTTAGATAACATATGCAAAAAATCCTAACAGTGCCTCCTGTTCATATCATCAACTACTTGTCACATACACAATGATAATTTAAAGTGAAAATAAACATCTGAAGAAAATTAAAAAATCATGAATGGATTTAAAAGAATTGCCACTCCACATATGCTGGAAACATAATCCCTGAGTGTAGTAGCAGGAAAAATACAGTATACCTGATTAGACTGTATTCCTATTAGATCTGTTTTATTACTTCTTTAAGTACTGTAGCTGGAAGTCATAAAACAGTAACATCCATTTCCAAATTTCTCTGCAATTAGTATATAACGTAAGAAAGACCTGCACCTGTTAGAGCAGCTCCAGAGGAGGCCATGAAGATGCTCAGAGGGCTGGAGCACCTTCCCATGGGGTCAGGCTGAGACAATTGGGGTTGTTCAGCCTGGAGGAGAGAAGGCTCCAAGGAGACCTTACAGAATCTTCCAGTACCTAAAGGGGCTACAAGAGAGATGGAGAGGGACTTTTGCCAAGGGACTGGAGAGACAGGACAAGGGTAAGAGCTTTAAACAGAGGGCAGGGTTATAGATTAGATATAAAGAAGACATTCTTCTTTATGAGCATGGCGAGGCGCTGGAACAGTTGCCCAGAGAAGTTACGGATGCCTCATCCCTGGAAGTGTTCAAGGCCAGGTTGGATGGGACTCTGAGCAACTTGGTTGTGTGGAAGGTGTCCCTGCCCACGGCAGGGGGGTTGGAACAAAATGGCCCTTAAGGTCCCTTCCAATCCAAACCATTCTGTCATCCCATGAATTAAATTAAATGCCTATTGTAGACTTCTCTTAGTACCTAGCAGTTATTCAAGTAAATACTTCTTTACAAATGGCTGAAACATCAATATGGTTACTAGTAATAACTTTTCACACTTTCTTAAGACAGTTTCACGCTGCCTTAAATTACAATGTGACATTGACTAACAGTGTGGTGAGCTCTAATAATAGATGTTAAATTATTAGTCACTTACAACACAGTCAGAAGCAGAGTGAAACAGATTAACATATTTCTAATAGGAAATTGGGACACAGGATACAAAAAAGAAATAGATGAAAAGACCAGGATCATCTGTAGCAAGAGAATACAGTTATACGCAAAGTTATAATTTCTAATGCAAGCAAATTAATTAAAGCAACCTCATAATGAAATGACATGTAAAAGATATAAATCAGAACAGAAAATATTAAAGATAAATGAACTGTGAATCAATGGAATGAATGAAAATAATTGCATTGATTAAACCAGCACAATAAAAACATGATAGACTGGTTATTGTTTATACCAGAGTTCTGTCTTGTGCCTTCAGTCAGGATTAGAGCACCATATATTCTGAATACTTAGTAAGGAAAAGTCCTGTCTTAGAAGAATTTACAATATACATAAAAATTTTATCATAAATTTATCAGAACCTAGGAATGGAGGAAAAGGAATTTCAAAACCACTCAGCATTGTTCGTACTGATCACCTCATCTCTAAAGGAAAAACTGCGTTCAGGAGGAGCAGGGTTGGACCAGAATTAAGTGCTACCTTTATGTGTGCCCAAAAACCTGTGGAAGCAATGTAAATTAACTCACAATTTCTGTATGGACAGCAAAATAGACTTGACACAACCCTACATACTCCAGTTCACCTACTGAAAGCAGCACAGCTTTTTTAGCTTGGTTCTCCATCTGGGGTGGAGGATCCTGTTTCTCATCCTTATCATCCTGAGTAGCACAGCCCATCAGCTCGATTACATTGCCAGTTAACTGAGGAACTGCTCAGAGTTACATCTAACCCATCTTAAACATTCAGTGACTAAGTTAAAGTTCAGGACAGTATTTTGTCTGCTAAACACAGAACTAGAAGTTCACATTTGATGGTTCCCTGTCTAGCTCTGCTACTCTCTTAAGCAATACAAATTCAGTTAGAAAATGGGAATAATATTTGTGAGATCTAAGAAATAAGTATTTCTAATACACTTCTATTTTCAAATGAAAGGTATCACGTAAGATTTAATTAACGCTAAACATGATTTCCTAGATTGATGCCAAGAAGTGAAATAGTATACACTACTTCCTCCTTAACATTCATCAATCAACTTAGATATTTTTTGATGATCTCTTATCTCTTTTTCTTATCCATTTCACATCAAATTAATGGGTTCTGCTCTTACAGTCTTGCAGTACAAGCCCACCTGTATTTTTTCAGGCTTGTTAAGGGAATAATACTTGCATGCAATATGCTGTTCCACAGAAGGAAGCATTCGATTTGACATCAATACACAAGAAAGAAAAAAATCAAAGCAATTTATACATTCAGAATTCATAGCTTTCACCATTCCAGTGCATGCACACACCCACCCATTGCACACCTTGAGTGAAAGAAGTTTGAAAAAAACCCTATACTTTTGCTTAATAGCTAAATTGAATTCTCTTCACTTTGAAGGAATATTGAAATAGCAAGCTCCTCTCATTAACTCTTGCTAAGAGGTATGGCCAGCTGGATTACAAACTGCAAACCAGGCAGAGACTAGTATTTTTTTGTATTGTTTTGTTCTACAGATGATAAGAATGCCTTTGATTTACAAACTAATATTTTATTAACTATTTTCTTGACTGTCTGAAAATTAAGCAAGATTGCCATAGTAGTCTTTCTCAGAGGTGGGTTTTTTACAGCCACATGTAGTGTTTTGGGACATTACAATGTGTCAAGAGTTCCTCAAACTAATTAAATTCCTGCTCCTTCTATAGACAAGGGATTAAGGCTGGTTCTGACTTAGATGTTGTGAACTGACATCTGGAAAAGCCCAACTCTATGCATTGACTTTATGGGGGTAAAATCACTCATTTTCTACTCAGACAAGGGTTTTGTCATTTAAAAAAAGACTATGTCCCTGATCGTTGAAATTATAAACATTTTCTGATACAAAACTATCAGATTTTATATCCTAATTATTAACATCCTTGTAATCCCTTGTAATCCTATGCAACGCCTTTTTTTGACATAATCAAATCAATGATCAATAAAATAATAATCCAACTAGTAATATCACATTTTTCATTTTGAATCTGAAACCTCTAAATGCCTAATAGGAGACTTCAAAACTGCAGACAAGGGAGTACATGGTTAAAAGCTTTGTATATAAAAATAAGTTTAAAAATTCCCTAAAAAAGCATAAAAGCTGTTAAGTGGCTAGGGAAAAAAAAAAAAGATAAAAACAATAAGGTATTTTGAAATCAGACAAATGGGAATATGTGAAAAAAAAAAAACAAAACAAACCAAACACCAAAACCAAAAAACAAATGGAAATATGTTTTATATTTGGTAACTGAAAATAAGAATTTAATGACTTGAAAATCTGAGACATTCACACTTAATAAATAAATATTTAATAAAATAAAATATTGGTTTAAAGGGCATGTAATTAAAGACATTGCCAGAAAAAGCCAGAATGGCCACTCATGTAACAAATACTTGCATGGATTTCAAGAACATTTAGAAATGATGACATACAATGAATTTGTGAGAAGGCTTTTAAATCTTATGTTTCAGAACTTAAACTCATCCCCACAAGCAGAGGAAGATGAAAACCTGCAGACAGACAGGCTACCCTACTACAAATCTTACACCTCCCTCCTGAAGCATCTGCTACTGGCCACACTCAGCAATAATGGACCAGATGGATGTTGGATCCGATTCTTCTTAGAAATATCCATGTTCCCTACACTAAAACACTACTCAATTTTTTCTGATACTACAAATACTGCCTGTTATTTAGTTTTGCCACAGTTTCCCCAAAGAAATGTACAGATTCCAGTGGACAAAATGCCTATTAAGTTGTTAAGTAACTAAGGAACAAGGTTATGATAATTTCATAATAATTTGTTGAATTTTCCTGGTTTTTTTTTTTTGTTTCTGGTGTGTTTTTTTTTTAAGCTGCATCTATGAGGATTTCTAATGTGGTAAAAGTTATAGCTCAAGATACATCATGCCTGCATAAATGTCACTTGCATTAACTTTAAGCTACCTCTTTCAGGGTTTCCATGATAAAGACCAATATACTTTAACATTTTAACCATAAAAATCCAGCTAATTTATGATATTGGTTTTCTCAGCAGCTACATCATGAAGAGAACGAAACTGAACAGATGGTTAATTAAAGATAATAGAATTTTTGCATGTATCCAAAGTGTTTGAAAACATACCAATCCAAAAGGTGACCTAGAAAAGGGTTTTATAAATGAAATACATTTATTTGCATCCAACAAGTCACATAAAGGAACCCTGAAAATGTCTCATGAATGTCCTTTTTGGCTGTGTTATTGAAGCATATTAAATATAATTAGTTCTTTCTATAAAGAATAAATTACTCTGAGTTGCTCTGGCTTACTGTGCATGAAGTGTTCAGGTAACAATTCACCATCTCGTGGATACATGCAAAACAGTGCTTTGAATGCTCAAGGAAAGTGATGATTTTCCTAAGTTACAGCCTGCCTAGAAATTCAGTGTTACTTGGCCACTTTGGGAGGCAAAGAGCTACATATTGGTCTGGGACAGCAGCTAGGGAGAGTTCCCAGTCATTTCTGACATAGCAATACAATCTGGGAACTTTCCTTCTGCTACTGAAACAAAAGCATTTGTGTGGGAAACAACAATCTTATTCTTTTCTCAAGCAGAATCCAAAACTCTTATCTTTTCCTTGTGATTTTATCCCTCCAGTATTAGGCTAAGGGTAAAAGTTGACTATCTTAGTAGAGTTAATCCATGTCCTGGGTGGGACCTGTGGGCAGAGTATCAGAGCAATAAGCATTTACTTGAAAATTCTGGTTAACTGGGAGAGAAGAAACATGATTAAAAAAAATTATTTAATTCCTGAAGAAACAGATAAAGGGACATAAGATTTATGCTCAGAGTTAAAGAAAATCAACACACATAGCAGCAGCTCTAAGCATTTTACTGAATGTATTTGGTTAAAACTATGATGCAATCATGAATTTGGGTTTATTAGTATGCCTTCTTGTATGAATCTGAGAAATTATAGTAAGTCCATAAAGTAATAATGATTGAATCCCTACACACCTTATAAAAATGCCTCTAGATTCCTGTGTCGTCCTAAAACTTCCGATAAATGAATCATTTGTGATTTATTGCATGACTTGTACCTGGAAAAAAGTCCAGGTCACATAACAAAATGCTTGTTCCTGGGATGATAGGGGCTGTTTCTAACTAATTTACCTATCTGCAGAAGTGAGCTGCATTTACAGCTCACCAGCTCAGAAAATCGTTAGATTGATTAAGGAGTTTGTTCATTGAGGAAGACCTACAAAACCTCCAGAATCCACTGCTATTGAAAAGCAGTTGGGACCAAGAAAATATACCTTTTCCTTTTATTTACTGGTGGCTTTTCCTTTCCAGATCATTCATTTAGATCTGGCCTGTGGCTGAACCTCTCTCTTTAACTAGGCTCCGGACATGCTGAGAAGTAAAGCTGTGTGTTTGTGGCACAGCTCCAGTGTTGAAGGAACAATAAATTGGTGAGAAAGCAGAATTTCTGGATTCACACCAAATTACTCGATAGTTCTGTAGACTTGTTAAAATTAATTTGCATGTTGTTGGGATATTATCATTTTTAATGACTTCCTGAGAAGTCCATGTAGCACCAGGTAGACTTTGGGTAACATCAGTGCAGCTTCAGCGTACAAAATGATAATTTGTACAATCAGTGCTATAGGCAGCAATTCTTCCACAATTTGCCAGCATTCTTCTTTCTCACCAAGCTTCCATGTGTCTGTGATGTTTTAAACACTGAAAAGAACCACAACTGTCCATCTGAGTTCATCAAGTATCTTTACCCTCCCATCAATTCCATAAATCTTTTTTTCAGCTGCTACTGTATGCCTTGATCTCACTTCAGAAGTTTCTTTGCTATCATCTGCCTGCAGGAAACATCATGTGGAGGTTCTGTGGATTGCATCAGACAGGTAAAAGCTGGCATTTGAATAATTTATGTCAGCAGCACATTTTCAGCAAGCAACTTGGCCAGCAGCAGCAGAACAGCATCTTAAGAAAAATCTAGGTAATATAGAAGAAGTCTGAAGAAATTTTGATTACTTGTCAGTGCCACACACAATGCAGAGATGCCAGCAGCCAACTCATACTAATATCAGATCCATATCATATGTGTTGCATTTAATGTTACTTTTCCTGATGTCTGTAAAATTATTTCCAAGTAACTGATTGACTTTTTACTGTCAACAGCATAAGCTGCTAGGCTGGCATTTGAATTAAAAGATGAAGAAACACAAAGAGAAAAATGAGACTGCTAGTTGACAAAACAGAATTGGTCAGTCACAGAGGAATATCCTGTTTCATCAAGAAGGCCTCTCTGATGAAGCGTCATGAAAATGTAATTTGATTACCTTTCCCTGACTTCCAAATGCAGTATCATATGTGCAAACAATAACTGAAAATCTACTAACTGGTAGTCACACAAAAATGAACTTGCACACTGTTGGGTCAGTTGAACAGTTGAACAGCTGCTCACAGTTGAACAGCTTACAGTGCAGAACAATGAATGCAGTGCTGTGAGCAAAGACTGTGAACTAACACTAAAGACCTCATCTAGAATTATTTTTTCTTTATTCCCAAGGTAAGGAAGACAAAATGTTGAGAGTTAGCCAAAACTTAGCTATGCTTCGTAGGATACTGTCTCCCAGTGTAAATGTTCATAAACACTTCTAAAGCCTGTAAAAATGATATTTCTCTTTGATATGCTGTTCAAAGTGAAAACCACGTTTCCAAAATTAGAAATTCTAATAGGGAAATAAAGATACTTACAAGGCAATGAAGATAGAAGAAAAGATAGTAGTGTGCTATCTTTGGAATGAATGTGATCTGATGGGATGATAATAGGAGATTGATTATATTTCTCATTTTGGAAGAGCTACTGTGCATTCCCACTGTTACAACAAGAGCATCAATTATGTACACGCTTCCTTTTAACAATATTTTTTCAAAGGGCTTCATAAAGGATGTTAGGATCATTATCCTGACTTGACTGATAAGAAAATCAAGAAACAGACCACTGAAAAAATAACTAACTGAATGTCACCTGGCAGGCAAGTGGAAACACAATATTTCAAGTTTCAGTCCCATACTCTTTTGGCAACACCCCACTGATGCTTTTAAATGCCACTGTCCAACCAGGTGAGTGTTCACAGAATTTATAAAGGCATTGATTGTGCTTTTCTGACAAGCCTGGCTGTAAGTACCTACTAAATATTACAGCAAGGAGCCATTATTGACTATTGAAATGCTCTCCACTAGCAAAGCCATCCAGTTGTTAATGGCTGGCAGGAGTTCAAAATTCCTGTTTAAACCAGTCTATCTCTTTGACATGTCCTTGCAGTTTTGCTTTTTCCCAGCTGTGACATTTATGATAAGAATAAGCAGGATAGGCAGTGATACTTTGCTGTTGTCTGGTGTAGCCATTCCCCTGTGCTTTCACAAGCAATTTCAACATGTAAAACTCTAATACTTTCCCCATATCTGTTACCACCTCAGCCATTTGGTGACACTACTTCTTTAAAAAAAATAGTTTTGAGAAACAACAACCCAAGCAAAATTTTCTGTTGAGAGAGAAGAAAACATTCATGAGCTTTATCAGACATGACGTTAGTAGCAAAAATCTTTGGCTTTCTCAGACAAGAAACAGTCAGTTACTGAATCTAAAGATCTGTGTGCCAGGTAGAAACTGCAGAAGGGAGTATGTTCTTTGCCCTCTCAGCACCTCCACTTTCCTCCCCTACTAAAGGCTGTTGGCTACTCCTCTATCACTAATCTAACTCGAAGTTTTGCTTGCTATTGGTACAGAAATTTTCATCCATGACACAGCTGCCAGATTCTGGTGTCTTCATTCAACTCGGATATCAAAAAGAATTATAATCAGTGCAGAGAATCTGCCTGAAAATGTAGAATGCAATATGTGATAGTGCATCATCCAACATTTAACACAGAAATGTACCACTGTCTGAATGCAGGCAAGATCTCCATCAAAGAATCATTTCCCATTTCAGATCTGTACTACCAAGAACATTTGACAGTTACTCAGAAACTGTTTTATTTTGGGCACAGGAATGACTCTAACTTTGAATTCAAAAAATGGAATATATAATTGTAATTAAAAATTATACCATGTGTAAATGACACACAAAAACCCACACAGTGCATTTATAGGTTAGATATCACACATAATTGCCAAGTATATTTGGAAGGCCAAACCCTGTTACTTTGTACTGACATAAATACCCATTAAAGTGATTGCTACAGTTAAGTTGTTATGCCCCTTCTAACTGACAACAGAAACACTCTTCTGCACTATCTGCTATCTCTGCTTTATATGAACTTCTACTGCACAAATTCATGTGCCACTGGATTGTTTACTACAACATTACAAAAGATGAGAACCCATTTGTTTGGGCTTTTTTTCTGCCTGTTTGCCTTCAAAGTATCTTTCTATTTCAGCAAATAATAATGCTCCCTTGCTCTCTGCACCATCCCTCCATCCTTTTTACAGGAAAAGTAGACTTCATTATTTCTGCTAGTGGTGTAAAACTCTTGAGGATGTTCTGTGATCTCCTGCCCAACTCTCAGCAGTTACAGCAGAAGAGAAACATGATGACCCAGCTTTTCTTTAGCAAAGGAAAGCCATCTATACAAGAATAAAAAATGTTCATTTATTTTGCTTGAGTACTGGTTTCCTGATTCCTGTTTTTTTTCCCAGCCCATTGAATGTTCAATTCCCACTGTACAATACCCTCAAAATACAGGAAGGATATGATCAGTGGGTTTGATTTCAAAGATGTGGAACTACCACTGAACTGGATCTGAGTGAGTTTAAATGGCCCTGGGGCATTTCATTGCCTTAGGATGGATTTACAGATCCAACCATTAAAGTACAAAGACGTAACTTTAAATGTCTAAAACCATCCCACAAGTCCTTGCTTGCTAAAAGATTCAGAGGCATACATGATATTTCTACAGCTGCTTAAAATGCCAGAAACATATTCATTTCAACCAACTTTGTTTTAAGAACAAACAGTTTTGCAGTCATTCATTACTAACCTGGCTGTTAAAGTGGGAGAAACGACAACAGAGGTAAAAATCTTCACCATAGCCATTTTACAAAGATCAGCTGCAGAGCCTATGAAAGAAAGTGATTAATAAATAGCAAACAAAATAATTAAATGTTAATTAAAACCGGAAAATAACAATATGAAATTATGTGTAAATTAAAGGTAAATTTGTCAGTCATAGCTATAGATTGAAAAAATTACTTTTTATTATAAAAGGTCTGAAATTATCCAAGTTTGAATTAAAATTTGTCTGTAAATCAATTAAAATTTAATGTCACAAAAGGTCAGAACATTGTTTCAGTGCTGCATTTCAGTTTGGAGCTTTAATTTTGCACTTTTTCATATTTCCATGTGTATATAATGTATATTCATTACATTACAGTGTTAAGAGCAGTGGTGCATAGAACAGTGTCATGGTACATAATAGATGATACATTTCTGCTGATCAAGAGGCAGAATGATTCTCCAGGCCTGCAGTTTGGTGAAAGGCTCTGTTCTGAACCATACACTTGACATAAAAGATTTATCAGATAAAATACAGAAACAATCCTTTAAGTAAGGATTGGAAGCCATAATCTTCTTCATCCCATCAGATATCCTAAACGACTGCAGACGTTGACCTTCTTACACCCTGTAACTCAACGAATGTTTAATTCTTTCTTCCCAATGGTTCAACTTTCAGAGTAGGATAAGGAACAGCCAGGTAGGTCAATGGTAAGGATACTTGCTGGGAGATAATCATAGAATCATAGGATATGCCCAGTCAGAAGGGACCTATAAGGATCATCAAGTCCAACTCCCTGCTCCTTGTAGGACACTAAATCTGAACCAGATGTCCAAGAGTGTCATCCAGACACTCCGTGAACTCTGTCACGCTTGGTGCCTGACCGCTTCCCTGGGGTTGGCCCTTCTGCCTAAGGGAGAATGTCCAAGAGGATGAGGACTCAGACTTAACAGGTCTTCTTCCTCCACAGTTTTTTATGACAAACTGACTCCTCTGAATCCCATGCTGAGATTGTTTTGGTCATTAACTCTATCAAGTACCTATGGCTGAGAGATGGCAATGTCTGACTGCAAGTTTAGCCTCAAACACCTGTCTTGTTTTCCTGTTCAAATGATGTGTCAAATTGGTTCAATACATCACAAAAATCGATACAGTGGTATAAAAGGTAGGAAAGGATGTTTCAACAAAGGTCAGGTAAGTATCTTCTTAGTGATCACGAGAATAAAACTATTTAATTGAGCATTTAGTCCATCACAATACTTATGTTCTATATATATTCTTCATGAAAAAAAGTAATCAAATATAAAAGAATCATTTTTCTGAGATATGATTTTTAGAGGTAAGCTCTTTTAAATTTTTTAAAAAGAAAATAATTATATCCTTCTGGTTGATTTTGTCACAACTATAAATAAATAATAAAAGACAAAATGAATTATTTGCTCTATGTGGACAGGTAGAGCTGAATTATAACTGCGAATATTATGCTGTACATTAGTGAAAACTATTGAACAGAGAAATATTCAAAAAGAGAAGAACCACTATGAAAGAAGTGTGAGAAACCCATCTGCAGTGAGTAAAAGCTGGAACTCTACATTCTTCTTAATATTGTCATACCAAAACCAAAATGAAAACTACTTAAATTAATTAGACTATTAGGTATAACTATAAAACACATAAATTAAATGCAGTTTAGTTCACTATCTGTGATAAAAGTTTTTAACATAATTTATAAAGTTTTTACAGTCTTAAAGTATTATCTCATAGTTGAAATCCTAAAATTAAAAAAAATCTTTTTCACTTGCTTGTGAATTGTACACTTCCAATATAACTTAAGGAAAACCCTGTCAGCATCACCCAATTTAAAAGTAATTCTTCCAAGGGATAGCTTGGTGGGAAGCATCTCAGTCTGGGACTGACAGCTCAGGTTGTTTTTTTTCCTTGGGTAGCTAAATTCTGTACACAACCAAACCCCAAGTAATCTAAACAGAGTATATTAATGCACCAGATGAACTAGCATATAAGCACTTACTGCTGATTTTGACATTTTCAATCTATATGGTAAATTGGCAATGTTTTTCTGTGAAAAAACACCTTTTTTCTTGCCTTTCACAGAATTAAGTTTGAATGTTTCTTACAAAGAATGAGTTGGGTTTCAAAACAAATAATAACAACACACAATTACTGTAATGTTTCATATTTCTTAAACTAAAGCTATCTGGCAAAATAAAAGCTATAATCTGTAAGCAGCATAATCACAGAAACCCTTCTGGAATAACAAACTATAAAAACCAGAAAGGAAAATGTTTAAATACAACAATGCATCAGAAGAACTGAATTCTAGACATTCTGTCTATACATAGTTTGCATTATTTAACTATCACAGAGCACTCCAAGGTATTAAAACATTTATACTGTTGTTGTTATTATTATTATTGTTGTTGTTTACTGGCAATTTCCAAGATAGTCAGATCATGTAATTTTAACTTCTCTTTGATAGAAAAACTCACGCTTCCTCCAGCAGACTGCTAGAATATTCATTCTCCTGAGATTACCAGAATTGTTGCCCACTAAGGCCAAGCAGAGATAAAGAGACAGGTAGATAAGCAGGAAGGTGGGTGGGCAGTTCTGTACCTTGAACAACAAAATTGACAGCCTGTCTCTCTGCTTGAGTGCGTAGCTTGTAATCCTGTGCATTGATATTGGCCAGGGGTCTTTTACGTCCCATTATGGAAACCACATAACCTGGTAGGATTTAAATAGAAATTAGTATTCGCAGAGTGATTAAATTTCAAATATTCCTTTTGAAGATAATACAGATATTTGTAATGACGTGCTGCCTGAGTCAATTTAATATTTTGTACTCTGAAAACAGACCTTATTTAAACTTTAAATGCTTATTGTATTTTGGATTTAATAACTATTTCACTCAGAGAATTGGTACATGTTATACAAGGAAAACTTCTGTTCATTAAAGCTGTATTTTCATTAGGAATGTCTACTGATAAACCACCAAACTCTCTCTGTGGGAGATGAAACTATAAATATCTAGCAGAATTAGCTACCTATTAGCAGCCATAATTAGAGTTTTCCATGCAATGAGTAGTTTACTTGGGAATAGTAAAGAAAAATCAATTTGTAGAGTAATTAAATCAGTAATGAATATATTCCAAAAATATAAAATAGTTTTGGGGGAAAAAAACCCCTGAATTATATCTTTTTTTTTTTTTCCATTTCCTTTATGTGACATTTCTTTGTTCCTTTCACAGCCAAACTTCCTTAACTTTAGTGTAGTGGAGGATTTTAGCTTAAAGAAACATATGAAAACACAGTTAAAGCTTTATGTTAGGACTAATGATGTGTTTTGCTAAAAAACTACTTTGGAAGGCAAGTGAGAAAAGTTGAGAGGGAAAAGAAATGTGAGGATCCTCTTGTCAAAAGAACACTTACAAAATTTTCCACAAGATTTTCCACAAAGAACAGTATTTAAAGATAGAACTGTTGAAATACTATATTCTCAGGTAAAAATAGATTTGCTGTAATCTCCTTATTCCCACAAGGTGTGACTCCACAACAGAATCACCCTTGCAATACTCATAACTGATCAGCATCCCTAAACAAATAACATCATTCATGTAACAGTGGCAGAGAATGTGGCTGGGGTCAATGATTAATCTGCAAATACATATTTGAATGAGGTCTTAATGTAGCCATTTTAATATGCCAACAATTTCATTAAAAAGCAACAGCAATATAGTAATAAATACAATAACAAATATCTTCATCAAAAATAATTATTTATAAGCTTATCATGTCTACACAGAGTATCAGACATTCATAACACCTAAATAATATTAGTCAGGTGGGTGCTGCTCACCTTTGAACTGCAGATAAAGAAAAATTATCTTAATATGACCTCACTAGGTTGGAATGTTTTTGTTGGAAAGCTAGAATCTGAGGCGGATTAACAAGAAAAATATTAAATAACGTTGATCAGCTGCAGATTTTTAGAGGTTGTAAAACCTAAACAAATTGCTCTTCTACCATTAATGGTTAAAACAATGGTTGACAGACAGCAGTGCAAGGAGGAGTAAGAAGTAATTACACAAGTGTGCCTTGATGACATTAGTCATGACTCTCTTGTCTACTGAACTTATAAACCAGATTCTCTACCACAGAAGTTTGTTTATTGAAATTCATTCATTTTTAAGAAAAGAATGCTGCTATTTCAGATAAATCATGAATATATAATAAATGTGTAATACTGTGTAATATTTTACTAGGTACATTATGCTGGCCTCAATTCTACCTGAAAATAGATTGTTCAGTGGCTTCACTTCTCTTGATTAATATTAATGAATGAAAGAATGCAATTGCCTGACACAATGACAGCTCATACTTCCAGCAGATTTTTAGGCCCTACAAAGTACAAAAAAGTACAAAAGTACAAAGTACAAAAAAGGAATACTACCCATTTTCATGACTAGAAGTCAATTATATGTTTATATTATGACATAAAATGATGGGTAATATTATATTGCAAATTTACTATTTATTTCTACAAAATGTCTTAGTACTGCATGCCCTATTAAGAAACAAAAGAACTCAATTTTGACAGTTCTCCTAATTAGCTTTTAAAAGACAATATTTCAAGCAGCTATGTTTTCTCTTCTCAAATTACTGCACTCCTAGGATTCACTAAATATAAATGAATATGTAGACTAACAACAAATTTGATGCAAGAAGAGTTTGCAGCTGCTGGCTCCAAGAAGCACTCTGCACACATCTGTCATCACAGCTACCACCTGAACTTGAAGCACATAAATTCTTACTGATGCAAATAAAAAATAAGTTTTAAAAAATAGGCTGTGTAATTGGCTGAGCTTCCACGGTCCAGCAGCCATGTAGCTTATTTATTAAGTAAAAGATTCCCTGGGCTTATTTGTGTTGGAGTCCATCATATGTCAAAATGATGCAGTGTAACTTGACATTAAGTAGGGTTCACTCTGCAAACAGATGTCTTATTTTGTTAGCATCTTTCTGAGAAAAGGCAGACAGGCTCTGCCTGTAGCTCCTCTTAGGGTTAAAAAAAGAAACAAAACCCCAAAACGTGATTCACCAAGAAATGGTATTCCATCTTTTTTATTGTCCTATAACTATCAAAATTTAGGTTGAGCTGCATCTTCACCACGGTCAAACAGTGCTGATCAGTATATAAAATATGGTCACAGACTTTGGATTACCTTTATTTCGGCATTGCTCAATGGTTTTCTTTGTAAATTCATGCACTTTCTTGTATTTTTGCATAAAACTCTCTATAAATTGACTGGCTTGAAGAGGAGTAATTCCCAAGCAGTCAGCAAGACGTTCTTTACCTGGTGGTAGAGAAATTATCTTTATTATCCAATAAAGCAGAACAGAAATCCACTACATACAATAGCACTGTTACACGCACAATTACTGGAATTAACTTTACTTATCTCTCTCTGTGAAAGAGGATGGATCTGATATATTACAATCACATTTCAACAAAATAAATGTTTAACTCTCAGCTTGAATGTTTTACTGAAGTTACTGGACTAAGTATAAAATTAATAAGAAGTATACCAGAATTATGTAATTAAGAAATTCCAAGTTATAATTTATACCTATAATGTGGTTGAAATCTTTTGTTCACAGAATAACTCTGTGAAGCTTTATGTATCGTTTTATTAGTTCAGAGTTGAAATCTGCAAACTTTGAAGAGCAGATAAAGACCTGAAATCAATTTTAAACAAGCACAAATATTAATGAAGACCTACAAAAGGACGGAGAAGCGTGAGGTTGAGTTTAGCTAGAGGCTTTAGACTTGGTGCCGAAATCGCAAAAATTTAACTGCTGAAGCAATCAGACCAAATAGCCTGAATTTAGAAAGGCCGTTAGGAGACTGAGTCCCATGGATTTCAAACAGTGTTAGGCTTCTCAATGTCTGTAAAAAATCTGTCCAAGTTTTGAGATAAAAGGGTAGGAAAAAAAAAATCAGAAAAAAAAATGTTTCAACAGAGAGAGAAAGGAATAATAGCTTTTGGATAGGATATAGATGCACAAGGTATATTTTGTTGGACGTAAAAGCACTTATAATAATGTGGAAAAAAACCTGAAGACAGTTTTTCAGAGTGTGAAAATATAAACTAAGAGCTACAGTTGAAACACATTTATAAACCAAACAGTTCCAGCAAAAATAAAACATACATCAACATTAGTCATCTGAAGTTTGAAAGACAGATATATTTGTGTCGGCTGCACAGCAACACAGAACCAGTCCTGTGTCTGCAAAGGACATAAGCTGAGAGGCGACGTCTCAAGGCACGAAAGGCACAGAATAGTCCTTGTCATGGTAATACTGTCAAGAAAAATTACCCAGCACTTTTAAAAGCGAGAGGATTTCAGTCACCTAAATGCCATCACTGTCAGTCTGATGTGCATTTCAGAATAATTCTGTAGCATTTTGTTCTCAGTCATGCCAGGATCTGCACTGAGCTGCAGGAACACCAGTCTGGACAAGGTGCTAGAGGAAGACATTCACGAGACATCCAGAATGACACTTGCTGAGCTATTATATGTCTGTACTTCTTTTTTTTTTTTTGACATCTAACTAATTTGATTTTTCTTCCTGGGTCAGCAAATGACAAATTTATCTGCCAAGGCATATATTGCTAACAGCTAGAAGACTTCTGTAGCTTCCTTAGAGAACTGTAACATCTAAGTTTGTCCATGTCATTCATTTAAAGGACTATTAATATAGAGAACAAAGTATTGCATAAAATACTAGGAAAATTAAGGCACAAAATTAGCAAGGACGTCAGGGAAATGCAGTTCCTGGGAAGCAAAAAGAGGTGAAGGCACAGCCACATAATTGTGTCAGATCATATTCCACAACACAGGAGCATAGGCCATGCCAAACAAAGCCCAAGAGTGGACTAAAGCTTCCCTGAGCACTCTCCTTGAGTTATCTGTGCCAGGGTAGTTATTAGTAGCAGCCTGTGATTTTTAGTGTTCTCCATTCTGTAATATCATCTTTCAAAATTGAAAATAGCCTTAGTTTTCATTTAAACACTTTGATATCCCTTTGTGTCAATTTAGGGCTTGAGCATAATGCCACTGAATAGAATTAATTCCTTATTTAATAGATATTTAAGTTCTCTGTGTTTTAGTTTTACAAGATGACCGAGGCAGAAGCAGGTGAATTGAACTGGTCCAAATAAAGCAAAAGTGTTCACAGAATCATAGAATATCCTGAGTTGGAAGGGACCCCCAAGGATCATCAAGACCAATTCCTGGCCCTGCACAGGACACCCCAAGAATTGCACCACGTGCCTGAGCATAATCCAAAAGATTCTTGAACTCTGTCAGGCTTGGTGCTGTGACAACTGCTCTGGGGAGACTATTCTAGTGCCTAACTGCCCTCTGGGTGAAGAACCTTTTCCTAATAACAAACCTTCTTTCTCTTTTATCCTCCAGAGTTATGCAAAAGACATAAACCAAGGATAACCTAAAGCTAAGAAAATAATAATAAAAAAATCTATTTACTAGCTGACAAGTTTTCATTAACTCCTGTAAGCACAATAGAGGCAAGCTCCTCAGGGAATGTTTATGTAGTTTTTAATCCTAAAAGAAATATTATGCACACTCTTCAGTTGTATCAAAATGTCTCCTTAATGAAAAGTGAGACATCTTTTGAAGGGAGACAAACTGTGAATGGAATTCAGTCCATCAATTTCAGGTATCTAACAATTACTTTTTGTCAGCCCAGTTTCTGTCTAAGTAGTTTAATGATATCATTTCATGTCTTAATTAGGATCTGATCACACAGCTAATGAACTGGAAACATCTTATTATCTTTGAGGTGCTTCAACTGCCCTCATTTGAGAGAGAGGGACACAAAGCAAGCGAGTAAAGGAGATACTTAAATCAAGTACTGCTGCATCGAAATTTTCAGTGGCTGTTCCAGAGCAAGTGAAGGAGTGCCAATACTGTGCTTTAATCTAATCATGGAAGTTCTCTATAGCATGAGTAGACAGACAAAGGCTCCACTCAGAGAGGCTCTAGCCCCAGTAACTGAGGCATTTCTGACTATACACAGAATTACAGGGCATTCAACTGGTGCTGATTGAGTCTGATTACATCTGGTATCTGCTGTTCCACCAACAGCGAAGGGAAGAAATAGGAAATGTGCAGCATTTCCATGAAACAAGGGGCAAGGGTGCTAATGCTTCCATTTTGTAAAATAACCCTGTGATGAAACCGTTCAAGCTGGAAATGGGAGCCCGAATTTACACTGCAGGGAACAAGTGCTGGGCTTTTTTTAACGCATATTTTAAACACAGATGTCTAAAATGCAATACAGCTTAATGTAAAAATGCAAGTGTGTGCATATATATATCCTTATATTTACTTTCATATGTGTGTATGTAACCCCCCCCCCCCCCATACATAAAGAGATACTCTGGAGAGCTGTATTAGAAGTGTTTTTCTTCCCTTCCCAGTTGAATGCTATAAATGATAAATTGAATGCCCTGGCCAATTCTGCCTTTGGTTCAAGGAGTACTGGTGACTCAGTGCAAAAGATGGTTTAGAAAGCATTCTCAACCAGGAACCCAAGATGTAGCATTAAGTGTTTCCAAGTTACATAAAGTCTGCAGCCCAGGGCTCTCATTTACTACATGAGTCTTTCAAGTACTCATCTTCTGTAGAGCTTTTAGATTTCTCCAGCAGACCTACATAAAATTTAGTCAGCTGTTCACTAAATCCAATTCACAGTAGCCTGTAGGCTGATGATGTACAAGCATCTGTCTCCCCAGAAAAGGTAATTCTAAGCATGTATGAAGCATTAGGAGAGTTGGGCATTATTTAAGAAATGGTAGGCAGTTTTGGAAAGTATGCTGAACATCTTGACTTATCTGGGACCTGGGCAGGACTCGGGCAGGATGGGTAACACTGGATTTTGGCAAGCTTTCTGGATTGTGAAGAAATGGCAGTAAACATTAGAACTCAGAGTAAGGAAACACTTTTACACTGTGAGGATGACCAAGCACTGCTACAGGTTGTGCAGGGAAGCCTTTCTCCAGCACTGAAGACAGTGCAAAGCCATCTGGACACAATCCTGGGAACCCAGCTTATGGTGTCCCTGCTTGGACATAGGGGCTGGATCTGATGACCTCCAGAGGTCCCTTCCAATTGCTGTCATTCTGTGATTCTATAAATGTGTTGTGAGACAATATTGGAGTTTTTTTAATTTCACTGCAGTTATTCTCATCGCTATCTATATACCGAGAGAATGCAAAGTCCACTCAAAATTAAACTCATTTTTGATAAAGCAAATGCTTCAGTTACATCAGCAGCAAAAAAAAAATAAATCAGATAATCTTTGTATATGGCAATTTGATAATTTTGATATTGGGTAGATAATTAAATAATCCTTGATAAAAATAAAAATTTAATACTCTGACAAACTTTTATTTACCTTTAACAATTCAGTCTACTTATATAAATTAGGTATAAAGTATAAACTTACTGAAGCTGGGGATTTTTTGCTAAAAAATGCCTACCTGCTCCATAAACCACTGAGTAAACGATACGCTTTGCTTGCTCTCTATCAGCATGTTTCACTTGTTCACTTGGAATACCTTTCCTAAACAAACAAATAAGAATCATACATTTTCAGTTAAAACCAATTTGTTATCCACACAGAAAATGTATTTAAAGTCAATAATCATTTAATAACTACAAAATTGTAAGATGTGAACAGAAGCACTTAAAGGCTTTTGTTGTCAGCCAGGAGTGCACAACTTCTTTACAAAATTTGGTGGTGACAGTCCATAGTAAATGAAAATATTTATTTTAATCTTATTCTTCTCCTTTCCTTTTCAATCAAATTCTTGGCTAGGAAAAATCCTACTGCTATATTATTAGTTCTTTAGATTGAGGATTTAATATTGACCCATGAGAAAAATTAATTATTTCCAGCAACAGCATTTCTTCAAGATGACAGAGTGCAGAGATTCAAAGTATAAGTCTGACCTACAGCTGGTTTTAAAAAGGTTATTATTAGGGCTTCAGTAACAGGAATATCCAACCTTTTATCAAGAAATGACTGCTAGAAGCATGCTCTGAATCTCTCCATGTGCCTTACAAGAGCTCCACAGTAGTGGGGCTTCACAGAACAGCAGCTGTTTCTGAACTAGAGAGTGTAGTTACATTACTCCCAGCTAAGTATTATCCTTCCCAGTTCCCATTCACAGATGTAAACAGTCCTATAAAGGGCTAATGGATTTAGCAGTGTGAAAAATAAAAAGCTGTGACTCTGCAATCAAGTGTGTGCCACCTTATCCAAATGCTGCTCCAGAAAGGATGCTGATGTTATTCACAACTGAAAGCACTGAAGAATATTGATCACTTGGTTTAAATGGAAGTGTGTTGAGGGAAATCTCAATCATCTACTCACACTCTGGAAACAAATACCTACACAAATTGTATTTGGAACACGGGAGATGAATTGTCTTTAGAGATACCTGATGACATCTGCACCCTTTGGGAATAAGTTTCCTCATGAGTCTGTTCATTACGATTTGGTTGCATTTTTAAAAGCAAAGTTTGCTATAGTTTCTTATGAGGGCAGCTTAGTGCTGGTATCATCAGGCATTCTGAATGATACAAAGGCAGACTTTGAGTGCAATCAGATTTAAGAAAGTCCTTAGGGGAGTACAGATTTTTTTGAAAAAGAAAAATAAAATTGAACATAGTTTCAAACCTTCATGGGGCAAATAGTCTTCAATTTTGTAGAAGCTCACATTGCTCCTTCGAATGTTACTATTGCTCAATCGTAAAATGGACTTTTCACTTCTCAGTTTAGCTGAGAAACATGAGCAACTGGATAATTGAATACAGTGTTTTCCATATGTAATGAAGACTATTCCTACTCAAGTCAATCATTCTGGTAGTTTGAGATTCTTGTAATTTATTTTCTTAGTTATGCCAGGTCAAAAGTTCATGGATCTTCTGATCAAAGTAGGTTGAGATTCCCACTTGTACCTGAGTAAGAGGACAAAGTGGCAATTGGAGCTAATAAGTGCAGAATTAGGAAACTTGACATCATTAAGGATTTCCTGAAACAATCTCTAGCAGAAAGACTGCAGGAATTTCCTGAAGAACCTGGCAGAAAGCTATACAGACACTTGAGAAAGCATCTATCCAGAACCAGGAGGGAAAATAGAATCTGTTAAGAGAGCAAATCTTACCTAAGGATATTTCTGAGATGCAGAACCAAGACTGAAGAATGCTGAAACTAGGGAAACCATAAAAAATGTAATACTGCTTTCCTAGTACTGCATAATTTGAACAAGAGGCCTGGAGAAGGCAAGAAATAGGAAAACAGCAATATAATTTACTTGCAGATTTACTGAAGTCAGAGCCTAGAGACAACTGAGAGGCAGTGGGTATGTCAGCTGCTCACTTCTCTGAAAAAGAAGGGCTACAACAGAAAGAACACAGTGGGTAAGAAGTCATGGACTCCTGTAGAGAAACATAATAGAGATGCATAATTCTCAGATCATGGTACTGAGGAAGACACAAGGTGAGACTTGCTGGGAGGGAATGGTGGTATTAGAGAAATTTTAACAGTGAAAGATGACACTAGAACTCGATTATGTGCACAATGAGAACTGTTGCCAGGATTTTGAGGATGACTGTGCATTATCCAAACTTTAACCTGAAAGGGCTGACTGGGAAAAACAGAAATAGTCTTATTGCAGTAATCATGATTGGCAGTGTCAGCAATCACAATAAAACCCTGCCTAACACAATTATCAGTGCAGATGTACGTGCCTCATGTACTCATGGCAACCCGACAGTCACTTTGCATTTCCTGGTCTGTGGTTAATCATGAAACACTGGGAAGAAATTAAAATTTCAGAGCTTTGTGTCAAATATGTCTTTTAATACAATGTTAAAACCAAAATGGTCAGTCAACACCTCCTAGTGTGTCAGTGGGAAATGTGAGCACTGGGCAGAGAGACATTACATCTATCAAACTCAGTATTTGCAAATTCATGTACCACATGCAAGAACACATAATAATAAAGTAGGAAATTGCTATATAAATCAAAACTGCTTGAGCAAACAGAAGTCATTAATCAAAACTATTCATTCTTTTTCCTAATAAATGCTTTTTTTCTGCTTGTATTGACAATGATTTGTTTCTACTCAAATGTTTGATTCCTTCTGTAATACAGAGCAGCATTCCTGCAGTTTGAGTTGAAGGATATTTATTCCTTTGAATAACAAAATTAAAGGGGAGGTGTGTAGTTTCTCAGAATTGCAGCAGCCATGTTAGAAATCCCCAGTGATCTTTCTGCTTCATCCTGTTTCCTCGACAAAATAATTTATGTTTGTTACAATTAATTTCTTTTCAATGGGTGAGAACCTATTTCAAGACAAAACTTTTCTTTTGTCTTTGGACTCATGGAACATCATGATGTTGAAAAGACGACATTGCTGTCTGCTTATTTGTATAACAAATTTTTAAGCAAGCAATCCAATACATGAAAATACTCAGTGCTGAATTAAGGTAGGATGTAAAATAGATCTTTAATGGAGATGCATTTTTTTTAATAAATTTGAATTTGGAAAAGGAAGGTGAATGGGCATAAAGCAGTCTCAGATGCTGGGCTGTGGCACTGAGGCAGTGACTCCAGCACTGTGTGTGCAGCTGGAGGAAGAGGAAGAATGTTAATGCAGTGTTATAGAAACTGCTGCAGGAAAAAAGCTCAAGAGGAAAAAGAATTTGCTTCAGGTTTTGTTGTGGAAACAGCACAATTCCTGAAGCCCTGCAGGAAATTAATACACAGTTACCAGTTCTAGCATGAAGTGTATTTTTCCATTTTATGACATCATTCTCATTACTCGTTCTCACATATGCTGGGAAAAGTTCAAGACCATAATCAATATTTTCACCATCTTCAAATCTCCAAATGTGCAGTATTTCACCTCCTACATTCCTGTCCTTGCCTGCATACTTGTCTCAGGTTATTTCGACATCTCTGACTTGTTTGTCCTTTACCTTGCTTTGTTTAGCACTGCTCTGCAAGTATTTTGCTTTATAGTACTTTACTTGATAGATATCTACTAGGCAGAAAAAAGAGTAGATTTCAGTGCTGGAAGACACGTTCAGGGTAGCAGATCTCATTATCCTGGGAAGGAGTTAGCAGAGCTAAACAATCTGGAAAGGTCTGTGAGGACAGAAAAACGACTTAAAGCCAAAAATTGTAGAAAATCTAATGAACATTGTGAGAGCAGAGATATACCAAGTCTTTAAAAAGGTGGTTCTACTAAGCACTGGGCTGTATGCCTAAAGAGTAATAGCTGTCTTATTCTAAAAGTGAAAAAAATGGAGAAAAATTTTCTAGCAAACAGTGTAGAAGGATAAAATCAAATTATTATTAAGAAACAAAGTGCAGATATAAAACAAAAAGAGGCATATGTAATTTATTACTTTATCAAAGCAAATATCTTGAATATTTTCATAATTTCTCCAAAATTCACTGTATGTTTTCACATATTAATTGAGTCTAATGGACATCTCAAAGAGTTTCTACTTCATTGAGTCTTTAAAACAAGTGAATAACAAGTTTCTTTATGCCCAAGAAAAAAAATTAGCAATCATATTTGTAATTATAAAAAAGCTTAAGTATAAACTGGAATAACACATTTAATACAGAGTAGAGATCTCAATGGATTTATTTTTACCTGTACTGAATATTTTAAAAAAATTAAAACAAATTTTAGGATACGGAAATGAGCTCACACAGCATAAAGTATATGAATACACCAAAAAAAAAACCCAACAAAAAACCCCAATTAAACAAAAATAAAAGAAGCCACGGGGCATAAAGTTTGAGCAATGCCAAAATAAAACTTTGAGAACAGGTCGAAATAGGAGGAAATAAGTCTTAAAAGAATGTGATAAGACATTCCAGAATTTCTGGGAAACGCTGTATGGTGACGGAAGTCGACTGTTTATGCACAGGAAAAGGCAGAACAAACTTCTCAAACACAATATCTGGCAGACATGCATTGCCTTGATCTGCACTACATTCCAGCCAAACTAAGCTCAGTCATAACAGCCACAAACTCTTGGCTGCTCTCTTGCACCTGCCAATTAATCCAAGTCCTAGCTGTGAGTTGTTGATGTGGGAAACGAGATGGAGTGCCATTAAATTCATTTTATATGTGGTCATTATTGTCCAATAAATGAGTGAATGTATGGGTGAATACACATTCGTTCATCTGACTGCTTTTACAGCTTTTTTTATTTTCATCAGTGAACTATACAAATCTCTCATTTTCAATCACCTGTTGCTGTTTAATAGCAGATGAGGGTTTTATATTTTCTAAGTTTGTGCCTGGAACTTTGTGTTGGCACATGAAACAGGTACAGAACATTTATGTCATTAGTAACAGTTGGCAGCTTTAGAAGAGCTCAGTTTTACAGTAGCATCACCATTGGGTAGATCATGTAGGAGGTAAATTCTGAAAGCTCAGTTGTTTCACAGGCCTTATTATACCTAAGGCAAGCAGAATATCTGCCACAGTGTATTTGAGTATCCTAAAATTATGGAAAAGATTGGCTACACCTAACCTAGTCCAACAGGCAAGAATAAACAATTTTTTTTAGAGCTGCTGTTCCATGGAAAATGCTGACAAGGCTCAGGCATAGGCTGTCTCAGACAGTTGTAAGGTAATATGCAGGAGCAAGCTTGGAATTACTTTTGCATGGCTAATCTCTGTTACAAAATACAGAAAAGGGAATACAGGCTGAGAAACACTTTCCCTGAAGACACTGTCATATCAAAATAGATCACTACTTTTGCCTCCTGTGTTGATCAAGAGCCAGACTTAAGATACATGCAATGAGCCCATCTGAGTGTTTTTATCATACAGAGATGTAACCTGCAGGGTTTCATCCAGGATGCCCAGTGAAAACCACACACACAACCACATGTATGTGCACTGTATAATTATGAGGCATTTACACAACTATGTTTGAAACAAAAAGTAGGGAGATTGTCTTCCTGATATGAGCATAGAGACAGCAGGATGAAAGATGAAATTTGTCCAGACTGTCCAGAAGAATGGACACACAGTTAAGATACTTTTTCAAAATAGGAAAGAAACCTCTCGTTGCCCAGAGAAGCCGTGGACTCCTCGTTCCTGTAGGTGTTCAAGGCCAGGTTGGATGGAGCTCTGAGAAACCTGGTCTAGTGAAGGTGTCCCTGCCCATAGTGAGGGGTTGGAACTAGACAGTCTTTAAGGTCCCTTCCAACCCAAATCATTCCAGAATTCTGATTCTATGATATGTGTAAAGACTAAAATGCAGACTAACATCTTGTCAGAAGGGAAACAGCAGGTCAGCAGTGAACAGGAAGAGAAACCTTTCGGACGTAACCCAAGTATATATTAGTTTTTTCTTTCATTGTTCTATGTCACTTCTAAACACTTATCATGTCTGATTCAGATGTTATGTCAAATGCTTGTATTTGCATTTTTGTCATGACCTGGTTTCCATGAGTGAGATAACAAGGTCACAGAATAACACAAAGAAGTAACAAATGAATCAACACATTATGGCATTGGAACACATTAAGTAGTAGACCAGATCCCTCACATTTCTTCCTCCTTATCTAAAGGGAAATACAAAGGGTCCCCATCCAACATATATTTATTCTCTGGCATTGGGAGAGGCAGAGCTGCCTTCCAGTGTCCACTGCTCATGTTGGAAAACCTCTGGAATGGATCTTCCATGTAAATATAGGGATCATGTACTTAAAAACAGAGGGGAGAAGGTCACCCCTATTCAGGAGCTTAGCTTTATATTTTATTTAGTTTTGAGGTTTTTATAAAAGCTTTTACTTGTGTTCAACTTATTTGAATGAAAGACTACAGCACTGTCTGCTTGATGCCATCCTTCACAGACTACAGCCAGCTCTGATACATTTCTTAATCATTAACACTTTTCCTTTTTGTATGCTATCCTACCAACCTGTGGTTTTATTTATTTTATATCTGTTCAGCACCAGAAAAAGCTTTACAACCCCTATAAAACACTTTTGCAAGAATCCAGAAGCACTTTAAAAGTTTAGAACTTCTTCCAGTAGGTAATATAGGTAATAAATCATAACATAATTTATTTGTCTGATAGCCTCTACAGCTCATTGCATGAAGATTTATTTCATTAGTCCTCAAACTCCTCTTAAAGAGCATGATATCTAGTTTTCATGTAGTTTACAGAAGATAAAGACATGTCTTTGCAATTTGTTCTGAGGGCAAGAAGTCTTCTGTTGTTACATTTTAAAGTAGCAGGGAACCAGATAAAGAAATCGCAACAAGGTCATGTCATAAATTATATCTATCATCAGTAACAATTTGTGGAAAGATTAATTTGGGAGTAAAGTGATACATTATCTTCATTAAGATATTTACTTGCACATTGCTGCCATAGATATTGGGTATTAAAGAGACAAATCACTTATTTTCAGTGATCTTGACAAAAAAGGTCACCTACAGATTTTTCTTGAAATGTGCAAAATTATGGACGTCTGTCAGATGGAGCAGAAAGTCCCTGACGTTGGTAAGGGTGCTTGAAAAAGCACATCCTACCCTGCAACCTTTACCTTTTCTCTCCTTCACTCCTGCAGGAATAAACAACAAAAAGGGCTTTCTTCTCACATCCATACTGCCTCTTACATAGTGAATTACAAGGACAAGTGGTATTTATTTCTGAGTCATGCGATTGCTGAAGGAATTTATTAACTAGAGGGCAGTCTTACTTCAGGATATTTGGGTCTGTGGGTACAGGAGAGAAAACGTCAGGTAACTAATCCCATCTTCAGGTGTGAACATCAACAGTGATTCCATCACTGAAAGACCAAATAAATGTAAATGGATTAAGGGGTGTATGCAAATTGGGATGGCATATAATTTGTCAGGGGCCATTTGCATAAAACAGTAATGTCAGGGATTGAATGTAAATTAATGGTCTCAGAGTTCTTTCTTCACTTATCATATACACTTTTCACACTTTTCTTCAAGAGGCTTCAAATAGAAGCAAATAAGAAGGAATAGAAGCCATTTTGGGAGATGATACAAGCAGCTACAGCAGAGTATCAAATAATTACACATCTTCGACCTGTTAGAAGTCTCATGAAGAAACAGACAGACCTTCAGAGCAGTCTTTAGACAAATACCAAAAAAGTGAAACAGAAAGAACAGAGTTCTCAATATATAATCAAGAGATGAGGGAATGTCATCTCAGACATTACACAGAACAAAACATGGAGCTATAATATTGTTTGCTCGGGAAAAGGAAGCAAGGGAAAAAGAGAGGAGGTGTCATACTACATCAAAGTGCACCCACACAGTTCAGAAAAAATTAGAAACAAACTTTGAAATATCTTGGAAGGGCAATCAAAAAAGGAAGAAATCAGTCATGCTATATATATATGAGGGTCTTGAACAAATGGGTTCTACAGAGAGAGATGAGATACTTCATATCTCATCTCTTTCAGTCTTCACTCTTGCAGCTTCAGTTTGCATTATGCCTATGACCAACACTGAATTAAAGGCAAAAAAGTAAAAGTAAAGAATGAATTGCCTTGACATTTTTCATTTCCTCAAGATTTAGCTTGACACTAAAGTTGAAGTTCAGTTAAATGAAATAAAAGGAAACATTTTACTGAGCTCTGGAGTGTGCATTTTATCAAAGTCACTCTAGAAGGAAAAGACTATTTAGAAACAGAATTTCATGCACAAGAAAGTTTCTCTATAAAATTAGCAAAGCCAAATGTTATTAGACACCATGAAACAACTGAGGACCATTCAGGACCAGAGCTTCTTTCTCACAAGCTTCCATGTTAGTTGTGGTGGTGGCAATCCTAAAACTTTATTTTTCATTTATTTTAGAAGGTTAAGGAAGTATTTAATGGCAATGATAATACACTACCAATGTGACATAAAATTAAGCTGTCTGGTTAAACTTCTAGTTAATTACCTAGTTTATTTAAAGCTACTGTTTATCTCTTCTAAAAACAAAAGCCATTATCCTTTCTGAAGACTTTATTCCCTCTGCCTTATTATCTGCCAGTCTAAACTAATGTCACAGCTGCCCTTCTCCAAGAAACTGCAAACTACAAGGTGAAATTTCCATAAGCTGCCATACAGACAGTCTGTCAGAGTGCAAAGTAAGACAAGTGTTAAATTTCATTAATATCAACCATAGCAAGTGAGCTTCCAAGACAGACAGATATTGCTTTGCTGCAAAACTAACACTGTTAAAATATTCCACACCAACACCCATGAGGTGTTGAACTTGAAGCTTAAAATGTTTTCAAACTCTGATTCTGAGAAGGCAAACTCAACATCCTACCTTTTACCAAATTTCAGCATTTTCATAGTTATTTTCACAGTTCTTTTCATAGACTCACAGAATGGTTTGGCTTGGAAGGGACCTTAAAGAACACCTCATTCTAACCCCTCACCATGGACAGGGACAACTTCCGACTCAACCAGGTTGCTCAGAGCCACATCCAACCTGGCCTAGAACAATTCCAGGGATGGGGCATCCACAGCTTCTCTGGGCAACCTGTGACAGTGCTTCACCACCCCTTGAGTAAAGAATCTCTACCTAACATTTAATCTCCCCTCTTGTAGTTTAAAACCATTCCCCCTTGTTCCATCACTATCTGTCCGTGTAAAAAGTTGCTCTCTCTCTTTTTTTACAAGCACCCATCACATACTGAAAGGCCACAATGAGGACTTCTCAAATCCTTCTCTTTTCCAGGCTGAACACTGCTAGCAAATAAGCTCTTTTACGGAGTCTAAAGAATAATAAATATTATTGCTTTACTGTAACCTTTTTAATTTGAAAATAAGAATTATTAAAGAGTAGAATTTTTGTATAAAGTAGGGGATTTAGAATTAGAAACAGAGAAAAGATATCATGATTGGTCATGGAACAACTAGTAAACAGTGTGGTTTGACTCTGGAAAAACAAATGCAATTTCAGGAACCATTTGGTCCAGAGCCCCAGCCATGATTGGGGCAAATTAACCAGCCCAGAGTTTGACTGCCATCAACCAGGGATATCCCTGGAATTCACTTTATTAAAATACAGGTAAGCCTCTCTAGTCAATACTTTGCTTTTTATGCATCATTCTGCTAGTTCAGTTTCATGGCTGTTGCACAATTTAGTTTTGTTTCTGAACCATAACACAAGTACTCCCGAGACTCTGCTCTGGTGCAGAGATTTCAGAGCCAGCCAGCAAAGCTGACCCTGGGAACTAAAGCAGTTTAGTGCAAATAGCCACTGAGGCTCATTTTCCTTGCCAAGAAGAAATACAGATCAACATACATGGAATTCCATGCAGCCACAGTTAGCTGCTCATAACACTAGTTTATTAAGGTATTTTGATGACAAATACCCCAACAAAGCCTGTCTTGTCTCCTTAAAGAATGAGGGTTGAGAACACTGTTGACTGCCTTCCTAAAGTATTTCTGCAAAGCACACACTGTGCAGCAAAGAGAGTGAATAAAGCTAATGGGCAACACTGGGAAGGACAAGTTGGGTGTATAAACTGTAGGAATAAATATCAGGTAGAAAGTAAAAGATGCTTTCTTTAGACAGAAGACAGAAGAGGAGTGGGTTATTCAACATCTCTGCAATAGCATTATGTAAGTTAAAACTTCTTCTCAGACCTTATCAATCTATAAAAGGAAGTTTATGACAATGTCACCTGCAACAACATTATGACCAAAACCATTTTTCTGATCTTCCACTGCTATGTAAGTTCAAGCATACTCTTACCACGCACAAAGCACTAAGCAGCAGTGTCAGAGATCCTGCCTTACTTTTTCCTAGAGCTTCTTTTCTGAGTACTTCTCTCTTTCTTAATAACTGCTGTCACCTTGCCAGCACCTTTTCCTGCCCCAAGAGAACACATTAATTCTCACAGGAATTCGAGCTTGTACTGGAGTACATCACAGGTTTAAAAATTCTCAAGAACAATCCTAAGAAATCTGCAGTGATACACCTGCAGGAGCTGCGAGTGGTACAGCCTCACTCACAACTATTCTACCAAACAAGTTGTTATTAAACACCAGATTCATAATGAGTAGTATCTGCACAATTAGATGTGAACAGAATACCTGCCCCTGAATGTCACTTGATTTGAAGGAGCATGCCTTCCCATTCAAACTGAAATTGCGGCTCTCTCTGAATTGCATGTAGGAAAGACATCATTGACTCTGCACTTTTTATCAGTTACACTCTGAATAAAGGAAGATGCAAGACACAAAATGAGATATTTTAGATATTGATCACAATAAAAATTATAGACATACTGCAAAACTGCTTTTCCAGAGTCTATTTCACAAAAGAAGGATTAGTAGCAGCCTTGAAACTAACCAAAAATTGTAACAGGATTACAAAACCAGCAAATCCAATAATAATGAAAGAAAAGTTAAATTAATCCTTTGCGAAACTCCTACCAGGCAGCTGTGAGTTTAGGACCTCCAGATTTACAGTGAATCAATACTGGTTGAGTTACACAGCCAAACCTCAGAGCTGAAAGGTCACAAGAACATGGTCATACATTTCTAAACAGAGACCTCAGCAGAAACACTTATCAGTTACACTTATTTAAGGGGGTTGCCATGTAATACACAGCAAAACTTTACTCTTCAAAGGCAGGATTCTAGAAGAAACTATAAATACTGCACAGTGCAGAGCAGGTATGTCTCTCTAATTTGTATTAATTCTGCAAAACAGCTTCATCATCTGATACGTGCTCAATGGCATGGAATGTCTCTTCTTCATTGCAACTCCAAAAAACAAAGATATTGACAGTTTGCAACGGATGAAGTGAAATTAATTAATTCAAACTCATTTTAGATTTGACATTAAGCTCATAAAAAGTGGAGAAACAAATCCAGGAGACAATATGTCGAATAGAAAACATCTGAATAGAAGTGCATGAAATAGCCTGGACTACCTAAAAAAAATGTTTAGACAAAGATGGAGCTCTAAAACTCCTAAACTGGTATAGTTCATTATTTAGACAAAGAACAAAACTAAAAGATCTCTGTCTGGGAGAGGGGAGCTGTGTAACCCTGTGGCTGCACCTTGTAACAGTATGTCTGCTAAAGGGGATGGGAGGAGACCTAAAGCTCTTTCTATCTCTTCGGTAGAAATCCACCTGGATAAGCATGATTATTTAATTATTGCCTAATCACCTAACAAACATCCAGGTGATGTCTTGATTAATAATGACTCTTTCAAGAGCTTGTTGATAATATTTTCATAAAATTAATATAGCAGGACAAATATTCATATCTGTTTAACATGCATTTAGCTACAGATGCGTTTTTTTGCTTCTCAAATGTCTGTTTATCTCAACCCTGATTAACTGGCCTTTGCCCTTGCTATTTAAGTAGGCAGCTTAACTGAATTCCAAGCCTGCTATGCCATACATTTATGGGAAGCAACCTAAAAAACTATTTTGCTGATGGTGAATATTTAATCAATTTGAGTAAAAGAATGTATTTGAAACAAAGTTGTATAAAATGGGAATGGGCAGACGTATATATAGTCAGCCTTCCACCAAACATTTGTGCAAACTTATACTTGACCTTATCTTTTTCAAACAGACACAGTATCTTTTTTGTATAATTCAGCCCATGAGGAACTATTTTGATTAATTTCAGGAATATCCAAAATACCCCTGCTTATTTCCTGTGTTCTTCAGAACTCAGCAGGGTATCAACAGATAGAGCTATTGTCAGGAAGTATCGTGAACTGCCAAATGGCTGGAAAAACAAGAGTCCCTATTTTGACATCGTTCATACTGGACCCACAGTGTGCAACAGTTTGGCTCACCTTGCCATTATTAGATATTATCAGTTCCTTGAGTCCCCTGCTTGGCAGGTGGTAAAGAAATAAAATTTCACACTTCCTGGAGGAAGAACAAAACAACCCTTTCTCTACTGTCATCTTTTTATTCAAACCTGGTTGAATTTATCTTAAAAAAAAAAAAAAAAAAAAAAGAAAAGACAACCCAAAAACAACAACAACTAGAAATCCCAAACAAATAAACAACTGCCCTCCCCCTTTTCTCCTTTCAATATGCTAATCCCAAGTAGTTCTGTGCTTTGTTTTTCTCTAGGCTTTTTTTCAAGTAATTTCCAATATTAGCATGTCAGTCTCTTAACAAAACAGTTCACAACAGATTCTACCATGATCCCACATAGGCACCAGCTGAGGAAAGATGGACACTCAGAACATTTTATATAAACAGTCTGCAGTTACCAACATCATTGGAAATGAAGTGTTTGAGTTCCCCTGATTCTGGCAAGGGTAGTGTAAGCTAAAGACCTTTCCATGTCTTAAAGCATCAGACAACCAATCCCACACTATAAAAATGGAAAGAAATTGTTTTTCAAAATGATTAGTGGTAAAGAATTTATAAACCCCTTGGAATTCCATGATAATTACACATTTCCTTATTTTAGATATAAACTGCAGTTGCTAAAAAGAAATAATGAGACATGTCCTCTTATCTGCAGCCATTTTTTCTTAACTTTGAAAGCCACACAGGCTCAGGTGAATGGTTATTGTGTCCAGTAGTTACTAGAAGGTAAATTCAATACACATGTATTCATGCTGTTCTCCATCATCACACAAAAGACAGCACTAATAGCATGAATATGAGGAAACAGACGACAGATGAGAGAGAAGGGAGCATTCTATGGTTTGGATTTTACAAAACTCAGATCTCAACGTGAAACAAGAGCAACTAGACCACTATCAAATTCTCCAGCTTTCTTTCAAACGCTGCCATGAGTGTAAGCATTGTACACAACTGTCACAAATCGTTCTTTCAGTGGTATAATCGGAGCAAATATCACCCTTAAAGAGTATCCACTAATTACCTTGTGAGGTTAGTTCATCGACAGCAGTTAATGTGCACAGGTTAAATTACAGTTCAGAGATTGAAATTAATACTTTAAAGAGAATGCCTGTTTCCATACTGGAATGGCAGCAGTTATCAGATTATTTAGGTAATTACCTTTTAATACACAAATACATCTGCATATTGAACAGTATTAGAGATATTCCTCTACAACATAGTACAGCATAAGTATTTTTAGTAGAGATTATTTAAATTTCTCTACTCTATTATTCTTTATATTCTTTTTATATTCTCTGCAGAATATAAGGAGAACTCATTGCACATAGGCTAACTTTTTGTGTGTTCTCTGATTCATATTCTATGATTTCCAAACTGGAAAAGATTACAGAAGTTAAAACATTAACCCATAACTGTCCAACAGTTTTACCTATAAAGGCATTTTTCTGAGGCACAGGCCAACTTGTATATCTTTACAATGAACTTACACTGGCCCAACAGACAACCTAATACAGAATATATGACAGAAAATACCCACGTAATTTATCACTACGTGGAAAAGTTTGTGTACAGGGACAATTATCTTTCTGCTCTCACAGAAATGAAAATACACAGTTCATAGTAGTAATAGATTTAAGCTTGCAAGTAGATCATACTGTAAGCAATTTACTTAATATCTTTCTTAATTCCTCCCCCTCTGAAATAGCAAATATCATCTAAAGAAAAGGTATATTTACCAAGAAAAAATAACATTAAATCCATACAAACAATCCAGAAACATTATTAAATCTCAGAGAAATAATGTGGTCAAGAGAACATTATTTGTTTCATATGCTAATATTGTTCCTAAAGAGTATAAGTCACCTGGGTATTCCCATAACTAAATTTCTGGATACAGAAGTTCTGGACTTTCCCTTCAATCCATTTGTAATGAATCTGCTTACAGGGTCTTTGAACCTCTTGGTTTATGAAGATATAGAGTCTACATGTTTTACAGCTTAATTCAGAGTCAGAATTTAGAAAGGGCAAAATGATTTAATAAATCTGCTAGGCCATTTATGACCAACACATCTAAATAGAAACTAGGAAGATTAGAGATGGCAAACATATTGCCAATGGGTGCCTTAGGAATCACTCCCTAGGTAAGAGCATAACCCAGTAATAATTTTCTACAGACTAAAACATAATGCAGACACTTGAAGCTCCATCTACCTACTTAGTCTGACTTGGCTACTGGGACAATGCTTCTTTAGGGCAGTAACCCTACATTTATTTTTTGGACAGTTCTCTATGATAGTCTCAGTGGAAGTCCATCTCTTACAAACGCATACTGGCAATTCCATAAGGAACTGTGACACCTAGACAAATTTAAAGAAATTAAAGTGGATGCTTATATCCAAATCAGCAAACCAACCCCTTTCACTCCATTAAGTGGCCCCATAATTCTGGATGTCCTTGAATTCTCTGGGTACCTCAGGAACATTTCCCTCCTGACAGTTCAATAGGCTCCCAAAATTCTACATTGTGCACATGCTCATCCCAGACTCATTCTGAGCCCACCTGACCACCTCAGTGATTCCTGCAGGACTCAGTTTGGGAAATGTGATCACATTGAGAGCTCCTATCAGGTTTGAATTTGTTGACTTTTTCTTAGTGTAAGGTGAAGGAGGTGACACTCCAGAATTGTTGCCTGGCTACTGAGGGACAGCAACTCAGTTGTCTCTTCACCTGATGGGATTCACATCCACAACTCTGCCTCCCAGTCACAGGGAATTAAAGCATACTAATTGCAGCACCACAAGGTAGGTTGATATCTTCCAGGATCACATAGAAATGGGACTACTGTTCAAAAAAACATTACAAAACAAAACAAAACAACACGAAAACAATCAATCCCAAGCCACCCTAAAACAGAGAAAAAAAAAAAAAAAGTTCAGAGTTGAGTTCAGAATAAAAACAAACATGAAAGTACTCACTATTCTATTTAGAGTACTCAGGTGAGAGTCATAAATATTTGATTTTTGTCCCTGTAGCTACTATTAACAAACAGAATTAAACAATCTCTAAGTAAAAACTAATAATCTCCCAAATGGGACTGAAATAAAGGGATTTCTTTTTCAACTGAATGTTCTAAGCAATCTGCAATAAAATCACAGTTTCATAAAAAGACAGTTGTGAGAGAGGCTGAGAAACTGCCTCAGCTATCCTTGGAAATATCTGTCTAATTGTCTCATTCCTTCCAGTGATAGAAATTACACAGCCTTTATAGATAACCCATCTCCATATTTATTGTCTTTAGTATTCAAAAGACTTAACTGAAACATCTCTTACAACCCTGTGAGCCAACTCCCTACCCAACTCTCTGCAATAACTTCCTATATATTTTAAGATTTTTATCATGTGTCTCCTAAATCTTATCTTTTCTCGACTGAAAGAATCCAACTATTCCAACTTTACAATATTTGCTAAACAGACTCTCAGCTTCAACATACAAAGTCTGGCCTTGCTTGGTGTTTTCCTGCGAGGAGAGAGTTGAATACTCTAAGATTTAACACGTTGCACCGAGGTTTCCAAGCACCCAGTTCTTATAAAAAAAAAGCTGGGCCTCAGTCACTTGAAAACAGTGAGTCCTGCTCAGTTCTTTTCAAAGAACAGTACCTATCTAGCAGGTATGGAGTTTGGACCACTAGTGTCCCTGTCATTCAGTTCCAGCTTTCTAAGAGGAGCTCAAATGCAAACTTCTTTGATTAGAATGCTTCATTAACTTCTCTTACATGGCTCTGTGGTCAACACAGAGCCTTTTTCACCCTTCCCGATGCTCATTTTGGCACTGAATACAGAGCTTGGCAACCAAACATTGGGTTTTGTGTTCTACTTCAGGTTCAAGCACCTTAAATATAGGACATAAATGTAATTTGCAGATATCAGAGATGTCTGTAGCAAACACTGGAGCACAGTGACAACATCTCCAAGATTAAAATTACTAAGTCAGTTCGGGGCCATAAGATATAGTTGCATTTGTACAGCCAGGCTGCCCTCAGGATCCTGTGCTCTGGTGGCTGCAGCTGAACTTGTCACTATTGGGGATCTCCAGTTCTCTGAGACAGATTCTAAAGAAACAGAGGAAAGGCCTTGCCCAAATGTTTTAAGTATAGCTTAATGCTTGAGTCATAGGAACTCTGAAGCAGTACTATCCCAGTTCAAAAAAGCACTTAGGAAGGAAAGTAGGCATAAGTTATTCAGGATAAAATCACATATTTATGGTGTGCTTAAGTGCTTATCTAAATCCAGATACTTCTCCTGGATTTTGACCCAATATGGTCAATATGAGCATATACTGTGATGGAGGAACAACAACCTACTGAGATGGGTGACAAAAGAACAGTTTGAAAGAGACTGGTAATTATTGAATCTCTAATTAAGAAATAAATCGCAGACTACCTAAAAGACTGCAAACTTTGTTTTCAGCACCTACCTTTGAAAGTGATTTTAAGATATGCCCATCAAGAGCATTTTAAATACAATTACTTGTTTTTCATTTATTGTGCAAAAGCTACATTAAAGAAGTGAGAGCAATTTCCTGCTGAGATCTGTTGTCATTTGGATGTCTAGTGGCAGTTAGGTCCCTTGGCTGGTCAGACAGCTGCCAGGACAGCTCTCGTCACCTTCAGCACTGGGATGATGATTTGGATTTAAAAGGGCTATAACTGTCACAGGGCATCAAGACAATATAACACAAGATGATCTTGCAGGTAGCTGGAATCCATTATATTATGAATTTTCAAAAGTTCAGGCGAGCCTTGAAACTTTAGCATGTGTTCAGTAGTAAGTATGTCATTAACATTCTTGGTGCTCTTGTAATAGCAGGTGCTGACTTGTCTTTTAAGGATTTCTCTTCATAAGCCATAACACAATAATCACTGTAAGATAATTTTGGTAATACCTCACGTTCATCATCACAGAGACAGGAGAACAGTAGCAACAGTACTAAGTATATATGAGAGAACATTAAAATCTATTTATATCATAGTTTTAGCTGGGGTAACTGTGTTAGATGACCAGAAAATATATTGGCTGTACAAGGCCAAGATGAGCAACCTGGTCAAGTGCAAGATGACCCTGTCCATGGCCTGGGGGTGCAGTAGATGATCTTTAAAGGCCCCGTCCAACCCAAACCATCCTGTGCTTCTGTGGTAGCAGAACTGCAGCTTCTGAGGCTTTTATCTGAACAGCAATTTCAAGACAGTTCTGCCAATGAGAACACAGAATACTTAGAAAGCTGCCTACAGCAAACAGACAAGGACAGTGCAGGAAAGGCCAGAGTGGTGGAGGTTGTGTCACTCCTGGAATGAGCTGTCTCTGTGAGTTCTCCACAGGAGCACAAGATCACAGCACAGCCTTGTGTAGAAGTTGCATCTCAGGTGGGTTAATGGGTTGGGTGTTGCACGTGACACTGAATTTTAGCATGAAAGTTAGTACCTCCACTCAGCCTTTTACTGCAAAGTATAGACAGTCTGGGCTGACACATCCTTATGCACCTCTACCTGTAATCTGTGTAAAGATTCCACATGAATGATATTTAATAGAAACATGGATCCAGCAGGTTTCCAAGAGAGATGCATCTCTAAGGTCCCAGGGATAGGCTGAGTCACAGTACAGCGTGCCTAACCAAATTATGAAAGGAAAGCTTTTACACGTAAGAGATCTTAATTCAATCAGAAACTCCCAGAGCTCACCTCTTTGCAGAAACTGCCCACCGTGTGTATTCGTTGCCAAATGCTATAAAAGCCTGTAAAGGTTTTCCAAAAGGTTGGATTTCAGATAGAAGGCTTTAGCCTGAAGCTAAGGAATAGAATCACATTTTAGTGCAGAAGCCACGAAGTTTAGAAAAAAAGTGACTAAACTGGTATAAAACTTGGCTGGATTCTGGAGTGTGGTTCAGATTTCTGTTCAATAATATATTCTTTTTTATTTTATGAGGTTACATTCAGCAGTCTAAGGATTTTTAGGTACAGAAAACCTGCTGAAAGATACCAACTGAGATGCATTCAGAAGATGAAATGCTATCAGACACTAACACTATCTCATTTTTTTCTTCTGAGAGGGAGCTTCTCACTTGCATTCTTCATAGATCTCTTAGATGAAAAACCTTTTTTTGTCAAGGTTTTCTAATTGTCCAAGACATGTTAGAAAATATTTAGAAATAACAACAACATGTAGCCCCTTCAAACAGAAGAAAACATTTACTATGCCCCTTAGTACATCATTTGCTCAGATTTTAAAGGGTTAAGACCCAGAGAAAACCAGGTGACCAAGAGGAGATAAAAGGTTTGTTGCTTATTTTGCTTTTCTCATAATTCGTTCTAATACCAATGGAGTGGAATCAACTACAATGAAGTTAATTAACTAATTGTTGGTCATGAATATTTTATTTATCAGTAGTGGACTAAGAAAGATGAACAAGTATCTGGAATGGGAAAGCACCTGTGAAGCCTGTAATTGTATGTCTTCTCTTCGGTGCTCAAGAAATTAAGGACAAAATTCAAAACTCCAAGGTGAATTCACTAGGAGCTGATCCAATAGGAGGAATTCAGTTTGTCAGAACAAATACAGATGCCTACATTTGAGCTGGCCACCCCAGAGCTACTTTGTTCTCAATGGTGAGAAGTCACTTTTAAGGTGCAATTGATCTTACTACACAGGGGACATCAGCAATAGGTCAAATGAATCTCTCCAAGTACATGACAAATGTCCAAGGTTAGGTGAGATTAAACACACCCTTCATGTTTCTGTTATTAATAACAGTCATATAATAGATTTGACAGAAGAGTTTCTTCCAAGCATTAGCTTTCCTGAAGCTTAAGAGTCAGCAGGATCATTATGTAATGATTTTGTAGACACATCATGACAATTCTGTCTGATAAAAATATTTGCCTGTAATATTTCATTAAATGTAAAGTTACCGTGTAGCAACTGTAAGAGGCTGATGGCTGCCAAGAGCTGTGAGATTGCTGAATAGAATGGTATTTCTGGAGCCATGCCCAGACTTGAGACAAAATTTGACTCATCTTCATGCATACATTTCCAATAAACCACCTAAAAACTGAAATAAGGATTTAACCCCATCACGAGGTTTCAGTGATATCACTTAGAGCCAAGGATTTATTATAGGATCAATAGAAGCTTCTAAGCAACTCCAAAATAAAGGTGATCTTTCCATAGATATATTTGTCGGAATGTTTGTGGTCTTGGGTCGTGTTCACCCATAATGCACATGCCTCATGCACTGATTCAGTGGTTGGTAGCAGGATAATTATAATTTGAGCTCCATTTTGTTTCTTTGTATGACTTCAGAGCATATTAGAAAATATGTCCCATCCCTGGAAGTGTTCAAGGCCAGGTTGGATGGGGTTTTTGAGCAACCTGGTCTAGTGGAAGGTGTCCCTGTCCATGGCAGGTTGTTGAAACGAGATGGTCTTTAACGTCCCTTCCAACACAAGCCATTCTAGGATTCTAAGATTCTTTGAACTACTGAAGTGGGTAGGAAATACTGTGGTTGGGAAGGCTATGTCTGCAAATATTTAGAAACTGTAGGATAAGAACTGAGCTGAATCAATCATACGTATTTTTGCTTTCATTTTCAGCTGACAGTCTTCCCACAAAACACTGAGATAAAAAGATAAGAGAGGGAAACAAAAAGAAAATAAGAACATTGCATGACATTTACATGACTTCACTCTGTTCAAACAGCTTTATGTTACAGCATTTTATTCAATCTTTTTCTGACCAGTTTAAACTGCAAGCTTCTTGACATCTATCCTGTCACTTATTGAATGCTCAGGCAGTTTTGAGCACAAGGGGAGTCCCAGTCTCAAGTGCGATTTTTAGGCATCATCATCATATGAACAACAATAAGAAACACCTTCAACAGCTAAGTAACTAAGAGTCCATATTTTTTTTTATAGTCTTTCGATCTGAATGCTGAAGAAATCAGTAAAGAATAATCTGGATATGGAGATAAGATTTTTTTTTTGAAATTACTGGGGTACTACTTTCTCCAAGTCATCCATAGATGATAAAATAGATACTGTAGCAAAATACAGTCTTTTGTTATTACACAGTAATACAACAGTTTAGGTTATACTTACTATTTTGTGTAATTACTATTAAAATATGCAACATTTATTCTTACCACTGAGAAGCCAGTGTGGAAAATATATCGGTGATTTCAGGATCCTGAAACAGTTTCAAAAGTTCTGGTTCAGATGATAAGTCAGCAAGGATCCTTAACTCAATATGAGAAAAATCTAGAAAATAGAGTGTTAAAATGAATGTATTGTTCTAAAATAAAATCATACCTGCATTTTAACCAAACTATCACAAATTAAAATGTAAGCCTGGAGTGTTCAATCATTTCCTCATGCTCAAAAAAGACAAATGCCTGTAGGAAGTTCATTCTGAAGAAGTTACATTCCAGCTATGAATCACAAGTTACCTGATTCTTTCATTATCTTCATGTGCCAGTTGACCTTATTAGCTCTTTGTTTCTACTGACAAGGCTTAAAAATCATCCAGTTCTGAAGCATACTAAGGAGTACACACCATATAACAATATTAATTGATGCTAAGGGATTTGGCAACCTTGTAAAATATGTCGTCCAAAGGAGAGGGGAAAAAGAGATGACAAAACTGCAAATATTAGTATGTATGACAATGACACAGACTATCTCACCTGCTGCTAAAAATGTACACCCTTTTTTTGAAACAAACAATGTTCTTGGGGAAATAGTTACTATGTCCTCTTCTTTTCCTAGAGAAGAGATAGACATTTAAGTCCCAAACACCAGTGCAAAAATACTGCATTGCTAACCATAGGAGGTTGCAAATGACTTACCAAACACACAACCAACACCACAGAAAAGGCAGTGCAAGCAACCTTGCAGAGTACAAACTGCCAGCATCACAATTATTTCTGTGTATCAATCATGTACAGCTTTATCTCCACCATACTCGTCCTCTCAGTACTGCTTACTTCCTTTATCAAATCCAAACCCTTCCCAAAACTCAAGGTAACAAATATCTACAATAACTAATATTATTCACAGATCACTTAATAAAGGAGGCATTCATAAAGAAGGGTCTATAAAAATGAACTGAAAAAATGTATTTTCTTATCTTTGAACATGCTGCAGCCATATGTCAATAATCAAATTCCTAGTTACAGCTGGTAGGGGAATATGATATTGAGAACATACAACTGTCAAAGGCATCCAGATCGTAATGATAGAAACCCCCAATAATATCATGAAGCAATAAAGTACATTGACAAGGTACTAGAAACTGAGGCCATCCTGGGAATACCACTTGATTTGGAGTAGAGAAGGATGGTAGTTTGAAATGTCACAGAATCAATCTAGTCAATATAAAAGTGGAAAATATAAGTGTGTCTTGACACAGGAAAAACTGAGAAACACATTCTTGAGAAGCACTTTTTATAAAGGTCCATTAACAAAATTTCCAGGAAGTTTCACGTGCCACAGTTATTTCTGGCACCTCAGGTTTATACAGCCCCTGCTCACACAGTTTTTTATGACAACTTTAAAAAAATGCGTATAAAAATGAACCATGTGGATAAAATAAAGCTGCTGTCAAAATTTTACATTATCTTCCCTAGTCTCCTGTTTTATGATCTGTGTTATTTCCAAAGCAGGGAGTGAATAGCTGTGAAAAGGCAACTAACTAACTATTGGTGTTTACTTGTATGATTAAAATGGCCCAGGTTTAACAGCTCCTCAGGCAAAGCCTCGTGAGTTGAATGCACACAAAATCATCCCTAGGATATTTAAGGGACATAAGATACATAGTTCATCTGGAAAAAGAAACAGTTAGGTAGCTGAATGAAGGAAAAAAAAATCTAAAAGTTGGTAAGTATTTAGATCAGTACTGAAAGAGCAAGTTTGTTTTCAGGAACAACCAGCAGAAGTAATCAGTTTAAATTATAATTTATAACTAAGCATCAATCATCTATTCTGTTCTTTAATGATGGAGCTATTTGTCTGCTTTGAAATATAACTCAGCAAAATAATATGATAAAACTGTCTTTTCATTTTAAAAAAACTACATTTTACCTTTTATGTACTGTTTCTTTGTAATTCTAACTGGATGTTTAGAGATACCTTGAATGTTCTACAAATAGGAAAAATAAAAATGCTTAGTAAGTGAAAGTTTATGAAAATATGTTTTTGAACAGTTTAAAAACAGCATAAGAGCATTAGTGATACTAAAGCAAACAAGTTTTTCCCATATAATACATAGGATTAACCACTTCACCTTTCAAAGGAATCTTCACACTCAGCATCTACAACCACTTTTGAATATTTGCTCTTCCTTGAAAATTGGAAGCTCATAAGAACAATTTCTCACTGGGGGCCTTTCCAAAACCTAATTTCTGGATGCAGCATGGAAGATAATTATTAATCCAATAAAAGCAATTTTCTTCTTATTTTAACCAGTGTTTTTTAGATACAGTGAATTACTTTCAAGAAAGGAACACATGTGGATCCTGCCTTAAGGCTAAGGAAACAGAGAATTCTTCAGCCTCTAGAATTTTTTCCAATACCTATTCCCAGTTTTTTTGAAATGCATGATAAAATAAATAAGGTACTCTTTCTTGACTACAGCACATCAGTCCAGATTACAAGTGAGAGCTATGTTTATCAGCCAACATGCAGGAGCAGGAATAGCAGATTTTTTTCAAGATCCAGATTCACACATCCTCAGTAAAACAGGAAAGAGACACAGCACAGCTCCCTTCTGTTATTTTGTGTCATTATGCCTCTTCATCTAGAAAGGTTACAAACAAGAGCTAATGTGTATCAAGCTCTGAGTTTGTGATTCCATGCAATTAATTTGCAAGTGGTTGAGGAATTAGATGAACATACTAATGCTATGTCATACCAGGAATTCAGGGGGTGGGAATAGTGCTATATAATTTCCAAATCAGAATGATCACTTTCTATGCAGCTCTGAACTCAAAACTCTTATTTTAAACTTAAGAGGGATGTAATCAGACAGCAAAAGCTATTGAAATTCAAAGCAGAAGTAAAAGAACAGAATTCCCAAACCAGAACAGTATCATTTCTAGTCTTAGCATCATCCTTAAAGATGTACAATTAAATGTATTAAAGTTGAACACCTGCCACAGCAAGATACAGAGAAAGACATAGGAAACTACTACATAATATACAGAATATTTTCACAGCATGGGAAAAAACTAGGAACACTGCTCTCAATCCATCGATACGAAGTGCACAAAACTAACATTCCTATTGGCAACGACCAATTTCCATCGATAAATTGGGGAGAATCAGTGCTTGTTCATATGAATAATATGCAATTTAAGTGGCCACAGTAGATCCTCAGAAGTTCAGAAGATTAAGTTCTTTATTAGGTATCTGGACATTAATATGGGATCCTAACTTTACACATATATAAAAGAAAAATCCACAACATTTTAATTCTGACTTATAGAATCATTCTGACAGTAGAGACAATTGTATGGACTTTTCATTGAGGTCTACATTGGTATTGTGACATGCACTTGGATAACTTCCAGCACAGGTTAGAGTATTTACAGTTTACTCCCACTGATTATTGTTCCTTATCTCATTCGCTTCAAAATCCTAAACAAAGTAGGGAAAAAAAAGTATTTCCAAATGTATCTACAACATAAAAATAAATCGCTATTTTTGCTATCATGTTTTCATTGAGAGCATATGCACAAATCTGCTTCCAATGCAATTTTAAAAGTGTTACTAATAATTCTGAAAAACACGAGTAATTGCAAGTGCAAAATGTCCTTTCACTTGTAAATTAGTTAACAACTCATAATTTGAATAAATCTGCAGAAAAGAGGTAGCTCAAGAAACATGCAAGTTGCAATGTTCAACTTTAAGCTACTGGAATAGCTTATCACATTCCTCTCATCTAATTTTGAATGTCTTTAGGCAAGTGGTTGGTCTAAACTATCTGTCCAGAACCCCTCTACAGCCAGCAGACAAGGACAGGAACCTCCGGTGGATAGCTCAATCTATCTGTGCAAGACACATACTTACGAGTTGTCCTAAGATCCCTCTGGAGGTGAAATATTCTAAGATTTAGATCATCAAATTTGATGAGAGAAAATATTGAGATAATCTCACAAGAGCCTTCCAAATAGGAAGCTTTGCTCTGCTTGAGTCAGGTGACTGTTTCATTGTATCAGATGTGGAAAAGTAATGTGGCTTTGATAATTATTATTAGCACCTTGGACTACATAATACAGCCTGTATTTTATTTCAAGTATTTATGCAAAACATTCACAGATACAATCTGAGATCTGACAGTTATCCCTTATTTGTTAGAAAAGGACGTTCACATCTTGCTAGAAGTTACAGAGAAACAAAAGTGCTCTCTCTGAAAAATCATGCTCCAACAGACAAATAGGAATATACTTGAAACAGTGTGATGGAAAATCTGGTTACGAAAGTTACCTATTAATACTTCTCTTCATTGTTTCTGAGTGGGGGGGGAAAAACTCATTAAGCTATTCTAGTAGATGATTAACAAGAAGACTCTAGCATTATTAAAAAAAATATTAAAAAAAAATGTAAAAACCAACACCATAATCAGGAATTAATTTACAGAGGCCCCAATTGACAGAAGGATAGATGAAGCCAAGATCCCGGTTTCAACTATGTTTGAAAGGCTGTGATGATCAGAGGAGATTTCTGAATGCTGGAAGAAAGCAACTGTCAGTCCTTTCTTCCAGGGGCAAGAAGGAAGATGCAGAAAACTACAGGCCAATCAGCCTCTCCTCAGTTCCCAGGAGGATCATGGAGCAAATAATCCTAGAAAACATCTGCAAACATATTAAAGTCAAGTAGATGAGCTGGGGTAGTCAGCACAAACTTAGAAAGGGGAAATGGTGCTTAACCAACACCAGCCTCCTGTGATGCAGTGCCCAGCTCTGTGGACGCAGGGACGGCAGCAGATGTTGTTTACCTTGACTCCAGCAAGGCTTTCAAAACAATCACTCATAAAAGCCTCAGAGAAGCTGATGAAGTGCAAGTTAGATAAGTGGACAGTGAGGTGGACTGAAACCTGGCTGAATTGCTGGGTTCAAAGGGCTTTAGTGAGTGGCATGAAGAGCAGCTCAGTCACTACTGAGGCACCCCAGTGGTAAATACTGCCCAACACCTCCATCAGTGACTTGGATGACAGGACTGAGTGCAACCTCAGCAAGATGGCACACAATCCAAACCCCTGAGGAATGCTTGATAGTGTCAGGTAAGTGATTCAGGGGACCTCAAGAGTCTGGAGAAAGGGGCTATCAGGATCCCACAGAGTTCACAGTCTGGAAAGCAGTTTTGCAGAAAAGCACCTGTGGATCCTGGTGAAGAACAAGGTGAACATGAACCAGCAATGAGCCTTTGTACATAGGAAGGCCAACAGCATCCTGGACTGCATCAGGAAGTGCATCACCAGCAGCCCAAGAGACTTACTCAGAATGCCTGGTGGAAGGGTGTAAAGAATATGGAGCCAGATTCTTCCCACTGATGCTCAATGACAGGACAAAAAGCACTGATCAGAAACAATTACAGAAAGTTCCATTTAAACATAAGAAAAAGCATAAGTTCCATTTAAACATAAGAAAAAGTGGTGAAACACTGGAAGAGGCTGCCCAGAGAAGTTGTGAAGCCTCCATCCTTGGAGATATTAAACCGTGACTAGACATGGTCCTGAGAAACTTGCTCTAGTGCTTTAAGCAGGGGGAGGAGGAGGGGTAGAGGTGCACTAGACAATCTCCAGCAGTCCTGACAAAATTCAGTGATCTTGTGATTCTATGATTCTGTTTTTATAGCATCACTGTAATTGATTAAGTTATGTATCCCAGTGACAACCTACTGCCTTCTCTCTACTTCACATGATTTCTGAATGAGATAGAATTGAAGTCTTCAATGGTATGAAGCAGTGGAAAGGCACAGGACAACTCCGGTTTCATTTCCAAGCAAATTTTAAGGAAATATATATTCATATATATATAAAGCACACTGGTTGAATCTCAGATTATGACTGGTAGAAAGATGAAAAAACCCCGCCCTACAACTGTACTCTTTACTTTTTCACTGTTTAATTGTCAGTAAAGCACTTTTCTTTCTCTTCTGCTACAAATATTAACTGATTAAAGATTAAACTTGGTAATATAGTTACCAAATTAGAGGGGAAAAAAAGCACTGGATCTGATCTGCACTAAAGTCACTTTGGGTAAGACAAACACAGACTGGCTGTCTTCTTCCTGGGTGTCCAATGCTGACACTTTTCTTTGGCAATGGAACTGCCACACAGGGACCTGGCGCTCCATCAATTCATCACCTCTTTTACAATTTCAGTTACTTAACACATTTCCCCAGCATCTAGATGGTTGTTGGATCACTGTTTTTTAGTTAAACCCTTCAGAAGACACCATGCTGGAAAAAAAGCAGGCATGGCAGAAAAAAAACAAATCTCACTAGGAACACTGGATTAAAACTGTACATGTTGAAAAACAGACTGTTGATTTCTTTCCTCCTACCTCCATAATCGCATTTTTTTTCCTCTATAATCCATCCTCACTGACAATCCTGGTGTATCCTAACTCTAGTGTTTTAGCACAAAACTAGAAACCTGTTTTCTTGGGTTTGAAAGTGCTTTTATTAAAAGCTGTTCTACTTTTGTCTGTTGTTTCAGGTGAAGAAACGTGGATTCTTGCCTATGCTGTTGCTTGTGTACACAGAGCCATTCAGAAGCAATGACAGAATTCACTTTGGCAAGGAAACTCAGAACCGATGGACTCTTTATGTCTCTGCTAAAGCCTGACAAACACAGCTTCAAGCCTTGCAAAAAGGATGCTCTAATCCACAAGGTAATTCGCCATATTCAAGGAGAGTAGAATTATCAAGGAAAACCAAACCTAATGAAAGTCAAACAAATATACAGTTTCCCAGTTTGATGAGTTCCATCTCAGTTCAGTTACACCCTCTGTTGAGCTTTCCATTTTTGGTATCAAAAATTCTCCATCTACATTTCCCACTGACTTTTTATTCCTTCCTAGATTAAAAACCAGTATGTTACTCATATATTACTTATATATTTTCAGTAGCATAAATTGCTATTTCTTTGAGCAATTAACCTCAGTCAGCCCCAGTGACTCTCAGAATAGACATCCATCCATGTATGCAAATTCATCAATAGCTATATGTATATTCTTTTTTTTTCCTAACTAGAAAATGTCTCATTAATCTACTAACTGCTCAGAGACACATTTCTAAAAATCTATGGAATGTGTCTGTTGGAAGACCTACAAACTGCAGGGAGGGGAACAAAACAATATAACAGGGATGCAGAGAGGTGGCTGCAGACTTTTCTAGGGACATTTGGATCTGACTAATTCCCACATTGTTTTAAGGTCTTACTAAAAAATAAGAATGGAGACAAAATTGCTGCTAAGAGTATCCATTCACAAACGTATACAGGATGGATGTGTCATGAGGGAAGGCTAAAACCAAGAAGGAGTTAGACCAAACAGGTACAAGGAAGGAGTTAGACCAGGTGGAGTCATCCTGAACATGTCCTTTGATGTGGTGACTAACCCACCTGCTGTTAGTGAGGCACAGTGCCAAACATTAGAGCAAAATAAAGGAATTAATTATTGCTTTACTGTAGCCACCACTGCCAGCAAATAATAAAAACTAGTTGCAATTCTTACAAGCAAGAATATTTACTGAGACTGTGGTCTTGTTAGATTTAATTAGTCTAATAGCTGTTGCTTTAGGAAGCCAATTATTTCCTCATACTTGAGAAAAACCCAGATTTTCTCTTCAAATTGAAAAAAGTTCAGAGCTGCAAAATTCTAGTTTATCTCATGAAACGTAGCACTCCAGCTAAAAGTGGAGCATTGTAAGTCCAAAAATTTCTGGAGTTTCTCTTAGTATCTTCTTCTCCAAAGAGTTTATGAAATTAATTAGGCCACAACTATTCTCTTTGAACAGGAACTTCACTCTACACAAAGAAACATAAAGTAAATCCACGGCATCTCTTTGATGACTCTCATTGTAATACTTTTGGAGTAGAAGCAAGACTTTGGTCTGTAAGACCAAACTTCATTACAATGATAATAGATAGGTAGATAACAACTCTCTTGAGCTTTATATTCCATATTTCTGATCGGGTGGGTTTTTTTCTTGTAGTGGATTTTTTTTCCCATTTATTTGCTTAGAAATTTTTTCTGCTCCTTTTTCAGTTGTCTTTTCATGCTCTACATGGGACTGCACCTATTGACAAATTGTGCTCTCATAGCTCATTTCATCAATCTGAGAAGAAATGTAAGCCCAGGGTCAGTGAGCTACTTCCTTAAGCACCAACACTCTGCTTGTTCCATTGTTACAGGCCAAAGCTGCTGGAGAATTAGCAAGGAAAATTGCACCCTGCCCAGAGGAGCATTCTTGCAATGCAGAACAAGAAGACTGTGAATCCTGAGGGCACTCACAACATCGAATTCACTCAATTTGTCTGGCATCTCCAAAGTCAGAGGCAACTCACTCATGAGAAATTAAACAGCAGAGATAACTAAAACAAATCTCTTCATATTTCCCTTCTGGAAAATTGCCACATTTAATTATTGCCCATAGCAGTATTTATTTATAATTGTAAAGGAATAAGAAGTTTTATTTCTGTGACTTCTATATGAAACACAATTTCAAGACAGTCTGAAGATCTAATTTTTAAAATAGACGGTGCATCTCAATAAATAGAGAAAACAGGAAAATGAACAAGGTCACAAAACCAATTCCAGCCTGGTATGGATGTGTACATGCATTCCTAAGCAAATCTTGACTTGTCTGAAATTGCCACCTAGTGGCTTGTTGAAAATTGAGGACATCTATTTTCCCTGCCAAAAACCACAGAATCATGCAGACTTCTGGTAAAGGATGTCTTGACTTTTGGTACTAGTTACCATTTTTTTCAGCAGAGAACAATCGTTCCAAAGTAATGCATTCCCCTCTTGCCTCACCCAGCAGCACAGAATTATAAAGGTTTTAGATGTCAGACAAGTGGGAAATTTAGAAGCAATTCAACCCCTTCCCACAAGCTTAAGTAGCTTTCAAAGTGAGTACAAGGGAAGGAAAAAAGAGCAACCAAAATTACTGAGTTCTTTACTTCAGAGAGTTGGCCACAAGAACAGTGTATTTGATTTCCTATGACTAATCCTCTTTCTGCCACATGCTTTGAAATTTAGACCTGGCAATGACCTCAGGGAATAAAGATGTAGCAGCACATGAAAAAGGATTTGATGAGTGATTTTTAAAATGACAAAAAATATTTTATTTTACTAACTTAGTGATTTGACATGTTCTGTGACAAGTTATTTTGTCAAATCATGGGTTCAGGCCAGATTCTTGCTTACATACTGACAGATTGCTAACCTATGCACAGCAAGTAAGGGGGTTTGTACAGACACAGCTCTTCACATCTTTCAAGAGACAAAGACTGCTTTTGTTTCCCTTATATAAACTGACTAAATGCTATTACTTATTTTGTTTCATATTCCTGAATGAAAATTAGAATATTAGCTCTGCTAAAATGTTCATTAATAGGGGAAGCTCCAGCTCCGGATGAACTCCAAGAAGATACAATTTGGTTTAGGTAAAAAAGACAGAGCTAAGGCACAGAGATAACAACCCTCTGAGGGGCAGTTGGAGCCAGCAAATATTGTATAGTTGAAGATTAGCTGCATATTATAGCTTTAAAGCAAACAGTGTCAGGGGAATATTGTCCAAAGGTACAAATACCAGACCTCTAAACACACAAAAATTGACGAGATTTCCAGGCTGGAAGAGTTTACTGTCTAAAGAAAAGATATAACAGCTGTTTTACAAAAAGGGTAAAATTTAGCTTCTCAAACAAGATTGTTCCACATACTGAGGAATTTATGGAGCATATGTTAGCAGGGAATTCCTCTTAAAAGGCTGTGAACAGGAGGCTGATGGAAGGAGTTAAAGGAAACCTAAATAAGCAAAATCTCTTTCTTTGGTCAGAGTGAGGAAAGGACAATTCCTGACTTGATTGAACTGTAAGTTCCTGAGAGCCTCAGCCAGCAGATGATTGTGCTGGCACAGGAGAACTACGGACAAGGCTATGCAGGAGCCTGCAAGATGAGCTGTGTCCTATTCTGTTCATCTTCACTGACCCTTACACAAACCACTAAGTTTTTTCACTGTTGTTCCCAACTTGAGAGAGTGCATCCATCTCCAAAATTCTGCATGAAATTTCCTGAAGTTTCATGAAAGGTTGCTGAGGAAATAAAGAATTGGCAAATTTTCCAATCACTGACACAGGAAAAAAAAAGAGTTGTCAGAAAAGAAAGCTGAATGCAATAGGGATGAAAAGCTGCTGAGATAATTTTCCTGAAATTCTTTGGAATGCCAATCCAAAATCATTACTGTGTGAAAATTGGACCATCCAAGACAAGAAGTCTCTCTTAATGCACCTAACTTTTGATATTCCCCTATAAACCATTCTCTTATCATCCTTCATTTCTGTCCCCTTCATTTTTTGCCTTGTCAGACCTCTCAGACCTTTTGAAGTAATTTTTGCTGAGATAAAAATTGAAAGAAGAAGGTACAATAGGAGAACAGTAAAGTAAACTATTTAAATACTTTTGTTATGCTAAAACGTAATGAAACTGATGGAAATGAAAATGCTGAGATGAGAATTAGACTATATTTTGTCCTTGCAAAAAGGAATTCAGACATTAGAAGAATATAGTAACACTTCTCACTCTTGAGAGTTTGTAAGAAAAGACATAGCTTATGTGTCTGAGATTTTTATTTTAATTGTCCCCTCAGAACATAAGTTTCCAAGCTTTGAGTACTTCCTAAAGTGTATATCTAAAACTCCCATTAATGGAGTATTTCATATGAAAAACAAAAAAAAATCTTCAGGCAGAATTTCTAAATCTTAACCAACTCACAAAAGGTAGCAACAGAAAACTTAATAACAAATAAGCACATGGATACCTCATATAAAAATTACATATATTTGTGAACATTGCTGAAGATTCAATCTGAGCAACTGTCTTATGTACAAGGACAGTGAAAATTACCTCAGTAGGATTTGGGCTCCATTACACCCCCAGAGCTTCCAGAGGTACAATGACTGTGCCCAGTGGAGACATCAGGGGATGCTGCACACGCCAATATCAGCCGTAAGTGCTCAGGCAGGAGTTGAAATGTGAATGGATAAACAGTGAAGAACAAAGATTGTGACAGACTATGAATGAATGGTACTAATTGTTTCTTGTAACCAAAACACCATGTTAACATTGCTCTTAAACTATTCTAAAACTACATGGAATCAGTAAAATTCCAAGAGATACAACAAAGTGTGTAGATTTAACTTCTGGAACAGAATATTTAGTAATAGATATTACTACAGACACTTTAAAACACCTTTGAATTTGTAAGGTAGTGAAAGCTACATTAATCAAAACAAGTAGTTTTTTGCCAAAGAGGATGCTAATTTTGTTTCTGGTTAGCTATGTGCTCCAGTCACACTCACATTTTAGAGAAAAATAACCTGTCAGTAGCTCTATCTTTATTCCAGCATGAATTTCTAAAACATGATCAGGGCACAGTTTTGGCTTTTGTCTGCAGCACTCCCAAAACATTGGCCACTCAAAGGATAAAATGAATCAGCATTTATCAACTATCTTAAACAAGCCCACTCAAACAGCAGTAGATATTTAAATACTGACAACTTAATTTATACACAGCATATTGAAATGTATTATCTTCAGATTTTAATGACACAAGTGGAAATATGCAGTGCCATCATCTCTCTAGCACAGGAAAATTTTAGAGGAACATTTTTTCTTCCATTCTACATTTCTACAACTCTAAGCTTCTTCTTCTTCTTCTTCTTTCCCCCAGAAACTAAAGGAGAGTGAAGGAGGAATTCAGTCTCAATAGTCAATATTTCATAATGTGCTAAAAATACTTTGGTTGATATTACCCCAAGTTGTATAGAATCTTTCATTTTTGAGCTGTCAGTTTTAACTGCTCTGTTTATTTCTGTGCTTATGTTCAGTTTGTAGAAGAAATCATGACAGATTATCTTATCCTGCATAAATAAAATGCAAGTATTTTGTTATTACTGCATAGAAGCAGACTTATATGGCTACATATTATTAATCCCAAATGGAAGAGAAGCTATATACAGGATTGAACTGCTCTTGTTCCTACAGAGTTACAGCCCAGACGATGCTAAAAGCTTTCCTGAGCCAAATCCTGCTATAAAGTGTAGTCCTTGTATTGGATATACCACACTTACCGTGAGATAAATGAATCTATCCAAATCAGAAGCATCAGCACAGAGAATGGCAAAGACCTGCATATATCATAGAAAAGGCCTTGTGTACTCAAGATGCTAAAAGAACAAAGATCTATAATGAAGAAACCTTATTTCTTGCATTTGGATAATAAATCAACTTGATGATGTTCTGGGGCACCAGACACAAGTGTCATGACACAACCAACAGTGACTTTCCATACTGCAGTTGTCACAGTAATACCTCAGAACACTCCATCGTAATGTTACAGTAGTGTAATATTTCATCCTGAACGCAACTGGATTGAACTCTTGTCAATATGACCATTCACTCATTTTTAAGCACAATTTCTCTGTCATGAAACATCACCTGTGATGAGTGGGGAAGAAAGAGGAAACAGAGAACTTCTGTCTCTAACACTGTAAATATTGTTTCTTTAAATGCTAAAGCCTTCACTAAGATACACTCTGAAAAAAATAAAGCAACAAAAGAGACTGTAAAAATACCAAAACTCTACTCATAAAATGAGATACTATTTTAGTGCTATTAGTGCAGTCATAATCACTCTATGACTCAAGAGTATTGGAATAAATCTACTGAAAAGAAACATGGCACAGAAATACGTTCTGGATGCAAGAGATGCTCAGAGAATGCCGACCAACCACAACAAACAGGATGTGCACTCTGGTTTTCTCTAACAGCACATCAACTCCTCTGAGTGACAGTGGTTTGTACTGGCTAGAAAATACAACACTAAACTGCTTTGATTCCAGGGACCAAGAAAACACATGAGGAGATATCCTCATGTCTGTTAGGATAATCTACCATTATTTTAGTGAAGCCCATACTTAATTAAAAGCATACTTAGAGCATCCTTAGGTAAAAATTATTTTTTTAGCCTAGATGAACTTACAGAAGACTTCTGACAAGATGCTTTATATGAACTTGTAATGTGTCTTATGTGGCTCTATCCACAGTGCTTTTCCAGAAATNCACTTCGTAAAAAAAAAAGAAAAAAAAAAAAAAAAAAAAAAAGGAAAAGAAAAAAAAGAAAACACACTCTAAAATCAATGCAATTGCAAGACCCATATTGCCCCTCCATTTAACCATTCTTTTCAGTTGGATGGTGTATGAAAAGAAGTTTACAAAAATTATGTTCCTAACAGTGTAGCTTCAAAAGCAGACAAGTTATTGGCTCAATTCTAGGGGAGAAAAAACAAAGATGCATCACATCTTTGCTCCCAGACTTGTGCCTGGCTCCTCACATGGCATCAGCTCTGCCAAAGTTCCTAAAGGCTGTGAAGGAAAGGGACAGTGGAAAAACAGGACACTGCAAATTTCCTCATCACTATTCAGACACCTTCTAGAACATCCATTTCTGCTGAAATCCAATTGTGACTACAGATTTCAAACTTTCAGAAAGAGTATTTGTAGTATCACAGATCAGCCTGTAGCTTTAATGAGGTCTTGGACAAAATGCCTGGAATTTGAGAGCTGTCACAATAGTTTTGGTAGTATGATTCTGTCAATCCACCCTGCTAGGACTGCACACATGGGTATGCTAAGGATGTAAAACCTACTGGGACAGTGTTGTGAAAGGGAGACAGGCAGCATCTCATCCACACTGTCCAGAAATGATCCCAAAACTATGCCAAAACTACATTTCTGTTTTATCTATGAGAAAATTGGTCCATTCACTCCAAAAGCCAGCCCAGAAGGGAAGTAACACAGATACAGTATGGATAACCAGAAATACTGGTTTGCTGAGTTAATTGACAGAAGAGTAATTTTTTATAGTAACTGCTCAGTGTGGTCTCTATTTTAAGACATTTCTTTCCCCTTAGAAAGAAAACCAGATGGATAATTTATTATTCATGTTCCAAACACTACCCGCAACACACATTTTCTAATAAACCAGAAGGCAACTCTCTATCATGAATTCCCTACCAGAAAATCTTATTTATATCTATTGAAGATACTGAGATATGGTCAATATTTCATGATCCTTCTTTAAGCTTATTAACCTTCAATATACCCTAATTAGTTTCCCTTTCAAATTACATTCCTGCTTTCCAAACTAAAGGCTAACATATTTCTTTGACTCACAGGTAAAATTATTTTATTTCTTTGCCTTTTTGGACAAGCTGTAAAAGCATTTTTCCTGGGGAGAAATAGGAACACTTTCTTATTTTTTTCCACATGCTCTGAAAAGGTAGAAAATTTTATTTATCTTCAGCCTAACTTTTTGTTACTAAAAGGAAGGAAATGCCCCCTGAAGCCCACCACTTTATGCTTTTTAGTTTAATGATACAAACATCTTCTGAAGTAGAGAAGCATAAACTCATTAGCAGCATTTCAGTTCTCTCTGCTGCAGAAGCCTGGAGGAAAGAAACCTTAATACATAATATCTGATTCCAGCACTGAAGTTTACATCTTAAACCAAATTATAACATCCAGTTTTATGCAATCTTTATATCTTAAATTAGGATTTCTCTCTGTTCATTCTGAAAGCAGCTTGATCTTAATTGGCTTTATGCTTTTCCACTTCTGCCTTGCCTTATTTTTGCTTTAAAACATGAGAGGCTGAAAAGAGGTATTCAACACGGGTTTGGAGAACATAAACAAGCTTTTATGAATGCCATAAATATATTTAATAGGAAAGTTATCTATGAGCAATATAATAAAGGAGCATCCTAATGTAGACAAGACTAGTATATTTATACAAAAAGTAATTTAAAATAACATATTCAAATAATAAACCTAATTAAACTCCCCTAATAGTCATAAGCAATCCATCATGGAGTGGAAAAAATAACTAGCCTGTGGATATGTTACAAAATGATTTGACTGAAGAATTTTAGGGTTTATATTTACTTTTAGATACTCAGGTTCCATGGAGCAGCAAATAGAGGACTACAATGCTATAGGCAGGAGATTACAGTATCAAATGTGTCCCTACTCAAAAATGTACTACAACACCACCTTGTTATTTGTGAAAAATGTATTATTTATACATGGCACATATTGTAGAAGAAGAAACCAAATGAGAAGAAATGGAGTGCACAGTTAAACTAAAATAGATGAATACATGGAGAGCCACTGCAGTAAAGTTCTGCTAAGAAACCCCCTCTATGTTGCTACAACACAAAAGTCATAAAAATTCATGTGAATAAACTTATCTATCGAGAAAAACCCACATAAAGCCAAAAATATACATCATCCATACATCAGATGTGGATCTGTCTGAAAGATCACAGCAGAGTATCTGAAAAAGAAATCCTTCTCTGTGCCTGATGTCTAGTCATTTCCCCTTAAACCTAAAAGTAAATCCTTCCTGGACTCCATTAAATGCCTTAAAGGAAAGAGGACAGGCAGATCCATTACCTTTACAAAAGAAAAGAAAGATAAAGAAACCTTTGTTTGGAACGCCATCTCTCCCAGCCACTGCACCAAATGGGATGTTTTTTCTATTTGAATTCTCACTGTATCTTATTCACACTTATCTTTTGCTTTAATCTCTTCTTAAAGCATTTTAAAACAGTTAAAAATAAATTACCTCAGCAAATATTCAGCCAAAATTTGACATAATATCATAGTAACTGCAAAAGTATCTTCAATATTTATGATTTCTGGCAAGAACCTTCCCAATCCTTTAACACTTAGCAAAGTGACTGGGCACTGCAGTATATCTTCTATATCAATAAATGATTCAGAAACAGATGGTATAAGTTCCATAAACATTTGAAACAAAAAAAGCCATGCCAATGTTTTTCCTTAAAAGGTAAAGCCAGCCTTAGGCAACCCTGGATGCTAACTTTAGCAGCATTATTTTGGAGAAAAACAACTTTTAAGAAAAATAGCTTTTGTGTCATTTTTACCATAATGGGCCAAAGGTCACTTTAAGTTGTATGGGGTTGTTCAGGACAGCTGCCTCTTCAGCTCTGACTCGGAAATGCCTGCGCATCACATCACAGAATTCAGCAAACTGGGACCTTCATGATCATCTTTTCCGTTCTCTCCCATCACTGTCTCCCATCTGGGTGCCTGAGATTCGAGAGCAGCAGTAACACTTCTCCACTCTGCTGTTAATTCAGAATCCTAAACACTGTTTTTTACTCAGCAAAAAGCACAAGCACTTCCTAAAAATTGTTTGATGACAAATTGTACAGAAATACGCTCCATGAGGGTAGGAAGATATAAATGAAACCTGAACTGTGAAGGCAGGTGAAAGAAGAGCCAAAGAACTCACCAGTATGGTGAGGGTGAGAACCTCTCAGGATAGGTTTCTGCCAGAACTCCAAAGTCACCATTCCAGGCAAGGCTTGCCGGGAGTCTCATGAACCCACCGATGCCAAGTGGTCACAACACAAGTAACATGTCTGATATCTCTGCTCCCACACAGAGCTGTGGAAGACCATGGCCTTTCTCACAAGACAGAAAGCTTCTAATGCCATTTGTACCCAAGAAGCTTAAGGCTGGGACATGCATAGACAGACATGCAAGAACTGATAATACTTCAGAGCACAAGTTAGAAGGACAATGCCCTCATGGATTCCTCATGGTCTTCATGAGCCAAGTCCCTTCTCTGCATCTATTCCCCTTCCCCCGGCGGGCCAGAGGCCGGGTGTTTGCTAAGAAAAGTCATGATTAAACCAAACAGAAAATTCCCCCAAGCAGGCAGTCACTACTTTTCTTCTTATTCCTGCACCTACGCCTTGGCTTGAGTCCCAGAAGCTCAGCAGCCCTGTCTCCTCCCACACCAGGTCCTGCACTCTTATCCATGCAGCCATACCCTGTGACAGAGCAGGAGTGCCAAGACCTCAGCAGTGTGTACAGCCAAATGTCAGCACACTTCCCAAACTGCCAGGGATCATAGAACGCATTCAAATATGCCCTTTGGGGGAAAAAAGGGTAAAAATTAAATCCAAGCTTGTAACACTCCAGAAAGCCAAATAAAACATGTTTCAGGCACAAGCATGTACGTGGAGATCATTATAAACAGAGCCAAGAGAGGAAGCACAAAGAGCCCCATGTGTCACAGCCACACATACAAGCAAGACCTCCAGAGCACCAGCATTGCCAGCTTAGCCCTATACTGCTATGAGGCCTGAACCTAAATTCCAGAAGAAAAGAACTTCCTTATTTTCTGTAATACCCACCTCCCAGGCCTCACTGATCCTTTACAAGTTGCTCATGAACACCAGGAATTCATGACAAAGAAGTATTCAGCGGAATTCCAGAGGGTACATGCATGACCCACAATTGTACTCCTCTACTTCAGGTAATAATGTTAATTCTGATGCACAGATAACAGAAAGTATTCCTAAGAACAAATGTTTGAGAGTAAAACACCAATCTATTTAATAAGCTTTTCCTGTCCACCATTTAAACAGAATACAGCAACTGCTAGACTTGCATGAAAACAAACATTTTTTGTGTTAAAAATATTATATATTTTATATAAGTAACACTAATTTATCATTTCAATTAAAATCTAAATCTTCCAACAGGCTCACTTACAGGATGTTTGGCTGAAAGTCTGCCAGTCACAGTTCCTGTCTGATTCCATGTAGAGGAAATAAATCCCTGTAATCACGTAAAGTAAAAAATAAAAAAAAAAGAGAATTATGAAGACACACAGCTGAATTTTATTTAACATAAGCATCAGTAATAAAATTGCACTGCAATCAGAACTATAAAACCAAAAGTTCTTTTGAACTTTATAATTTTCCATATATAACAGTTCTTAAACTGTAAATACTCCAACCATTTTACATCCTTTTAGGATTTTACAAGCTACTTTATATATTTCTACCTTTCTCATGCACGTTTGTAATCCATCCACATAAGTTGATTTCATCTTATGAACCTAAAATACATAAATTTCAAAATAAATACTTGCTTATAAAAATAAGAGAATTTTCAAATTAAGGATCTTACTTTCCAAATGCATATGAACTGGCTTTGTAGACTTTTTTTTTTTTTAAGTCAGTTTTATCTTAGTAAATAATGGATTTATACTCTCTAATAGCTTGACCTATTAGCATAAGTTAGTTAAGTGCTCAGTTATAAGCTAAAACCAGGACTTTGCAGAGACTAGCAAATGAACTATTGTAATTTATTATTTTACATCTTATGGCCCCAGGTCAATAAATAACACAAAAAAGCCACATACAAACCCCCCAAACAAAACAAAAAATCAAAACCAAACATAAACCTACACATTCTTGTTTGTTTTGGTTTGGGTTTTTTTAAAATTCTTGGAATTAAAGAAAACCCAACTGAAAACCCACTCAACACCCAAATTTTAAGTGTGAGAACAGATTAACTATATCATTTTGGATTTTCAGGAGGCTTGACACCCAAAAATCCCCCATAACTAGTTATATCCCTCACTTCACGCAAAGTATTTTTTCAAAATTCAAAAAACAAATGTTTTGTCCTAAGAGTGTGCTTCATAGCACTAGGCAAATTTAACAGTGTAGTTTTTCAATTATTTTATGAATATATTCCCTTTCTTGCTAATTGTGCTCCAATGCAACTACATTATGTGAAAAACATCAGCTCACCTGACGGTACTCTAAAATTATCTTAGGCAAAGGATGAAGATCTTGCAATTTATTTAGCTGCAAAATCAAGAATGTAAATTACTGGTATACTTTTCTGTTAAGTTCTATTATTAAACAAACCTTAACAGAATGCATTTTGAAGCAAGAAATTTTCTTGACCAGTTGAACGGACAAAATACTGGCTAAAGAATGAAGTCCTTCAAGCAATCCCACCCCAGGCCTAAGGAAGCCTTCATTCCTTCCTGCCTTCATTAGGAAGGTTGGAGATGACTCTGTCCCGTTTAATTTCCCTTTCTGTCACAGATAGAGAGAAAAAACCATGCAGACATAAAAACTTCTGCACAACAACTCTGAAAACACTGGGCTATGATGTGTGTGCATTGTTTATGGTTCTTTCCTTATTTTTTGTACTATACAGCATCAAAGCAAGAGAGAACATGATAAAAGCATAAAAAATAATATGTAGTTATACACACACACATATTTGTACACACACAATGCAGCAGGAGAATTTCTCCTGTTCATCCCCTAACAAAAGTTTCAGGAAATCTTCAAGAGAAATTGAAATTGTCAAATCCCAAAGCAATAAAATAAAGTATATTTCTGATCACTTTCATTGGAAACCGCAAGAAAATCTGTTAAGAGAAAAGAATTAAATTGTTAAAATAGAGATTGGATACTTAAAAGTACAACAAAAAATATCTGGAACTACAATAGTCCAGGATGAGAAACAGATGCAGCTGTACTAGAATGTACATTTAAAAGCATAAGCTTTTTGTCTTGCTACCAGGGGGAGCCAACATATTAAGAGTAATTCCAGTATTTATCTACTGGAAGGTTTCAGCCTACCTTTCTTTAAACAAGTCTCAGCAGTTGTTGGGAAGAGAATACTGGACTAGCACTGGTATTGCTTTGATTACAACAATAAATCTTATGTTCCAACAAAGAGATGACATAGGTTCTATTGCACTGGTCCCTCCCATCTCCCAAGGCTCTCTGTCACTCTCCAAAATTACATATTTGATCTATGAAACCTCCTTCTTGTTGAGTAGTGCAGGGGTTTTATGGTTATACTGTTGACATTACCTGAGATCATATATGGTAGTTCAGACACTTGGCTGAAAAGTGGGCTTTCTTCCTTTAGAAACAAATGTTACCTTTCTGTCTTCCCCAGAAATGTTCTTTCTCAGCAACAAGTTGTGCACTTTGACTCCCATGTAAACTACAGCAATACAATTGTGGCAGCAAATCAGAAACAGGTGCAGCTGCACAGATGCTTCTTCTCTTCTAAGAAGGGAATTCCATTGCTATTATTATCTTAACAAAATTATCTTTTCATGATCTGGACAAGGGGATTGAGTGCACCCTCAGTCAGTGTGCAGATGACACCAAAATGGATGGAAGATTTGATCAGAAGGAGGGCAGGAAGGCTCTGCAGAGGGTCTGAGATTCAGCAAGGCCAAGTGTTGGTTCCTGCCCTTGGGTCACAACAACCCCCTGCAGTGCTACAGGCTGGGGGCAGAGTGGCTGGAAAACTGCCCTGTGGAAAAGGACCTGGAGTGCTGGTCAACAGCAGCTGAACGTGAGCCAGAGCATGCCCAGGTGGCCAAGAAGGCCAATGGCCTCCTGGTCTGTGTCAGGAACAGTGTGGCCAGCAGGACCAGGGCAATGATTGTCCCCCTGTACTGGGCACTGGTGAGGCCACACCTCGAGTGCTGTGTCTGGGCTTCTCATTTCAAAGAGGACATTGAGGTGCTGGAGTGTGTCCAGAGAAGGGCAATGGAGCTGGAGAAGAGTCTGGAGCACAGGTCTCATAAGGAGCAGCTGAGGGAGCTGGAGGTGTTTTGCCTGGAGAAAAGGAGGCTCAGGGGAGACCTTATCACTCTCCACAACTACCTGACAAGAGGTTGTAGGCAGGTCGGGGTTGGACTCTTCTCCCAAGTAACAAGTGACAGAACAAGACGAAATGGCCTCAAATTGCACCAGGGGAGGTTTAGACAGGATATTAGGAAAAATTGCTTCACCAAAAGAGTCGTCAAGCACTGGAACAGGCTGCCCAGGGAAGTGGTAAAGTCACCATCCGTGGAGGTATTTAAAAGACATGTAGATGTGGCACTTACGCACATGGTTTGGCAGTGAGTGGACTTGGCAGTATTTGGTTAACAGTTGAACTCAGTAATCTGAAAGGTTGTTTCCAACTTACATAATTCTGTAAAAAGAAGGAGGCATCCACATTTGCCTAAAGTTACCAAGAAGTCTGCAATTTGGTCTTGACCTCTTTTTAAACAAATGTTTTTGACAGATTTCTGCACTTGTGTGGGATCATCTATGAACATCTGCATTGCTGAAAATTATCTGTTCCAACAATAACAAAAGAAGGAACTGAAGGAGCTTCACATGCACAATATTTTTTACACTGAATCTAAAGATACATTTGATCTCTTATACAAATATATCGAAGTATCTAAACCGTTTGCTCATCGCTTCTGTAAGGGAACAAGATTATATCAAGATCCTGCAGATCTAACTCCAAGGGCAACCATTCTTACTGAAGGCAAGCCTCTCCCCAGAGGGAACAACAAAAACATTAGACCAAGGAAAATTACACAAGTAAAACACTGGACCATACAAAGAAAGTGGTAACTTTCAATTCAAGCCACAGTTATCAAGTAATTTCCTACTTACTGAATTAATGAATAGTTAGGGGTCCATTTAAAGATGACAACATGGTTTTAGCCCAAATCTCCTGATGGTGAAGAGGAAGTCTGGGCTGCTATTTCCTTTGACAGCAGATTTTACATTAATGCTCTTTTCTTTGACCCATGGTCTGTGTCACTCAGCCAGTCAGTCACTCTGAGCAACCAAAATCTGGCCAGTAAGAAAGTCTCTCTCCTTTGAAGCAGATGGTCATACAGGCAATTTACTTTTGGAGTTTTTAACCCTGGTTTATAGCTGAAGTTTAGCTTCAGTAGCTAGTGTGTTTTTCCCCATCATAGAATGCATCTTTCTTTTCTGCAATAATTATGCAAGGCATCATTAGAATAATACAAAAATAAATCAAGATCATTAGGAAAACTTTAGGCAAATCACAATTTTGCTGGAATATAACTTGGAAGTTTTGCTAAATCATGCAGCTGGTTTTAAAACCCCTCCCCATCTCACCATAGCTTCTGAGGTGGACACAAGTTGTTGTATTTCAGTTCTGTGCAGTTTCTCACACAATGTATGCAGCTTTAACTTCTCAAATAGTACCTACAGTAAGAAAAACACATAACAAATGTTTCAGTGTTTCAAGTGCTGAAATAGAAAGGATATTTATTTGGTGCTTGAACTTTAGTCTAGAATACATGTTTCACAGGAAATAGAGCATCGTGTAGCAAAGAGAACTAACACAGAATTGAAAAGACCAGATCTTTATTTCTGAGCTATTGAAACAATAATGTAATGTATTTACTAAAAACAAATGCCTAATTCAAACACAGATCATCAAACACCGTCAGATTTATTAAAAACTACATGTCCCTCGTTAAGATGAGAAAATAAGATAATTAACATAGAAGAAAAGAATTCGGAAGTTGTAAGGACATATATGCTTTACAGTTCTTCTGTATCAACAACAATTTACAGAATGTGCACCTTACATAAATATATTAGTACAAATATTACCTCTCGGAGTTGATAACTGCTGGTCAACAGGAACCGTTCTCCAGCAACTTGATGAGCTTCCTGTTCAAGCTCTTTGAGCCGCAACTATAAATCAGTACATCAGAATTATTCTGTTTACATTATTATTTTCTTTACCATCTCTTAATTCCTAGGTTAATGAGCATATTAGACTTTTACTTAAAAATGGATAACTTGATATTATGTAATCATTGCTGGCTGGCTATCAACATTTAGTTGAGTAGACTGCTTATATACTCTTTAATCTATGTTTCTTCATGACCTGGGATTGGGATTTACTGTAGTAAAAGCTACCAACACTTGTGGGAAAAGAATTTAGGTTACTGAAGACTATAGAGACCTGTGAGAAACAGAGCTAGGCATATTATTCTGATAAATTAGTAATCTATGATAATCTAGTCAGATTTTATGCTACAAAATGGGATTCTCTTGTAGCTGTTTTTATCAAAGAACATGTACGTTGTAAAGAGTGTATTGTTTACAAAGATAGGCACTGAGAGCCACTTCTCAGGAAGATGGCTACTGAAAACCAGCTTCAGGAAGAGTCATTATCATTTTTAATCTACAACATATAACCCAAAAGGACCCATACATTTTGCAAAGCAATTTCAGTTCTGGGGCAAAGCTAATGAAGGAAGTATCTCTTTTTTACTCTCCTAAACAAAAAGGGAGATACCCTAAAATGTAAATGTCATTAGTTATATTTATAATAATAAAAATACTAACACCCCAAACTGTTAGATTAAAAGTGACAAAGGTTATTTCTCTTTTAATTACCTATCCTCAGCAAAAGCACAAAGACGATGCTCTACCATTTAAAAAAAAAAAAAATTTACCCCCAGAATCTCCGATGTTTTTTTCAGTTCTTGTTTGTTCACATATATTTTGTGTGTTTCCATCACTGTAAATACAATTATACATTGAGAACATTTACAATTGACAACTTCAATCTTACATACCTCTTAGAAATGGAATCTCAAACTCACACAGCTGTCATGAGGCTAAAAAAACATTTCATATTCTGACATATTATGTTCCACTTAAGCATAGTCAGCAGCTGTGTGAAAATAGTGAAGATTCTTATTTTGAACTGAACTTTCATACCTGCCAGAATTTTGATAAGTGGAAGCTCTAACGTGCAAAATAAGTTCCACAAATCTTGAGCCTGTAAAGCAAGATACAAATACATTCATCAGTACCAGCTAATTTTGATCTTAAAACATAAAGTATATATATTTATAGTAGTGTCATTGGGTGAATCTATTTTCCGGTGAGCAGTATTTCGCCTTCTGTATATTCCCTTTTTATATGACGACACTGTTCATGGTATAAAATACTAATTATTGTAAATCATAGTATCTGAATGTTGTATCACTTATTTCTGTGGGGAATAGCAACACATTTTGAAATAGTAACCATTTTGTACAGGAATACAAATAAATAAATAAAAAATAATTTTTCTAAACTGTTTTAGAGCAAGCCTCATTATAATAGGACACACGATTATCCCTTTTTATTTATTCTCTTGAACAACTAAGCAACCATTCATAATTCATAACTTTGTTTTCATTAGGAAGAAAATAAAAAGATGATAGGGTTATGTACAAATTAGTTACAGAGAACAGGAAGTCTGTTTTCTCTCTAACCACTGATCAAGACTTGTCTAAAAACTCCTCCTGTAGGCTGGATCTCAGTGTTTCTGCATCCCTGGTGTTTCCTTGCTGCCTTCCTTCACAGAATGATTGTCACATTGCTGGGCCACTTGGATATTCAGATTAATATGGCTCCATCTAAGCCCTACACTTGCTACCATCAACTTCAAAGAAAACCCCTAGGAAGCTATGAGGTACCTCCCACCTAAGCATATCCCTACATATTCTGACACTTTTCCAGGTATGTGATTACAGGCAGAAAACAAACATACACGCACAAAAAAAAAAACAACAACCACTAAAAAGCTTTTTCAGAGCAATTTGAACTGCAATAAGAGGTAAAATAGAACAGTTCACTTGGAAGGGACCTTCAGTGACCACGCAGTCCCACTGCCTGATCAGTTGGGGGCTGACTAAAACTGGAAGCATGTTATTGAGGGCACTCCATAACACCAACAGGCCTGGGGCATCCACCCCCTCACCGGGAAGCCTGTTCAGAGTTTGACCAGCGTTTGGTTAACACAGCCCAGAGCAAAAGATACGCGGAGAGGTTTTGTACACAAGGAATATATAGGGAAAACCAGCTATATTATGTTGTCCCCCTGTTAACACTTCTTAATCTGTAACATACAGATTTAAAATACCAAAAGAACAGTCACAATATTCTGAACCTTTCCTATTCTCAGAATCTTCATTTAGGTATTCAGTTAACTGTTGCAGAGGAAAAGGTTCTTCTAAAGATTGAGACTATTTCGTCCTTCTAGAAAAAATGGAAATTTCAAGGGGTAATTTATTTTAAATGTTGACTGCCAAAGTAAACCAGTATGGACTGAAGCATTCTATTTAACTAGATTCTAATTTGAATGAGAAAAACATGACTAGCTCTCTTTTATTCCTGATAATACTTCTAAAATTATTTCTGAACAATTTCTTTTTGTATCTTACCTTTAAGTCATGAGTAAGGTCCATCATTACATTATAAAGTTTCTCCAAGTTCACACCTAAGTTTTGATACTGATATAAATAAATAAAAAATCAATAATTTTACTGCTAAAATAAAAGTATTTAGAATACTCTATTTTTTAAAATATTTGTAAAAATAAGTTTTCTGTTTTTCTTACGTCTCCTGTTACATTAACATTTTAAAAACGTTCTTAGACCTTTGACAAACCCAGTTCATGAACATGGAACTACAGACTGTGAACATTCCAGATTTTACTGTTCCTTCATGTACCTTTTGCACAGATCACATAGAAATAGTATCAAACTGCCTTTGATACTGAAGTCAGAGTTTCATTACTACTTGTAAAGTGAGGCAAAATTCCTTGCAGTTTTCTTTCTCATATAAGAACTACTACTCTTCTGTGCCAGAACTGTTCACTTCCTTCCCTTCTCTTCCAGAGGTGTTCCACACAGAGCTATTCCACCTCCTTCAGTTGGCTAGGATACCATTTTGAAATGCATACAGACACTGAGATTATGACTGTTGGCTCCAAGAACATGATCCCTAAAAATAAACCTAATTAAACCCATTAAATTTTGTTTAACAGGCTAACACACTAAATTTAAACAACAAAGCACTGCTTTTCACTACTAAATTCCTCTGATCAAGGATGGGAATGTGAAAAATCCCACAGGCTGTATCTTTAATGAGGGCTGAAAAATCAGAATTGTGTAATAAATTTACATCCAAGTCATTAAGTGAAAAAACATTAGCACTGTCCTGTAAAATTCCTGGGCCAAAGCCCATAGAACCTAGGACAGCATCCCAAAAGGTTAAAGGTATGCACTTGCCTGTCCATATACTCTTTCCAAAGAATCTCATACTGGTCTGTGTTGCAGGCAGAAAATAGGTTACATGGAATTAAGTATGACATGTTAGTCATACTTAATTGATAGTTTTTAGGGGTTTTACATAAAATGGTGAAATTTGAGTTATTTGTGGGAGACATCTATGACTGACAATGTGTTATAAACAGAATTACTCANTGTGGGAGACATCTATGACTGACAAGTTATGGTTCATGTTATAAACAGAATTACTCGAGTTTTGGTGCAGCCTTTAGTGCAGGGACATTTTCCTGCCACATACCATAAACCAAAGGGGTACTAGTGTTCAGTCATTCAGAACACACTTAAGCCTTGGTTTTATCTTGAAATGACCCTCTGACTCAGGATAACAGCTGACAAAACTAAACAGGTTGTACATAAGCTAATGCCTTTTAGTAGGAAGCTGGGCCCAGCGAAGCCCCAGCTGCAGCAGAGAGCAAAAATGGGGTAGTGAATTCCACTGACAGCACCTGCAGGTTTTCCTGGTAGGACCTGTGGGGGACCCATGCTGGAGCAGCCTGTGCATGAAGGACTTCACTCTGTGGAAACTGTAAGATGTTTAGCACCTGCTCCAGCAAAGGTTTCATGGAATATGGACCGTGATCCCTTTGGCACAGCATCAAATACACAGACAAGCAGCACATCTTCTATGCTGGAGCTGTGTGGGTGAGTAGAGAGTTACAGAACAAACCAGCAGTCATTCCAAGGCTTATGGTGGGTGGACAGGACTAGGACAATACAGAGGGAGCTTCTCTGAAGTAGTGGGGGATGAGATATGATGCATCACTTAGCACAGATCCCTCTGGGAGTACAGACACCTGTCAGGAACCTACCAGCAAGGACAGAGCAAGAAGGACAGGCTGAAGAGATAAATATGGCAAAGAGCCAGGATTCACAGGAAGAACTGGGACTCACTGAGCAAACAGAAGAGCCAAAAAGGAAGTGTGAGAGTCCAGGTAATAAATTAAGGAATAAGGAATGGAGGGGGGGAATAATCACAGGATGTTACAAGGAGGCATTAACTTGTACTTGAGTGAACAAGTCAGCAAAAAAGCACTGGATGGTTGGGGCAAGGAAACAAACTAGACCTGAAGCAGGACAGGAAGGAAATATGATTTCAATATTTAACTCAGAGCTGGGAATCAGGATGACAAAATTGAGAAATGATAAATAAGAACAGATGTGATATCTGAAGAACAAAAGACTGAGTCAAGCTAAGGAAAGAGACAAGACTAAGAATGCTGACTCACAGGAGGGCCATGACATATAGAAATAACCAACAAGTCTATAGTTTCTGCCTGTTTGCCTGTCCATTGCCTACACTAGTAGCTTAATTCAGGAACTAGCTTCTGAAGAAATGCAGTTTACAGCCAGTGTTTTAAAGCAAACTGGCTCTGATTTTCTCAGAAATGTCTATACTAAAGAGCATGTGCTGATACAACGACTTCTGTCTGTGCTGTGAGCCCACTTGACACCTGTGGACTTGAATCACAGAAGTCCTGTAATCAGGTTGCAATACTTGGTCTGGACAACCAAGGCCTCAGAAAAGTGAACGGTTTCCAAAAAAAAAAAATCATTATGTTGCTGCACATCATTCAAACAACCTCTGAAGGCCTATGTGTCCACAGTAGATCACCATGGCCCAAAACACAGATAGCAAAATTTTATAAAATTCAGTAAATATGTTTCAATAGGAATATAGGAAGATATTCAATAGGATATAGGAAAAAATTTCTCTAGTCCTGGGGATAACATCTCGAAAAGTTCATCACACGTTCTCTCATAATGAGAGAATAAAAATTCAGATCTTTTCATTCACTTGCTTGGAAGTTCACATTTGACTCCTGCTGTTCCTCAGACTATGGTGTGGTGTCTTTATCAGCTATGAAATTTAGCAAAATTTTAATAATAATCAACTAAATACAGCCTACGAGTTCACAGGAACTGGAAAAGGCAGCATTAGACATTTTGGAAAGGAGAGATGGAAATCATTTTGCAGGGAGGTGGAAAGAAAAAAATATAAGATTATACATTAATATTGTTACTGAACTTTACAGTTTTGAAAGAAAATTTCACAGCTGTCCCTGGAGAATGAGATCCTATCTTGGTAGAATGCAGTGGAACCTTCCCTTCTTCCCTTTAGATTTCCAACAAGTAGTATTAATAGAATAATTTTCTCCCATTAGAAAAGCATTATCTATCTTTTCATGTAACATTTTGTAGGCAAAAGCAGTTCTTTTATCATTTCCTTCCCCTTTCAACCCAACCACAAACAACTGAAAACAAACTACTTACAGATGTATTTCTCAAAGTGCCTGTATCTGTATTTTCTGCTCCCTTTGAGAAAGGCTTTTCAAAATACTTCTGTATTAAAGATTCAAAGGAAGGAACTGTGTCGCTGGGGTTTATCAGCCATGCTGCAATCCTTGGATCCAACACAACACTATCAGCAACTACAAGAATAAATTATTTCTGACAATCAAAATATTTAAATTACCCCACACATTAAAAAATACCTCTGAAGTTCTGCCCATCTTTCCTGCACCCACACTTCATAAAAGGACAAGTATTTACTCTACAAAAATGTTAAACACTGAATTTGCAGCTGTAACAAATAGTCAATATTGTGACTACACAGGAGTAAGCTCAGTATTAAATATTTTTGAAGAGGGTTATTCTGTGAGGTTGAAGTGGGTTTTTTTCATTGGTTGATTTTTTCAAGTTTTAAAATATAAGTAAGCCTTTGGTTCTTTAGATTTACTGTTAAAACTTCTCTTTCTAATAACTGGAAAACTTCAAGTTGAAGTTTTTCTTATGAGGGTCTCCCACTGCTACACTTTTGTTGTTGTTAACTTCATTCACAAAATTGCCAACGGGGACCAGGGAGAGGGTTGCTTCCTAGTAATCACACTGAGACTGTTAATTTATATATGAATTCACACATGGGTGCACAACACATTGTTTCCAAAAACCAGAACCTTTTGTCCTATACGATGATAAGTGCTTACACTGCACTTTCCCTCATGCTCACATAGATGGATAGGATGGAGCAAGCCCAGTGCTGCTTCAGTTCCCTCTCAAACAGAATCTCAACATGTGTACTGCAGTACTACAAAGACCAGGAAAAACTAATAACTAGAATGCTTTGTAATATATTCAAAGATAAACTTAAGTACCGTCTTCAGCAACCCCTAAGTTAGTTCAAAGGATGGCACACAGGTACATTTATAGAGAACTCCATGCTACACAACCTTACAGACTCAGTTACCTGAAAGCGAACTTTAATGTCTACAATGCACATTACAGCTGTAGGACTACTCTAAAGAGAATTTTTAGGGATTTTGTTTGTTTTGTTGGAGGGGTTTCGTTTGGGTTTTTTTCCATAGCAGAAATAATGTGTGAGGAACTTCCAAAGTTAAAAACCTAGATGAGAATTCTTTTGGTTACTAGAAACTTCAGATTCAAAACCCATGCATCAGATAGAATCTAACCTAGACCTAGTATTGCCTGTGTGTACAGGTTATAAAATTATCACTACTGGCAGAACCATCATGACATTTCTTCCCTCCCTTTCCCGTTCCCAGTGCTGTTTTATGTAGATCTTCCCACCAGATTTTAAATCATCACCAGTTTACTGTGATTTACTGATGAAACTTTCCAGCTGACAAGACTCCATAGAGGGAGCCCTTCCTGAAAGGTCACATTTACTTTTGTAACTCACTCAACTCAGCAAGAATCTGATACATGGAACTAAACAGGCAGTTTAGACATCTTATGCCTTCTGTTTGTAGTTGCTTTTAAATCCAACAAGAGTCTTATTTGTTCCTATCAAAATAAACAAGGACCCATTCAAATAATTCCAAAGTCTGACAACTGTGAGCATCTTTGGGATTTATTTTATCCTTTCCTTTGAGCATAGGAAGCTTTTTACTAGGAAATATGAAACATGAAGTAGTTTGACCTTTTCAGCTATAGTCAGGACTATGTTGAGAGCTTTTGTTTCCACTGGAAGACATCCTTAAATTACTCAGTGATTTGATTCGTACTCTAAGAAGAAACACATCATCTTCACGTGCCAAGCCTCTGGACACAAAATCCCCAAGAGGGATATTCTTCTCCATGGTACTACACTGTTTTTCAATATATTATTTAACTACCAATGTAGTTATTTCTACACCCAGGGATTTTAACAGAGACATCAAAATCACCGAGATTATAGGATAAGAACGTAGATTCAATACTTACCTTGTTTCCAGCTGATTTCATTACTATAAACTTGAAGGAGAGTCCTCAGGAAATCTTTTGCATTGAAGCAAATTATTGGAACTTTGCACTGTAGCATTTGAAACAACACTCGCCTGCACAGAAGTAGTTCATTAACACATAGTATATTGCTATTACATACAGTGAATCCATACACTTCATTCATTTAATTAGCACCTAATACTCAACAGTTAACCCAAGACACTTCCTTATTCCTATAAGAACAGAATATTGCATTTTGAATATTAAATTCTCAATTTAATAATACCTGAAGCTTCATTCTATAAGAAATTAAACATCCCAGCAGATATGCCTTATCATGCATTCATAAAGAAAACAAATCCTTGTTTGACTCTCAAAATTAAATGCAACCTGAATCCAAAACAGCAACTGGCACCCCTGTAATACTTCAATATATCCAAGTAAGATCACAGAGGTCAAGTTACTGTAGCATTGTAAAATACTGATTTAAAAGTTACTAGGCAATCTAAATTACCACAGCAGCCTTGTGTTAGAACACTACTTAAACCTAGAATGTTTCATCTCTGTCATTTATTTCCATACCTTTTCAAAATGCCTATAATTCCCTCATTCATGCTATTTTAAATAGATTTTACCAACTATACATATCAGAATGTAGACTTAATAATTATGTGCATATTTTTTAATAAGTTCTATTTTGATCAATATAGAAAAAATAGTATTTTTTAATAGAACATTTTTGATGGTATGACACCACAACACCAAGGGTTTGGACATACTCGAAATCACATAGATCCTCAGGTATTATTGTATGCAGTACAGATCCATTACTAAACAATTGAACCATTCTTACAAGAAATAATTACCTATAAGATTCATCTAATACCCTTATTCAACTAATTATTTTTACTGTTCATATGTACCCATTTTATTGATCTGTTATTCTCAATTCACAATAACCTATATTCGGGCTGACAACATGATATTAAATTAGTTGTCATGTAACTCCAATATTACAGCTGGAGAAGCACAGGTAAGGGAAGTGACTTGCTTCAAGTCCCAGTGGAACTGTGGCAGAGATTCAACTAACAATCAAGTCCAACATCTTGAAAATGAAAGCTTTGTAATTTAATAACCCCAATTCAGCAGTTTACAATTAGGCAGTTCATACTGAAAGTCATAAAATAGTCTGATGAATTTTTAACATGGAACTGTTACATCTAAGAATCCGATTCCATTCTCATTTCTCCCTTTATGGGATACAATTTCCAAGTTAATAGGAATAAAAATGGATTTTGGTTATAATAACTGGAAGTTTAAAACATAATCCAACTTTTCATTGAAATTTAGTCCAAGTATTAAAGAGATAAATGAAGCATTTATTTTAAAAATTATATTGCATTATTACTGAATATTAGTAAAGCTTCATTTGGGATCTCAAAAGCCATTTAAAAAACCTGCTCTAAAAAAGATGAAAAAATATTAGCAAAGCTCAGAAAGGGTGCTTACTGTAATAATGCCCATCAAAAAAGTATTAGATAAGACATGTAGCTGAGGAAATGGAAGATAAAATACAAGAAAGATAAACCTGAAAGAAACACATTTTTTTGGTGCCATAAAGGATTTCCAAGGCAAATGTAAACAGCTCCTATCAGAATACCAACCTAGTTCTGCAGGGCTGCAGTCAGTGATATGCTGAGGTCAAAGGAATAGTCTACTCTTATTTGGTTTATATTAGCCCAGACTTGACATGGAACTAATGCAGCCAATATGAAATTCAATGAGCTTGACATGCAAGGAGATTAAGCCTGTGCTATGTAACCAACACCGCTGCTGCTAAAAGCATATGTAAAGCAAAACAGTATTTTTTCCTACATATTCTCACCAAGAAAATTTCATGTGAGTCTGTTCTTGCTCCCAGAGAGATAATCGTTCAGTTTTTAAATAAATTAATTTATCATTTTCCTTAGCAGCATTCCAAGTACAGCCAGTTGAAGAGTTGCTAGGAGGGAAAGGGTGATCAGTGTGATTCTTCACTAGCACGACAACTCCTTTTACTGAAGAGGTTGAGACCTGTTAAGTATAATTATAACAGTGTTTCCTCTGACAGATCTTGTGCAATCCTATAAAGAAAAGTTCCCAAATATTTTACAAAATGAAATCTATTATGTACACTGGAGTTAATGAATACACCACTGACACAGTAGAGGAGCAGGAAAGTGTTTCAGTCTTGAAACAAAAATCCAAAGTGACAGATACAGTACAAAGTAGAAAAAAATAATCTAATTCGGTTTAACTTTAGGTACACAAATGTCTGGTTAGCCCAAGCAGTTTAATTTTCTTTAGGTTTTACTTAGTAACTTAAAATGCAGTCCAAATATTAAGGTTTACCTCATTTTACATGTAAATTTTGGTATGCAATACAAAAAAGGGGTTCCCAATGAGCATGGGATTGTGTTTATCACTCACATGCACATTCAGTTCTACAGAACTGACTCTAAACAAAGCTCATCCTTCACTAACCTGTTCTGAGCTGAGCTGCGAAGAACCATCTTGAAATATCATAGTAGTTACAAAAGCCACTGCCTGCTCTATAGTTGAAAGCAGTTCTCTTTTCTCTTCACATCCCAAAGTGCTGATATCACAGGGATAATTTTCAGAAGCCTCTCTTTGTCCAGAGCTACCACTGTATCTTCTTTCATGTGAAGAAGGGCAGGTGTCTTCATGTAATTTTCTTGTTTTCTCTGAACAACATGTAGGTGCATTTTGCTTTCTTTTGAGAGGAATAGCTATTTTCTTTTCCCCATCCTTCAGCTTTTTTGCTTCTACTGAAAGATTTCTTTCCTGATATCCCCATGTTGGCAAGTCTGAATCCTGGTAACAGCTCACTATTTTGGTATCTTGACAGCCAAGCATTTCATTGGAATGCACTGTCCTGACTATCTCACCAGCAGTACTTTTTTCAGGGCTGGCAGATGTTTTTAAAATGGCAATTCTGGAATCACAAACCTCCTGGGAAAATTGGATTTTTGTTTTAGCAAAGCAATTATTCAACTTATGAGGATAAATAAAAAATGTGACAATTTACATAATCTTTGAAGAAATTAATATTCTACGAAAAAATGTTGATACTAACAAAACAGAGTCAGTTTAGGCAACCACATTACATAAACCAAAATTCAAGTACTTATCAGTAGAGATTATTTTGTGGACATATACTGTTTACATCCACAACCACTGTTGTTTTTTTTAAATCATAGTCCAACATTAAAAAATGGCAAATCAACAACTGTGAGATACATTTAGTCCAGTGTCCTGTCTTCCACAGTGATGAGGTTATTAGTGTCTGACGAGAGAAGAGACCATTCATCTTTAGCTTCAATATTCAGAGTTTTTTTCATGACAAAATGAAGTTTTGTTAGTTAAAGAACTTCAGTTTGTTAAAGAACTTTTGGCAAGGAACCTTAATGATTGCTTTGGAAATCCAAGTACAGGAGTCAACTGGATCTCTTCAAGCAGCTTACAAGATACAACAAAAAATACATATGGAAGTTGCACTGTGGAAGTATTATCAGGTGTATGAATAAGCACTATATTCTATCCTGTTTAACCCACCCTAGCCAGAACAGGTTTTCCTACTCCAGATAGTCCCTGGATCCCTTTACAGCAGCATGCTACTAAACAGCATTAAGCAAGATGAACTAAACAGGCAGTTTATTTCGAATCCTTCATCCTTATTTCCTTTATAAATTTCCTTGTTATACTACTGGCCTTAACACTTTCTTATTGTTTATTTTGCTAGTTCCTTCTACAACCTCTTCAGCTGAGACAGATCCTCTGTCTTATTTCATAAACAAGGACTTTGGAATGGCAATCAATGACCTTTCAAGATTCCCCAAGGTAAATGTGTGTAAATATTTACAGATTACACAGAGTTGTATCTTCCCTTCCACACTCTTTACACCCAGATCACCAATAGGCCTTAGAGAAGCTGGCAGGCGTTCTACTTGTGAGGCATTTGGAAAAATTATGTATAAGTGATGCATTTGCAAGCTGTTCCTCCAAGTTTATTTGGATTATACTATTGTATATTGCATCTAATTTAGTCAAATGAGGCAAGTATAAAAGAATATAAATTCTGCTAAGTTCATGTTTTTGCATGATGACATTTTTTAGTAGTGTCCTTCATACTCTTGGCCATACTACTCTTTCCTGCACAGATTTTAGTATTCATTTTAAATCTTCAGTATTGTTTGGAATAAATCCCTATGCTACTTACACATGTTCTGATTTTGGAGGGCAATTCTATATACTCTCTTTAAAAAAGCTCCTTCAATTTTATGTATTTTCCTTTTTTGAAATTAAGCATCTCTGTCATATCTATCTTTTAATGCCTCAGAAAGATTATAGTCTCTGTTGGGGTACCTTCCAGCAGGAAGATTTTGAACCTAATCTCACACAGAATCAAATAAAAACCAATTTCTCTCCCGAGTTCTCTAACTGTTCCACAAAGCAGTTGTCTCCTCATTTTTAGTTGCAGCACCAGGCATAAATTTAACATTCACCCACTCCATTGAAAAGCAAGCCTCTCAAAATTACTGTGTTTTCAGCTCTCCCACCCCAGTTTCCTTCAGTACCTCTGCTGCCATTACCATTCCAAAAATTAAGGCTTCCTCACTTCAGAAGAACCACAAGTTACTGCAGTGCAGGGCTCCCTCCATTCCCCAAGATGAGTTTTCATTGATCAAAGGTCCATCTCTATCCGATTAAACCAGCCGGAATGTCAAAGCCAATAAGTTTGGGGGTTTTTCACAGTTTTGCAATATTCCTCAACCCAGTTCCCATATACCCAAACCTTAGATTTATGGAGTCAAAGGATGAAAAAGGCTTAAGTCTGCTTGAGATCATAGTTCACAGGATCAACTCTACAGGTTCTAAGTAAACAGAAAAAGGAAGCTAATTAAGCTTTTGCTACTACCAAAATGAATAGTGGTTGTTCTCAATGAAGACAAATTAAATGGACTTAGACAATAATAATCAAAAAGTGGACACTACACCAGAAGTGGAAAAATAATATGTTTAAGAGCCATAGAAAGACAACCAATTCACTCAAGTGTATTCTCCAGTCAAACTGCAAATAGTTTTACCATTTAACACAGCAGAATTTGAATTATGACACTCCAGTAATTATAAAATCAGGAATAAGCAATTCTCTTTTAAAGGTTAAAAAATAAGAACAAGGCAATTTAATTATCCAGTCAGAATAATACAGCTGGTACTACAATTAACCGCAGGGAGAAACAGCAGCTTCCGCAAAGAACTGATCTTCTATTAGAAATAATGACGTGGCTGGAAGCAGAGAAAACTCCCAGGATGTAGTTTCATCATTTATGCCAATGTAGGAAGATTTCACTAGATGCAGGGAGTCCAAGTTAGCATCTCATCATCACAAAAGTAGTAGTTCTACTACTACCCATATGCACCCACAGCTGCATGAGCATCTATGAGCCAATGTAATTTGTAGGAAGCCATCCCACTCCATAAAAGAAAGCAGTTTTCTGCATCCTGAGCAGCCTGAATGGACTTGCTGAAGTGTGCAACATGCACCAGAGTAAGTAGGGCTATGAAACTTGCAGCTGGGACAGGAGTACACTTGCAGCATCTGCAACTCATCGATTGACCCAATGGATTTTACACTCAGAGCCTGAGCTGGGGCTGCTGCAGTTTCCCATTCCCACTCTTGCCCTGGCTCTCACTCACATGCATATCAAGCCAAATTGACAGAGATGATTAAACCCAAAATTTAACTTCCTAGTGCAGAGTAATTTTTCATCTGAATCAGCTCTGAATTCATCTGAATTCAACTTTATGATTATGTGCTAGTGGTTGTCCAGTGACAGAAGTCTGAGAATATTTCTAAACCCTGGTAACTGCCTGAATGCGGCAACCTCGTTTCTGATCACTCTGTCATAGAAAAATAACTTCCTGTGGAAAGGGTAACAGAAGTGGGGCCAAGACTCTCATGTGCAAAATAAGATAGGAAAAGCTACCTGAACTAGGAGTGTATAAAATATATTGTGATAGAGCTTCTTATGAAAAAACCAGCGTATAACTTCAAACCTACTATAAAAAGACTGCTTTTAGTGGTTTTCAGTCTCACAAAATGCTTGCCTTTTCATTTCTCAGATGTGCATCCTTATCATCTACTTTATTTTCCTTTGTCTTCTCTATACCTTTAAAAAAGAAGAAACAATTTACAATACAAATGAATCTGCAAGCAGTGCACATAACTTAGGTTACATACAGAGTACTATTGCTGACACTTTTACCAAACCTAAAACAATTGTATTAAAATTTTCCTTGACAACCATTTTATCAAATTAATATCATTCATGCTTAAAAGGGCCCTGCAGGTTCTGAAATATTGATATGCAAAAGCCTGCTTTGTCACCACTAAGAAAAAATTCATTCAAATTCTCTACAAAGCAGACAAACATTTTCCACGGTGCTCAGAAGAGGCATTGCTATAATTCCACAAATAGGTGTATTTCCTTCTTTCAAGAAAACACAAACCATTTTGGTCAAAGTAAAGCTTGGGGCACGGGCACAAAGGAAAAACAACCAAACCCTACAAACATTACACATTTTAACTGTTTTCTTGGAATTAGGCAGTATGATTCCACAATAATTTTGTTCTACAAAGCGCTATTTGCATATAAGACTTTAACATTTCAAGCCCTACAACAAACCGACCATGTTTCACCTGCAGGGGATAACTTTTTAACATTGTTCATGCTGCAACACAACAGGTATTGTAGGACCAGATAACAAAGCAAGGGGAAATTCAGACCTACAAACTGACAGCAAGGCAAGGTGATACCAGCCCCAGGAGAAGCAGGATGGCCACCCATGCTGGGTTTGACACACCCAGCCTAAGGACACCTCATGGGCAAAGTATGTATTTTGTCCCCCCATACTGAGTACAAGACTAAACTGGTGTTGTCAGCTATGAATTTGCACTACCAGCAGCAAGACACTTTCTGAATTTAACATACTGATGACCAGTGTCAAGCAAAGCATAAGGTGATCTATTTCTATTTACTAAAATGGTTTTAAAAAATTTTCGTCTGGGCAAATCAAGACCCTGTACTTAAAATATTTTTAAAAAGCCTTTTCCAGAAGAAACTAAGCTTATTATTACATGTTGGTGCAAGTGTATAATCAGCCATTATCTCCAGCTCAGACTTCTAACCTGAGCTCTTAGAAGAGCCAACATGGCATAGCTGTATTTGTAGCTTCAAGTATTTTAGGTTTGGTTTTCTTGACACTTTCTACAACAATAAGATTATAAATGAAGAATGATAGTATCTGAGTTTACATTCAGTGCTTTTAATTGTTTCACAGCAAGATACTTTTTCTTGACAAATCCACCCTCCAGAGAAGATGATGAGGATTACATTTCTCTCCTCCAGCACACAGCAATCAGTATGACAGATCAAAGAGATATGAAACTTCCAATTTCTGAATTACGGCAAAGTATCACCAGATGGCAGCAGAAACCTGTCCTTGCCCTCCAACTCCTTAAGGCTTGATGGAAACAGTACAGTTTCACTGCCAAGATAACCCCAGAATTTCACCAACTAGGTCAAAATTGCGGATCTTTGTTCTATCTGAGCCCAGTATTTACCTTGTAAAAGACAAACAGTTTTTCCATTAAGTAGAATTTAAAAATCTATCAATAAAACACAGTTCAATACATTTGAAACAGACCAAATAATGTGACAGGTTTCTGTTTGGTTTTGTTTTTAAGGGAGGTGAACTTTTTCTTCTTTCCAGATCCACACTAAAGCTATATAGATATAGATAGGTATGTGATTTCCTAAGAGCAATTCAAACAGGTCTGTTAAACCTGTACACTTTAAACAATTTTTGAGTAATTACTGCATGGAAAACAAGAGCAAGAAAATCTTGTCATGTGACCTGCTGCTACAAAACGCTTAAACTGTTCTTTCTCTCCCCAGTAAACAGAGATTTAGCAGCACTACAAAAATGACCACAAACTCATTTGGTTAAAGATACCAGACACCTTCATGGTGTTCCAAAAAATATAAGAATCTGCAATTTTACACCTTGAGAAAGAGTAAAAAGATCAAGAGCAGACAACAAAACATGACAGCTGTTGCACAGTAATGAGAGTGCCCAGGTGTAAGACAAAAAATATTACTCCGGAAAATTAAGGCAGAGAAAATTACACGGTAGCAGGAGAAGTAGAATGGCAATTAAACCAAGGCTGATAAGAGATCTGATTTTGTTTAAAATCATCTGGGTTTTGGTCCCAGATGTACAAATGTACCATTTTAAAATGAACTTATTTCTTCAAATGTGTATCACTGACAATTAAATACCACCCTTGTCACTGCTGCACCTCCAGACTCCAGTGACCCAATACTGAAAGAGGAGTCTGAACCATAATTTATACAAAACTGAGGCTGCAAAAAACACAATGTACACAAGAACAAATCCCAACAATCAAATAATATTCCAGGATCTAGTTCTCAGAAGAAAACATACAACTGAAACTGAGCAAAACTCAAAACTTTCTATCTACTTCCTTCCAGACCTACAAGACTGACAGACTATGACATGCAGAGAACTGAGAATAAAAATTACATGTTGCAAAACCCCCCTATCATCCACAACTGCCTGAGTAAGATTTGCCCAACAGAAAGATCTGCTGAGGCACTTGTAACATTACCTAATTTGCTCTTTCACTGGGACTTTTGTTCACTCTTCCTCCTAGAATTTCACACGGAGTGCATTGCTAATGAACACGTGTTTAAAGCACAGACATGAGTCTGGAGAGGTCACAGGCCTCCTGGTGAATTCCTAGTACCTCTAGTGATCTTCAAATATCTAGTCCAGAGTCATGTTCATGTATACATCTAATTTATTGCATTTAAGGGTATTCATTAAGCAACAGTTTGAAATTCTCATCTACTTCCACACCACACAGGAACAGAAAGAAAAAAAAATTAAATTGAGGGTACTGTACCTTGCACTCACATAACATTATTTAATCAGAAAAGTCCCAAAAAATGTCACAGTTACAGCTTAATTCCTTTCCTAAACCTGTAATCCTAAAATCTCACCTTTTTTTTCCCCATTTAAAAATAAAGACTAGAGGTTTGATATGATTTTGTTTATTGTGCTTCAATTTTTCAACTGAAAAACACTTAAAAAGGCTAAGACTTACTCTGGTTATTTTCTCTGTTTGTCTGAACTTCTACAGGAATAGACTGCAGAGCTGTCATAATCCTCTGAGCAGTATGAGATAAAGGCACTTTAGAAATCTCACATCCTATGTACATGTACGGCTCCATTTTTAAGATTAAACCTATACACAGAACACATGAATTATTAATTAATCAGGGCCACAAACAATCCTCACTTACATTCTGCTGCAAATATAGTGAACACGTTCAGCCATTCATTCTCAATAGAAAATTATATTTCCTCCCAGACATGTCTGTTAGCAACATACTGTAAATGAAAAATGTAATAATTTTTAAAGAACTGGTATCTTTGAAACAGTCTTTTAATACACTGATTAAAAAAAATCAGCACCCTTACATACAGCTAACTTGTGCCAGAAAAGAAAAATTTAGCAAATAAATCAAGAATTTGATGTATGTCTGACATGTTTTCCCCCCTCAATATCTTTAAACCAGTCTAGTAATGCATACACTTACTGTTATTGGTGCTCGGATTTTATCAGGAAAAAAAATAACTGTCAAGTAACTGCCAAAATTGAGCCAACATAAGATGAAAGAAACATGCATTACTAGCATGGTATACAACCATTAATTATGTGCTGTTTCAGAAAATACTGATCATAAAAGACCTGTATTTCTTAAATTTTGTATAATTGATAGTCAAGTACTGTTATATACAACATTTAAAACAGTTACTACAGTTTGTCACTTTGCGAAACTGGTCAGCAACATCTACAGTCTCCACAAGCTTTGACCACCACTGTTGTCCTAAATTTTATCCTTTTCTGAAAAGGAGTAGCTTTTCCAGTTGACCTGGCCATATTCCATAATACATACAAAATACTCGGAGAATCCCTAGATACAAAACACATTAGAGAATCACAAATAAAGGTGTCCATGCTGATGCCTTGTTATTTTACAGTTAGACCAGAAGAATGCATAAAACTTAACAAAAACACAGGAGAAATATCCAACATTTTCAAAATACTTAAAGAATCCAAGCTGTCCAGGTCAATTGCTCCACCAAAAACTGCTGTTTACTAAATTATTCCTATACAAGGTAGCAAGTGGAGTCCTGCTACTCTGGTCTTCTCCACTAAGTCCAGTGCATGAGTAGAACCGTCAAGTTTAACCATCATGCAAACAATAGTTCCTTTGCTTGCACGGAAATATTTCTTAGCTCAAGACCCCAGGCAAATTGCAGCTTTGAATACTTACAAGTGCAACATTTGTATCTCGATTCAGAGGAACATCCATCCTGCTGCATTAGAACTGGTTGTATCTATCCAGCTCAAATTAGTAAGTGTGTGAAGGAAAGGGAGAGGGAGAAGGGCTTTTTTTTCCCTGATGTTCCAGGAGTCAGAAATATAATCTTTCCCCACACGCAACTCCTCCTAACTTTTACAATTAAGAGCAACACTTCTTTCCTACACGGGGTTAAAGTGCTCCCTGACTTCTCAGGGTGGGAAGCAGCAATCACAGTCTCAGGGGCAGAGCAAAATGAGAACCCAGCAGACTAAACATAAATGAGACACTATTGCCTGAGAACAAGCCTAAAACCAATACACAGATTCACCATAAATATTGACCACACTGAACTGAATTTATAGTTTGGCATTTCACAATAAATACAAAGTATACAGTTAAGCAGCATGAAATCCAGACATAAAGACACTTAACCAGTAAGTTAAAAAAAATTAAACATTTCAAAATAAGTTATGTTCACATAAAAGTTAAAAGTCTGCCATCATAATAGTTTAAAGACCACTGTTACTGAAGCCAAAGCTGGCATACTAACCTTCATCAGTATGTACAATGCTTGAAAGCAAGCACAGCTGATCCCATCAAAATATAAAAGCCTATTTAGTTCCATTGGTATATTAGTAAGCTATACAAAAATTTGATAAACAGGCTAACAATGCACATGAAAGCAGAAGTATGAAAGTATCAGCACTCTGAATTGAAATGCCTATCATTATAAATTACAGTGCAAACTCAGAAGTCCAAAAGATAAATTCAAAATTCTTCTTCTTTAACAAGCCCAGTATAAGTATGGACTGGTTTCAATGGAGAAGACAGGCCATAAGTTAAATTAAAAGATGTTGGAATGGTCTTAAAACACATGGTCTTGGTAGTTTAAACAGATTCTGGTACATATTCCAACACATTTTTACCAAAACCAAATCTTCTTAGGAGAACTATAAGGGAAACAATAATGAAATATCTGCCTTGGAGAACTCTCCTCTTCACTATGAACACATTACACTCATATTCCAAAATCCGGAATGCCTCCTCCACATTTATTTTGTGGTTCACAATCAAAGGTTCTCAGCATGCAAGTAAACTTAAGGGTATGAAATGTTCCTTTTGGTGTTATGCTGTGTACAGCAGAAATGAACCCACAGGCCAGGAGAAGGGCAGCCTGAACATAATTCTTTCAAATAAACAATGCATTACTTTGTATCCAAGAGCTGTGACAAAACTGAGATCGAACTCAGCAGGCAGATGCCAAAGCCTGCAAAGCAGCACCCAATCCAACACACCGCAGTGACAGGTCAGTGTCAGCCTGGACAAGCTAATGTTTATTATTCCACAAACGTGTAGATAGTTTACACAAATGTTTTCCTTTCTTAGGAGTACACTGAAGTTTAAACATTAGGAACTCCACTGGCTGAGAAATTCTCATCTTCCAGACCACTGGCTTTAGCCTGAGACTGCTGCTCGAGTTTCTCCACCATCTCTTTCAAGTGATCTTCATCTTGGAAAAAATACACATACAAGTCTCTCTCCATCTGTTGCAGCTTGTTGGACTCCAGAATGCTTCTCTTCAATTTCAGATCAGCAACCAGATCCATAAGGAGTTGATTTAGTTTACTTAAATCAACTTTCAGTTGATGAAACAGCTCAGTAAGTTCCTAAAAAAAATACAAGACAAAAAAATTATACTTTTATATTATTAATACATTAGCTGAACTAGACATACAAAAGTGGTTTTTTGCTTTGGGAAGCCACTTTCATTTGTAACTGAAAAGTAAACACAAAAAACCAGAAACAAAGGTAGTAAGGCATTCCATTGAATTTTTGAGCTCCATGTAATAGAACTCACATCAGGCTATGAAGATGTAACTTCATTTACTTGTTGACCAGATGAGTTAAGATCATAAACCTGACCTACGAAGATGACTGAATGACATTTTCAAATAATTAAAAGCCTTCATTGCTAGTCAAATCTTAAAAGGGAAAAAGAGACCACAAGAAAAAAGCCAAATCAATTTTACAATTAAATCATTAATTACCAGCTACAATTTTCCCAACTGGCATTCTTATGATAGTTCAGCATGAGCAAACTAGTCATCTACTTATACATTATTTCCTTATTAAAGGAATTACTCTCCTTGAGAAACAGTAGCAGTTGAAAGAGGTGTCACTATGCTTTAAGATGTAATTTGAGTCAATAGACAGGTATTTGATTTAATAATGTATAGTCCCGACACATGTAGTGTTCCAATTACAGTTTCATTTTTTAATAAAAACTGTTCTATATGTTGCGAATTCACTTGACAGATGAAAGTTAAATATATTTTTATGTAATTAACCAAGGAAGTATTACATAACAGGAGATTTCCCTCAATGCACTTGTGAAGTACCTACAATGATTTAAAAACCATAACAAGTCGCATTTAACAAACCCTATCCCCATCTAAAAGATGGTCTACACCCAACACCTGGGAGCTGTGTAGCAGGATTGTCCTACTACAACTGTCCTTCAAAACTCTGTTATTTTTATTTTGCCCAAATGAGCCAGGCTTCTTAAGGGGCCAAACCGTACTACTGGGGTGTTACAGGTAACAGGGGAGAAAAACCCCCACCTAAAATAGAGAAATTTAAATGAGTTTTCCAGTGACACCCTATCCAGACAACGTATGTCCCACACCACAAACTGACAGGACTGCACATGCCTTTGAAAGACATTAAATTAGATCCAACAATTTGGTCAGACACAAAAAATCATTACCTGCCAGCATTTACAAAAATCCAACATTTGCAAAGAACAATGTAAATAGAGAGTCCATCATCATTATGCTAATAAATTTGTTGCTGACAAGTGGGGACAGTTTGTGCGTCTACAGCCTTCACACTACGTTTTCATCAGTAAAAGAACATGACATACATTAATGTAATAATTTCAATAACTCAGTAAGAGCTTACCGGACTACGGAGCTGTATCTGATTTCCTCCACAATACAGAGAATCACGAAGGGCATCTACATCTCTTTCTAGGTTGGACAAAAGGAGAGACTGCTCTTGAGAAGACACTGCTATCTGCTCTTGTACCGTAGCACAGTCTTGCTTCAACTTCTGAGCCATCTGCTCCAGGGTTTTGTATGTTTTAAATAACTCTTGTTTGTTATTTCCTCCTTCCAGAAGCTGATATAGCCTGTAACAAGTGAAGTAAGACACACAAGCATTTCTAAGTCAAGAGAAGATGTCCATGCTGAGAATTCAGAGGGCTAGTAAAAGCAGTATTGCTCAGGGCTCTTACTACACTGCTGTATCTCCCACTGATTTCATGATTCTATCTATATTTAGCTAGTGATTAATAGGAATCCACAAGATTGCAATATTAAATTAGCAGTAATGAAATAGTAACAGTTAGTAAGTACATAATGAATGCAAATAGAAGTTGACAGTGTGCTTTTGCCAACTCTTTCCCGACACTTCAAGAACTGCAAAATACGATTTTTTTTTTTGAAGTGCTGAAAAAAAGCAGACTTCAATGGCCAATAAGAAATAAGAGCAATCTTCGTAACATTTTCAAGCTTACTGGAGTATTTCCTGTTTCCTGTGAAGAGACTGCTAAGAAATTCTCCAGCTAGTTACAAGTCATGCAAAAGACAGTGTTACACACTGTACCAAACTGTGCCATTACACTGCATCAGGAATAGGCCAATATGATCACAGATAACTTTGCTCAAGTGTTACTACCACCTCTGCATAACAAAATCTTCAGGAGTTGAGCCCTAACATAAAATCAGATTGGCTTTAGTAAGAGCAGGAGTTGTATTTCAAAAGTAACTGAGTTTCTTTTGAGTGTCTTCTGCTTACAAACCATCTAAAGTTTTTAACTCTTTCAACTTCCCTTCCCTTTTTAAAAACAAAAAAAAAAGTGGAAAAAGTAGACAGACAACATTCAGTGACTTGGAGACTTCAAAATACGATAAAATATATATATAAACCTTTATAATTGAACCTTTATAATTGAACAAAAATGTTACAAGTTGACCACGCAAACACACAATGGGAGCGAAATTAATGCTGCCTAATTAGTGTAGTTATTCACTACACCAAACCATACTCTGCTATCACTTAGCAACTATTAAAATGCCTAAAAGCTCCATTCTAAAGGAGGGAAAGTCTGACAGTAACACACCTGTAATTATTCAATACACCTCATCAAAAGGACTTGACAGAACAGCAGCCCAGCACACGTCCCTGACCGTATCACCTGAGCTACAAGGAGACTTAACTACTTAGACAGTGAAAAATCAGCCTCCTTCGTGGGTGACAGGACACCCAAACCAGATGGAAATTAAGCAGTAAAAATGAGCTGAACACATTTCACAGAGTGAAGAAGTCATTCCTCTCTCCTCCCACACAGGGGTTTTTGCCAGCTCAGCTGATGAGGCCACACATCAAACTGAGAAATCACTGTTATTAACATCCATCTTTCTAGAGTAGCTTTCGGGAGGTGCTACATCAGAGCCCCATATAAGACAGGTTTGGCTTTGAACATTCATTATGTTCTGGATATTGCTTAAGAATACTTCAACACTATTAAAAAGACTGATAATTGAACAGTTTTTCCTCAGGCAAATGTGCAAAGAATTTCAAAGGACAAGGAAGAAGTAGGTTTCATATCTTGAAGACTTCAGTTCTTGAGAATTCAAAATACTAATTAGCTACAGCAAGTACCTAAGAACTACACAATAGGAAAGGCTTAGCTTGCCTAAGCCTTCATTTCCCTGATATATCAAAGCAAATTGAAGTTCAATAGTGACCATAACACTGACCTGCAAGAGAAACCATCCTCTGGACTAATAGTGTTTTTTGGCTTTGCAGGTTGAATTCGCTCAGTTATCACCTGCAGTCTCTGCTGCAACTCATCAGTGCTCTTCTTCAGAGATTCTACCAAATTCTCAAGCTGACAGCTGATCTCCTGGTGTTTCTTCATCTCCATTTTACAGCCCAGCTCAATAAGTTCAAACGATGTTTTCTGTCTTATCAAGTGCCTGCATAGTTCATCTTGTCTTGCAGTGTAACAATCCTGCAGAGCAATCTGATGATCCAAGTAGGCTTTCAGCACTGGCGCAGTCAAAAGTTGTGCTTTCTCTTTCAGAAGGGGAAGCAGCTCTTCGCTGTTTATCTGAGCTATATCTCGTTTAATTGTTGAAATTTCATCACTTAAACTAGATATTTTGGCATCAAGGTTTTCTTGTTGTCCAATATCCTGCATAAAAGAAAATATCTGTCATTTTCTTCACAGTTACATCCAAGCCACTTTCCAAACATCCCTTCAGTTCACACAAGGTTCATGTGCTTATGTTACATCTACCTACGAAAGTAAATGAAAACTCCACAAATAGTTTTACAGTACTTTACAGCATAAGGCAAGTACAGATGTGGAAAGTAGATATCAAATAAATATATTTCAGTAGAAGGTAATTTTGTTCCATTGCAGGGTCAGGAAACAGTTTGTTGTGCTAAAAATAGAAGAGCTGCATTTTACCCAGCACCCAGATTTCAAACATGTCTAACTGAAATCTCACAGGCAAACATAATTATTTATATTCATTGGATGATCAGCACTGCTGGCAGAATTAATCTTTTTCAAATTACTCTAATCAATCAAGTCCTATATACTAGTCACCCATAAATGAAAATATACAAACTGACATGATGCCTCAAGTAATTCCATGAGTGGCACAAGCAAATACCTTTCCTTTCATTATGATTTCTTCACAAACTCCAGTAGCCACATCTGCCTGTCACTCACTTGTTGAGAGATTTCTGGGGCTTCGACTATCAGGTACACTTATTTGATACAAATACCTGAGTTTCAAAAGAGTATTAAAACTCATGCTTATGCTACACAATATAAACAGGAATACATTTACCACACTGGCTCCTCAATACCATAAAATTGTAACCAAAGCTAAAATTTTTTCTATTGTATGAACAACAGAGAGCCAGTTCTAATTCAAAAATTCAAAGCCAAACTAAACTAGAAAGGTACTACTAAGTTCAAGGGTTTTTAAGGTAGTAACTCTGGAAAGGAGATTTAAAGGTACTGTGCCAAAGTGAAGAATTTCTAATGACAGAAACTAAACCTATTTCACAAGACGAGTTTTGTGAGCAAGACTAAAACTTCATAAAAGTGCAGTTTCAGTAAATAAAAATAGTTGAAATAACAGTAACTCAGCAATTCCCTTCACTAGATCCAGCTGAACATGGCTATCTGTTTAAAACTGCACTACTTTCTATCACTTTTTGTGGCTTACTGTGGGAACAAGCTGAGTCACTCTGCACCTGCACTTGGTCAACTGGCACCAAAAGGGGGGACCAACCTTGGCTAAGTGTTTTGACAGAGACAATGTTGTGTTTCTGAGTGGAAACCACTCCGCATGGTAGCGTGTGTTCTTCTCCCATGGCTGAGAACAGCCACTATGTGCCACGAGTGTGTGGGATCAAAACACTGCTTTAGGACGATCCTGGGAATTCTGGTTAACTAAAAGCCAACACCAGGTGCTGTTTATGGGAGAACACGAATAAAAGGGGAAAGCTGAAAATGGTCAGTGGAGAAATCCTGAAACTGAATTCTGTGTGGAGTGCAGCCTCATCTTTTCAGTGCCCATATCTGGTGACCCCGACATGAGACCTGCTTTATGGGACCCTATTCAGCACCCACAAATCAGTGGGGTTGGTAAGTGCCAGCATTCATCTTGTTAGAACGAGACAGCAGAGCCTGTGAGACAGGAATCTGCAGCGTTGTGTAGTAATAACGGGGCAGGGAATTTTCCAAGAACACAGACTTTAAAGGTCTTGCAACAGGTCTTGAATGCAGCAGAACATGAGGTTATGGATGAGCAACTGGAACATTTACTTCTATGCATGATTTGCAACTGTCAAGAGTAACAGAGTCTAATAAAGGGACAAAGAAACAATAATGGCAATATTATAATTTAAATTTGGACACCTTGAAAATACACTCTTTTAGACTTCTCTCTGGGGAGAAGGAAGATATATTACCTTCTATTTCTATCTGTGCTGCTGATCAGGCTGGTTTATATTCCCAGCTCACAGGGGGTTTAAGACCTCTGGTGAGGGGTCAGTCTTCCACCTTTACTTGTGGTAACCTCCTGTCTCCGGCCTTAAAGGATGGTAATTTACCTCTGGTGGGGGCTCTTACCCCCAAAAAACAGTGTTTGGTCACTACCCCCCACCCCCCTCGGTGTGTGCAACCATGGCAGCCTCCCCACCCTCCAAGCTCCACAGCTGCCAACGTGTCTTGGCTGAACTTCGACCATGAAACCAAAAGAAGGAAAAAAAAAGGGAGCTTAAATGCATGAATCATCTAAAAAATAGGCACACAGCATTGGAACCATGTGATAGTCTGAGTGCCTATAACTTTGTTCTTGGTAACTTTAAAAAAGGGAAGTTATTTATACAGCGTGTTTTGTGCTTTAAACAAACAAACACCTAGTCCTAGGTACACATGTACAACTGGATGCCCTCACACACTCAACCAGTGTTGCAGTCCAGATTTAAAGAAAAAAAGTTAAGAATAATACTAAAATTGATGGGAAAAAAATGTTAAAACTTCAGATCAATTGACTGATTTATGTCAGGGACCTGAGTTGTGTCTCAGACATTGCCATGGTTGGTCTGTGGTTGTGCTTGTCCATGTGGCATGGGAAAATATTGTATAGTTTCACTGTCGGGAACACTGAACCTTGGAAAGGGAAACAATAGATTAGTCTAACTGGTGGGAACTTCACTTTGGCATGGAGTTGGGATCATAAGCCATTGTGGTCCTGGTTTGCACGCTGGCCATGTGTAAGCCCAAGTCACAACTGCAAAATTCCACTCCTGTGAGTGGGATAAAAGAGGTGGTTCTGGGTTGGATGGGGGGCAAGACATGATGCACACTGCTTTGATCCAGGGGACACCCTGGAAGGTGCATTGCCTGCCTGCCCCTCCTGCCGAGCACCACGCTGCATCTCCTCCTGCTCAGCAGCTTCTCAGAAATCCAAGGTTGATGTGTATGGAATGCTATCACTAGTAATAGGATAAAGTTGCTTTGCTTACACCCTTCATGTCTCAGTATTTGTGATTTTGGGAATCCTCAGGAACCTAGAACAATGCCAGATGTTTTGTTGTCTTAAATTATGTACATGGAGATTGTTTTGATATGTGTTTAAATCTTCCTTGAAAATACAACTGATAGAAAACAATGTAACAAACAAGAAAAAAAAGATAAAAGAAAAAAAAGGAAAAAAAGAAGAAGATAAAAAGAGAAAGAAGAAAGAAAAAAAAAGGAAAGAAAAAAACCCAACCAAAACAAACAACAAAAAAACCCTTAACTATAATCTTATCACCTGTGCCAACCCCAGGTGCAAGAACTGTGTATTCTGTATTAAAAACCATACTTTTAAAACAAAAAAGGGGGAATGTGACACACCAAGTGGACAAAGCTGTATTTAACCTTAATCTTTTTAATTTGGATCAATAATTATTGTACAAAAACCCACGTGAAGATGCCCTATGGCAAGGTCCTATTGAGTTGCTGGCATGGGGAAGGAGTATGCTTGTGTTTTGTCTCCCTCAGGACCCTGCTTATNAAAAAACCAACCAAAACAAACAACAAACCCCTTAACTATAATCTTATCACCTGTGCCAACCCCAGGTGCAAGAACTGTGTATTCTGTATTAAAAACCATACTTTTAAAACAAAAAAGGGGGAATGTGACACCCCAAGTAGACAAAGCTGTATTTACCCTTAATCTTTTTAATTTGGATCAATAATTATTGTACAAAAACCCACGTGAAGATGCCCTATGGCAAGGTCCTATTGAGTTGCTGGCATGGGGAAGGAGTATGCTTGTGTTTTGTCTCCCTCAGGACCCTGCTTATTTCCAGCACATTTGATGAAACCTTATCATGAGTGGGACAGACCCGACACACAATCCAATTCCACACATGCAGAGGTTGTCCCTCAGAGAATCCTGGAAGGAGACCAGTGAATGCTGAGCAGCGCTGGGCCTGCCCGGATGTCACATGGAAGAAAATATTCTAGGGATAATTCATTGTGTCTAAAAACTAACTGGCATAATGACTTAGTCATGAGTCTCACTCATATGCCTTCTTGGCCGCACCTGATGTTGTGATTAGTGTGACTAACAATATCTTTAACATTACTGTAGGTAATCCCTATTATTTTAATTGTATTACAAATCAGAATGTATCTACACTCAATTTATCAGTAATAATTCCCATGCGCAGAAGAGTCGAACTGTGGCTCCCAGTGAACTTAACCAGAAGCTGTGAGGATGATGCAGGATACAGTAAATTAATGAAACCGTTAACACAATCAAGAAATCATCATTGGATGGCTAATTGCTTTTATCATCTCTGCAGTAATCATGGCAGCTCCCACAGCCATGGCTACCGCTGCACTGACCCATTCAGTGCAGACCATGCATACAGGGGCCAGTGTACTGGGTAATATGTCGGCACCAAGAACAGGTTTTTAATGATTTGTCTGCTTTTACTATTTCAAGTCCTCTGGAAGTGCATCGAACAAACTCGAAGACAAGGAGCCCGGGGCCTGACCCTCTCCACAGCGAACCCTGTGTGTCAAAACTAAACAGGGGGAGATGCAGAAACAAGCTGAGTCACTCTGCACCTGCATTTGGTCAACTGGCACCAAAAGGGAGGACTGACCCTGGCTACGTGTTTTGACAGAGACAATGTTGTGTTTCTGAGTGGAAACCACTCCGCATGGTAGCGTGTGTTCTTCTCTCATGGCTGAGAACAGCCACTATGTGCCACGAGTGTGGGGGATCAAAACACTGGTTTAGGACGATCCTGGGAATTCTGGTTAACTAAAAGCCAACACCAGGTGCTGTTTATGGGAGAACATGAATAAAAGGGGAAAGCTGAAAATGGTCAGCAGAGAAATCCTGAAACCGAATTCTGTGTGGAGTGCAGCCTCATCTTTTCAGTGCCCATAGCTTACCTTGTCCAAGGCCTGCAGCATGCTCTCTGCACATTTGACAGCTGATTTCATGCCCTCCTCTTCAGCCTGAAGCTGAATTAGCTGATGCTGAGCACAAATATACGCTGTCTGGAGCCTGGCTACCTCTTGACTCTCTTCGGAAATTCCATCAGTCCCCTCACAAGTGACTTGCTTGCTTAAATCTTCAAGTTGAAAGCTGTCTTCATGTGAATTTTCAACACATTCAGACATACCTTGACAAAAGTGGTTTTTTATGTGTGAGATAAGTGCTGCAGTGCTTTGTTCTTCCAGAGAAAAATACTTGTCCAAAGAAAGTTGGGAAAAAAACACTGGATGGTCTGAATCTGAAGCAGTGAAGAAAGAGGCAAATTTCTTTGCTGCATCTGTAAGAGACTGCAGTTCATTGTCGAGCTTCTTATTTGCTGCAATAAACACTTCCAGGGCTTCTTTCAAATCTTTTTGTGCTTCTTCCTCTTTGCTTTGCAGTGTTTGTAACAAATGGCTGTTTGCAGTAACCATCAGTTGAAGCTTATTATGCCGATGAATTTGAAGTTTTTTTAACTTCTGAAGAGTCTGAAGCTCATCCTCTAATTTCTTCAGCTCCTCCTCTTCCTCCTCCTTCTCTTGGCTGCTGTTCTTCGAATCCATTGGCTTCAAGGTTTTAAGGGCTTCATCCAGTGCATCTCCTTCCAAGATGGGCTTACCACACTCGAGAAGATTATCAAAATCCTGCAGTTCTTTTTCAGATACCACATGCTGCTCATTTATGTTTCCACAAAACCACTCCAGGAACGACCTGTCTTCCGAAGACTCGAACATCCAGTCAAAATCTTCTCCATTAAGCTCACCAGCCTTTGGATATCCAATTTTCTTAAGAGTTTCCACAAAATCCTTCCCACAGCTCATGATTAAAATATTTTTTGTAAGCAGAAAAGATCCAAACGCATGAAAAAAATCTGGGGAATTATTCCAGCAGTAATTTTTTTGCCATTTAAAATGAATATTCAGTATTTTAATAAAAAAGGAGTCTGCACAGGAAAAAGAAAATGTCAAATCACACCAAAAAACCTGAATGATGTTTTGGATTAGAGTAGCTATTCAAAGATTAGAAACTAATTTTTATTTCAGGAATATCTAAATATATTTTGTTAATCAGGACACATTTTCACATCAGTTATATCCCTGATTTTTGCAAGTACTTACATTTTTCCTTAATTCACACAAATTATTAAAATAGAATAGCATCATTAAGAGCAACAGGTGTAAATACTGAGCAATTCAGTGGCCTGTAAAGGCGATTTACTTGTACAGTTTTCTTCATAATCATTTAAAAAAACACCCACAATCACTTTAACACTTCCAAAATTAGTGGGGTTTTCAGTTTGTTCTCAAAACAAAACCACAGTGATGTTACACTGCACTTCAAGATCTAGGTTATAAAGGGTTATTTTTTACCTCAGCAGCAAGCAGAGTCTCGTCTTTTAAAACTTTATTTAAAAGATTTCTCTGAAAAATGGAACAAAAAATACTAGAGTATATAAATATCTCAACAAAATACTACAGACTTTTTGTCCAATTATAACTTATTAAAATTAAGATCAGTGTAGATACTCTTGTGAAAATAGTCACAACTTAAAAGTTACAGAGAAAAGAAGTTTGCTGCTTTGCTGTTTCTCAGCAAACAAATCATCAGCTCTGGGATGCTAAAGTGTGTGCAACAAAGGATAAATTATCAAAAAACTCAAGAGTCCTTGTCTGCAATAGTCTGGTAATATTAATAAGGTTTTTTTAGTTTGATATTATTTAATACTTTGTTTCTAAAACATACACTCTATCACAAAACCCTACTTTGCCAGCCAGCCTGGAGGGCTGAGCCAAGTAAAGGTGTCCCTCCAAATTTCCATATGTGTCTGACTTAACTCAGGTTACGGATTATATATGAAACAAAATGTTATGCGAGTTTCATGTCACAGGGTGGCCTTCCAACTCTCCTCTGCTCTCAGTGCTAAACAGGGCATAAATAAATATGGGTGCCAAGAGGATGGTGCCAGACTCTTTTCAGTGGTGCCCAGGGGCAGGGCAAGGGTTCATACACTAAAACACAGCAAACATCACCTCAGCATGAGGTAGAACTTTTCACTGAGGGTGTCAGAGCACTGGAACAGGCTGCCAAGAAAGGGTGTGGAGTCTCCCTCTTTGGAGACATTCCAAACCCACCGGGACGCGTTCAGGTATCACCTGCTCCAGGTGACTATCTTGGCAGGGGAGTCGGACTGGAGGCCTGAGGCCCCTTCCAACCTTAACTATTCCGTGGTTCTGCGTGATAAAGGGCCCATACAGCTTTATGCACGGGCACGCCGGGCCACCACGGCCCCGCTGCAGCCATTGAACACCGCAAACAACAACCCCGGAGCCCTGAGGGAGCACCCGCCACCCCCGTCCCCACAAGGGCCCGGCCAAAGGCCGCACGGCCGGGGCCCTCAGGGGCCACGTCCCGCCCCTCCAGCCCCGCGGGGATCCCGGCCGGGAGCTGGCCCGGAGTGGGACAAGGCGCGGCGAGGGGACGGAGGAACGCGAGCGAGCCCCGATCCCACAGCACCCGCTCCGTACTCACCGCAGCGTCTGCTCGGCCCCAGCGGCGGCTCCAGGGGAGGGCAGCGGGGCGGGAAATGGCGGGAAAACTGAGCGGAGGCGCAGGGGAGGCGGCGGGAGGGCTGAGGGAAGGCCTGAAGGAAAGCGGCGGGAAGGCTGAGGGGAGGCCTGAGGGAGCGCTGATGGAGGGCTCAGGGAGGGCTGTGGGAAGGCTGAGGGAAGGCTGTGGGAAGGCTGAGAGCAGCCTCAGGGCGCGCCCACAGCTCGAACCGCCCGCCACGCGCCGCCTCCGTCCCCGCGGGGGCGCACGCGCACGCGCCCTCGCGCTGGGCCCGCTGGTGACGTCATGGGGTCGGCCCTCCCCTCAGGGCGGCCGCGGGAGCTCGGAATCCCGGCTCCCTTCGGATGTGACCCCTCAGCTGCCCTGAGCTGTATCCCTCAGCCTCGGTGCCCCGTTCCCCTCGGCTATGTCCCCTCAGCCCTGGCCCCTCAACTCCCGCCGGCCCTTGCCCCCCATTTTCCGCTTCGCTGCACACGGGAACTGGAGGACGGGGCAGACCTGCGTGCAATTGATGTCGCTGTGCCCACCAGCTTCCCCGTGCCCGTGCCCAGATACGACGCTTCTGCCACCCGTGGCCACTGTTGCTGCGTTGATTTTCAACCCTGATTAGTCGCTCCAGTAATTCATGGCCTTTATGTCCATGGATTTGTCTGATGTCATCTTCAACATGCTGATACCCCCCCAAAACTTCACAAGGCAACATCCAGAACATCACTATCTGCTGCTTGGAAAGGCACTTCCTGTATTGCTTTTTACCCCTTTCCAAAGCCGGTCAAATGATTCCTGGCACTAGCATTACAGGATTTGGTCAGTGCCACCTCTGCATGTACCTTGCCCATGGTTATTCATGGCAATTTAGAAACCATCAGTACATTACCCTTCAGCATTGTCCTCTCCAGTTAGGAGAGTTCCAAAATTTGGCCTCTAAAAAGGCAGTGCTCCATTCCTCCCTTTATTTCAAATATCTCCTGAACCTTTTACAGCATCACTGTGCCTTGCTGGAGGTGCAGAGATGAGACTGCACAGAGTCCTCAAGGTGTGGATGTGCCAAGGTTTTGTACAAAATCCTCATTTCCAGTGCCCTTCCTTACAATGCTCCCTGTTTTCTTGGCTTTTTGGCTGCTGTGGCCCATGGAGTCACTAGAAAGTTCTCGGCATAGATTGTGGGATCTCTTCTGCATTGCAAGGGCTGGTTCTCAGTCAAGCACCGTGTAAACTTGTCATTAACAGTTTGAGCATCCCTTATCAGCCACTCCTTGAGTTTAGACGTCTTTGCTTCCTGTTTATATTTTGTGTGCCACGTTTTTCTGGGCTTCCCTCCTTTGCCTTGCAATAGACTCCTTAAATTTCTCATTGAGTCATGCAGGGAGAGGTTTGCGCCACATTTCTCCGTTTGTGTCAGATATTATACCTGGGCTTCTAGAACTGTATTTTTTAAGCCTTCTGGGTGTTTGTAGGCTTCTTGGTTTCAAACTGCACATTTAGGGGGTTTTGGTATTTTCCCCACTTTTGCATAGGTCATTTTGGTCATTTTCTTAAAACTGAGTATCTGTTTGCTTTATTTGTCTTGATCTCTTCTTGTGGTTGCTACTATTTAGCAGCTAATAGGTCTTGAATTAGATCCTCTGCACTGCTGAAGACTAAATTCAGAATGACTTTTTTTTTCTTGTGGTTCATAGGGTCAGTTATTCTAGAAAGAAATAATTTATTGCATCCAGAAATGTTATCTCTACATTTCACCCTGATGAGACATTGACCCAGTCCACATGAGGATAGCTGAGCCCTCCCACTACTTGTCCTAAATGTTCAGCTACTCTAATTCTCAATGCAATTGTTGAAATGAATCAACACAGCAAAATGACCAACCTTGCAGCTCAGCACAGCTAAGACTAAATTGCGTGAGGTTTTCTAGATTAAAATCAGCACCTGTACTACTCACAAAGTACAGAATGCTGATTTCTGGTATAATGTGGTCCATGCAAGACACTTTTAGATTAAACCCTGACCTGGCAGTGAGTTCTCCTGGGTAAAAGGAGCTCTAGTGTTGAATTCCTTCCCATCAGATTACAGCCTGATATGCAGCTGCAAGTTAGGCTGGCTGAAGTTTTCAAATCATCTTGCAGTTGGGAGTGCATTGCGTCTTTCTGACGGGGAAGGAAAAAAAGCATTCACCAGCTTATTTCATAAGACTGTGCTGTTTCAGTTCAGTCAATTGCAGTAAAATCAACTCCTACAGCAGTATTTTGCAGGGCTGTGCTTCACAGTATTGTGGTTTGGGGTTTTTTGTTTCATAAATATCAGTGTTTCAGTGTTACTCATCTAAAAAATGTCTGAAATTTTAAATACTTAGAAAGCTTCCTAAAATTCTGCTGTCCTGAGAGCAATTCAGCTCTTCCACTGAAGTCCACATCCTAGGTGAAAGAAGACACATTGGATAAAAGACTGTCTATCTTTTTTCTATCAGATTGTCTCTCTGTGTTTCTGCAACTAATGCCTTCAGTTCCCTGTGTGACTGGTTCCTCTCCTTCTTTCCAGACTCACATGGCTATGATATCCCACTTCCCAAAACCTCTGTCCCTGTGTATCTGGGCAAGCAGCACTATATGCTCATTCTGTAGCTGGTTTGGAGCTACATCCATGCTGGCCAGTGGCCACCTCTTGAAAACAGTGAAGAGCTCAACTGGGCCACGATCAATGCAGGAAACAATTCGTTTTTCTTTCTACCCAGACATGGAATTTCTATGAAAATTTTCATCATGGATTATTATTGCAGCCTCCATCCTATCTCTGATTTGTCAAATTTGGTGAAAATTAGCCAGAAGGTTCAGAAGTTATCAAGGAAAGGAGAGGGGGAACAGATGGACGAGAGAGGAGTTGACAGACAGCATGATCTCATAATCCCCACTGGCATAGGAATTCAGGCTAGAATTGAAATATTTTAGGTCAGAACATTGTGCACATAAAATTCTTATTTCGAAAGAACAAGCCTCTAAAGGGAAACAAATTTTCATTTGTTAGACCATCGTTGGCTTTCAGGGCAGAGATTATACAACACACTTCCCCTACAAACATGTCTTCAAAATTTCTTACAGCCACTCTCCCCACCCAACCTTCACCCCATGTGCTTCACTGTTTGCTTTTGCAGGTCCATATGGGTCAAGATTGTTTTTCTCTAATTCTTTTTTTTTTTCTTTGTTGTGTTCAGTCAAAACATAATTAAAGGCTTACCTTACCCTTTTTTCCATTCTAGGAGCAGTTGTTTTGCATCTGTGTCCAAAAGCTAGATGGGCTGCTGAGATAGGATACTGCCTTTACAAGTCATTTTATGGTGAATTCCAGCAGATTAAGACAAACATTTCTGGAAGGATGTCTGCAAGCTCTGCACTATTCCATCCATATCATGTTGTGTTTATTCCACTGCAAAATATGACATCATTGTGCCTGATACCTCAGAGAGAAGTTCTTGGTTACCCATCATCCAAGGCTGTGATGAACAGCCATCAAGCAGGTGTCACAGCTGGGCAGTCTAAACCCTCCCACTGGGATACATCTGTCAGATTAAAAACTCTCATAAAAGGGGTTTGCTTTTTACTGCTTTAGGATTTTTTTTTTGTTTGGGTTTTTTTGTTTGTTTGTTTCATAGGGGGTTTTATTTGTTTTGTTTGTTTGTTTCATGGGAAAAAAACACAGAGGAGACATGGAAATAGGTTTTTAGCTGGTGAACTGTAACTGTATAGAAGTTTTTTAATTTTGCGTCATACTGCAAGCCTCCTGGCAGCAGCAGGATGGTAGAGATCCCTGCTGCAGAGTGCTGATGTAACAATCAGCCTTTGGAAACACCCTGTTTTAAAAGGCAATTCATTCCTTTAAGCAAATTTATATTCTGAATTAAGCACGGCTTTTGAAGTGCCATGTGAACTTTTATTATAACAAAGTCATAAGACAGGAATTTGGCACCAGCTTGCTTTCTCTCCCAAGTGCATGTATCTTCTCTCCAAAGGAACAGTAGATTTCATTCTGAGACCTTGTATTCCCAGAAAAGCAGGTCAAAGTGATTAGTTTTCTTCTGCTTTGTTGGATTCAGTGCCATAAATATACAAGAAGCTCCTACACCTTTGGGCTAACACTCCTATGTATTTAAACATATAATGCACAAGGGGATTTGTTTTTTTCTAGAAAATTGTTTGTTTACTTTCTTGACCCTATTTTGAATGAGTATCCCAAGCAGGGCTGATGAGTTGAGCTGTCTGCAAACGGGTTTTGTTCTGAAGAAACTGAACCTGTGTGTGGGAACATGCACTGAGACTCAGCAGGGACCTCGGCAGGGACTGTGCAGGACTAGATCACTCCCTCCCACTTCCTTGTTCTGCTCCCTCTCTCCCAGTGGTCTCCCCTCACTTGTCCCCAGTGGGGCAGTGATGGCACAGGAGAGCAAGCTTTCGGGGCTTTCACAGAGCTGTGGGGAGTGTAAAACCATAGTGGGCACAGAAACCAGCAGCAATCTCTGCTCCTCCAGACCCAGCTCTTCTGGCAGCAGTGACACCAGCACTCTGCTCTTCCTCTGGCCCCCACACCATAACCACACCTTTCTTGCCATGCCACGGTTCTTAAAAACACCGGGTAGTTCCCAGGTTACAGAATAATAATAACTGATAACTTTTCCATTCAATCCACTTTAAAGTACCTCTTTTAGAAGAAGCTGATGGTTCTATCATTATGAATTTAATTATAATTTAAGGCTCTTTTTTTATTTAAATACATTTTGACAAAATATCTTCATTGTGATAGGCAAGACAAGCTCCTGGACATGAGGAAACTTGCTTTGCTTATAAACAGATTATAGGACATGACAAATGTCATAAAAGAAGCTGTACAGGTCATAAACTGTACAGGACTTACAAAAATAGTGTCACCACCTTTGTCATAATTCTGTTACCCCATGCAATTCTTGTGTTTCCTGTTGGAGATTAATTTATAATAAGTTAGTAAGGACTGGGTTGTATTTTATGCTTATTCTGTGATAGTGTTAATTTCAAAGAAATCTGTGATAAATTTGTTTACTATGCTTTGTGCAGGAGTATTTTTACTGATTTGGCAGCTTAACTTAAATCAAACATAAACATATCTATAAGCTACTTGCCATGATTTCAACTTAAAATTACTATTTCTGTATTTTTAAGACATTGCTGTTTTTAAGTCCAGCATGTTAAGTCAAACACAGACAAACCAGTGGATGTCACACACTGCAGCTGAAAGTAAATGATGTAATTCACAAAAGCGTTTCGGCTCTGTCCCTCGTCTCGTCTCTCCTAGTAACAAACTAAAATGCTCATTTTTGTGTGGTTGCATGTCACTTATGATATGACTTTCATATTCAACAAAATACACATGCAGAACTTGCAGTCTGCCTCAATGCTTTTTTTTTTTTTTTGTCTTGTACAGAGCTGGAATGATAAGTATAATTACTTAGACACTAATGCATTTCAGCTGGCACTTTGCTTTACAGGTTGATTTGTCTTCAGAAAGGTAATACTGGAAATTTATACAGCACCCCTGGTTAGAGACAAATAATATTAATAGCTATTGGTGTTTCATTGGGCCAGTGTGTGTAGAAGAACTTTTAAGAGCACTCCAGCCTTCACACCTTGCTATTCAGTTGAATTGCTAAAACTCAGTGAGCTCCTTATGAAATAGTCATTAAGCCGATATGTAAAGATTCGCAGTATGCAAAGACTTTGAAAGAGAAGAAACACTATGCACAAAAAACAAAATGATATTTTTTTAAAAAAAAACTGGATACCACAACAGAAAGGTATAAAAATTTGTATTTATATTATGACGAGATAATGATACAACACAGTACTCCGTGTGCTACAGAATGTAGCAAGCGCCATGTACGTGCGTACAAATGAATCTGTATAATACAGTAAAATGCATCTCACAGACTATGAACCATTCCTTTGGCTCTGGGGCCCAGAGGCTCTGGCACAGAACCCACTCATAACACCTTTAGGTAACAATTTCACCAGTAAGCAGCAGAAGGCTCTCAGTCAGTGCTTCACCTGCACCAAAGTTTCATCACTTAAACATCCGTATTGCACAGACCCTTCCAATGCCATAAATCCCGTGTAACCACAGTTTATGCCTCTCGTGCAAAATGGAAGAAAGAAATTCTGCAATTGGGGAGCCTTCACTCTGCTTTGCCAATGGGCCAGCCTCTGGCTGGCTGTGCCTCCCCAGGAATCCTTTCCTGGGGTTATTTACAATACTTCAGGCAGAGAGAACAGCCATGGTGACCAAATGGTTTCTGGACTTTTCTGTTTCATATATCCCCTGGATTTTAATTCTGGGTAGTTACTTGGGTGTTTTCTTTGCAGCTACCAATTAAGAACAGTGCTTTTAGGCAGTCACTTAAGCAAATTGGCTCATTTCATTGCTGGTGAAATTAATTTCTGGTGTGATTGCTCCATTAGTATTTGTAGGGAGTACAGCTCTTCCTTAAAACGTATCTAAAGGGATTCAATTATCCTTCCACCAATTTGGAAAGTGCAAGTTAGTGCACTGTTACTGGCTCATACCACACAAACCAGTGGCCTCTACCAGTTAAAAAAAAAACCAAACACAACAGGTTTCTGAAAGAGTAATTTGTTTTGCAAACATTCCTTTATCAGCACCATCACAAAATGAAGTGTATAAAATTAATATGGCTTAATTAAAAACTGTGATGAGGTGGCTGTTTTCAAAAATATTTCTTTTCCACAGGGCTGCTCTATGTGGATCAAAAATTTCACCTCTAATTACCAGTCTGCCAAAAGGTTGGTAAAATGGTGAAATAATCACTTGTTCTGGGAGCAGAGACTGCTGTAAGTACCTCCAGGAAAAGCAGAAGTACCCGCCCAGGAGCAGGCCTGCAGGCAGAGCCCACGCTCACACAACTTCACCTCTTTCCATTTCCCAGTTTTCCTCTTTTGGCATTTAAGTTCATGTGCTGAAATGGGTTATGCAAAGTGTACAGTTGGATGCTCAGAACATTGGTATTTATCACTGTAATTTATTGGTAGATCACTAGTTTTTTGTTGTTTTTTTTTTTTTTCCACTTTTAATACTAAATGTTGGTAGGCTGCATGTGGTATAGCTGAATCCATGCTCATGCATGTCAAAAAAAGTAACACCCTTTAAGGTCAGACAGTCTTAATTCTGTAAGTTAGATGCAAGTTGTGTTAGATTTTAAGTCTTTTTTGTTCACCTCAAAGCTTACACTACTAATAAATTAGGATAGAAACTAATCTGTAATCACCAGATGAAAAACTGTCCTTCACATGGATTTTTGGGGGCTTATTATTTCTGATTTAATCCAGTAAAACTCTCTGAACTGAGTTTGTCCTTTGTACAAGACAATATAGGATCCAGCCTCTGGTTAACAATGTGTTGGAGAGTTTCTACTGCCAAACATGCTCTTTTCAGAAGATAAATGAATCAGCTGCAATGGGCCTGGCAGGGTACAAGCTGGGCAGAGAGAATGGACATGAAGGAGGATTCATCCCCTGAATTACAGTGGAGAATGTGCAGAAAAAAACCAAACAATTTTAGGCTATTTTTTTATGGCTCTCTGGTGATGACAGAGTGCACTCCTGGAGCTGGAGGAAGCACTAATCCAGGAGCAGTGAGGAGGCCGTATCCTCCCGACACCTGCCTGCTGCAAGGGAAAGCCCTTCCTTTCTTCTCCCCCCAGGAAATGGGCCAAACCTCCATGTCTCCATAAAAAGAACTCAATGACTTCATCTCTCCAGAGCCCTTTCCAACAGAGGAGAAGACCTAGCAGCCCTGTAATCTTGTCCCTACTCCTTCTTTTCCGATGTGGTAATTGCAGGGGAATTAGGATGAGCTGAGCTGGTACCTCCTCGCCTGCTAAAAGCACCGTCACAACACAGCACAGCACAGCACAGATGCTGAGGTGCTGGCAGGATTTAATCTCGCAGCCAAGAGATTGCTTTGTGCAATCATGTTGTGGTCACAGGTGCAGTTGTGTGCACACACAGATGCATGCATGGACACACACGCAAATGTCCAGCTTAAAAAAAATTAATAAAAATAACACACTTTGCATCCCAAGGGATTATGGCCACAGGTAGCGCTGCACTGGCTGCTCAGTAGTAGCAGGAGAATCGTGTCCCTGAAGGAATGTCAGAGCCCCAGCTGTGCCTGTGGGACTGCAGCTCTGCTGGGGGGGCCAGAGCAGCCACCAAACCCGACACCTGGAATTTTTTGTTGTTTGCCTCTAACTCGGCTGCTGCTGTTTGGGAAAGCTGTGCCTGAAAATTCCACCTTAAATTGGGCTGTGCTTGAGGGAGAATGACACAGGCAGTATGGTGTCATTTTTCTTTACCAGCATAATAGCTCCCAGCTGTAATAACTGAAAAAGTAAAAACAAATAAACCCTTTTTATTTCCACTCAAGATTATTCGAGTAATTTTTATTGAAAATATAAGATCTACAAAGCCATGGATACCCAGCGTGGAAGAACTCATTAAGTTAGCACATTCATATTTAAAAGGAAAATTTCAGGTTGACCTAAGGTACAATAATGTTCAATTTAAAGTCTTGTTTTTCCTTCTGTAAGTTTCAAATCTTTTTTCATTCGGAGGTTCTGTGCAAGAGCTGCTTGTCATGAAAGGAAACACTTTACAATCCATGAATGTGTTCATTATATAATAAATGAACAGCAACAATATACTAGCCTTTTTTTTTCTCCTGTTAACAGTCGTGTGTTAAAGTAAACTCTTTTTTTTTTTCTTTTCCATGATTTGGAAATTAGTTACATATGCACCAAAGGAGCTAGTAATTTCTGCTGCTTGTCAGCTACACACAATGAGTATATTGCTGTGTGCTTTCCCCAACAATGAGGATTTTAGTAATATGCAAGGTGTATAGAACGTAATACCAAAACCTGCATCACAGAAAATTGTTAATTGTTTTTTTTTATTCAGCTGCCAGAGTTGATAACCTTAGGCCCCTCCCCAGAGCCAAAATAGGGGTGGCCATCCATTAGGTTATGTAAATTAAATGTATGTTTTCCTTGTTGGCAAGTTCCAAGCAGTAAGCGAGAGTGCAAACAAGGATCTGTAAGCTGCCACAAAATGATTTCATATTTCTACCCCGTGTTGTAAGAGCCAAAGGGAGGACACGTATGTCAGATGTTGAAAGAACAACTGAACCTTTGTTTTTGATCATTATGGTCAGTCTGTCATGAGGTCTTGTATCCGAATGCTAAAAATGGCACCACACTTGGACATCCCATAGCCTTACACAGTACATTTGTGTTTCCTCAGCCACTGAGTGCTGGTCTCACAGAGACCCTGACTTTATAAGCTAACAAAATATAGATTCGGGTGCTGAAGAATCCAAGGGAGGGCTCATACAAAGACAATTAACCCTCGCACCAAAACCTAATGTTATGATTTTACTTAAAGCCACACTGAATCAGCTGTGAGAGGGTGAAGATATAAATACACCTCTCTGCTTCTTCTGCAAGAAGGTGGACAACTGACCATTTGAACAGAGGGTCTTGAAACAAAGCTTAGTTGTCCTTTAAACAATGAAAAGGAGAGGCATACATAAATGGTCACCAAGGCACAATATGACAAAGGTGAAGAGTCCCTGAGACTCTGGTCTGGGTCTGTACCATTCCCCTCCCTATACAAGTAAATGAGAACATTTAGGAAAATATAATACAAAATCTCTTACAGGAAATATAGACTACACTTGCTAAAATCACTTCCCTAAAAGTGTTTATAGCTTTTTTCTTTTTTTTTCTTTTTTTTTTTCTTTTTAATTTTTTTCCTTTTTTTTTTCCTTCCTTTTTTTTTTTTTAAAAGACCTTCTTTAAACAGGTAATGCAAAGACTGGTCCATTTTTTTCTTACCCGGCAAGCCAAGCTCTAATGACTTCACTAAGCAGAAGTTGTATTAAAATACATCTTCATAGTATTGCTACAAGTTGGGTAAATATGTTCTGAACAGCTTGATGAGTACTAAATAAACTTTGCTGTTTTACAGCATACATTTTAATTTTTTTGCACTTTTTTTTAAGAATAGAAAATGCAATTATAGTGTGCAAAAGAAAAAAAATAATTATCTTCTAGCTGAATACTGTAATCTTAAGCCATGCCTTCCATAAAAATGTATTGACATGTGTAAATAGAAGAAAAGAAAAAAAATACAAGCAAACAGATTCCATTTCCTTGCAAGGAAAGATTAACTATCACAAACTGGATCACTTGAGTTCTGTATTGTTCAGAGAAAGAAATGAAAACAACAACCCATAAAACCACTGAAATGCTTCAGATGTCATCCATTCCACGATAACAGGTTAAAACTGCCATGTTGCTTTCTACTGCTCCCATTAACATGGATAGAATGATTTGCTACTGGTTGGATATTGAATACAAAAAGCAAAAGAAAGTTGAGATCATCCCACATGAAGTCATTATTAGAGCTGGCTTTTCCCCCGTTTTGAAGTACAGTAGTGACTTGTAAATATGACCTTTTCTAAAGATCATCTGAGATTTGAAGATTTATCTGCCTGCTTCACCCAAACAACAACTGCTGAAAGAATTTGCTCTATGAAGCCCACTATGCAGCATTCAAAATATTTTGGGGTTTTGGATTTTTTTTTCATGAAAAAATACAACAAAAAGTAGTTTTATGTTTTTGTATCTCTGAATCACTAACACATTGTAGATTCCATTTACGTTTCCATGTCTGAAAAATGGTTTCTGCAAAATTAAAATAACTGTCAAACTCCCTTACGCCATGCTTCCAACAGTTTGAATTTAATTCTTCTTGAATGGAATGACATAATTTATTTCCTTTAATTTGCAGTATGGCTACATCAAGCTAGCTTTAAGTCACAACTGTACCTAACCACAGTTCTCTGCAGCAAACCCATGATTTACAATATCTAATATTGTGGTTACAGTGCAGGGAACCGTGGGTAAGAAACCTCCATGTCAGAGTACTGTGGTTGGGGTTTCCCGGAAGAGTGGCAGTTGACACCTCTGGAATATTCATATATAAGTGCTTCAGTCAGATGGTCCTGAGTTGAACAGGTAACTCAGGCACTATGAGAGCCTGGCATTCAGTCTGCGGGAATGTGTGTAACCTCCGTCACTCGAACCGCTTTGCAAACTGTAGTGGTCTTCAGCATCACTGGCACTTCCAATACTGTCCATTTCACCTGGAGTAAACTCCATTCCTTCAATGTCTACTTCTAAAGAAAACATAAGAAGGCAAATTTTCAGAAAGGCAGCAGCTGTAGCAAGTTATTATGGGCCAGTGTCAATCAGCATTCAGGTGGAACCTGAATCATGCTTCATTTTCAGTAATCAAAACAAAAAGAACTGGCACAGTAACTCCTGAGGAAATGATCATCTTGTCCACCTGAGAATTAAAATCCCTTCTGTCCTCAACCACATAAATACTCTGCATGACATCAGTACCAAATGCTGTCCCAGAACAGTTCCAACCTGCACGTGACACTGATCTAGCAAGAACCCGACCCTCAAAGGCCGGAATAGCGCAGCCCCATTCCAGGTAATTCCAACCCGTACAGGTGTCGGCTGGTGAGGACTGTGGCATGACCGTCTGTCCCCAGTAACTGCCCTGAGACCGACCACTCAACTCCCACAGGCCCCGAAACAGCCTGGGTGAGTGCTCAGCACGGAAAAACTTCCAAATGGGAAAATAAGAAATGGCAACGGGCAGCTCCAAGAGCTCTGTCTCAAATGAGAACCAAATGCAGAGAACCCTTGGTGATCGTTACACAGAAGATGTTTTAAAATTTCACAATAAATGATGTGGAATTAATTTATTCACACAAATGAATTAAGCCCAATAAGATTTTTTTTTCCAAGAGAAAATATTATGCCAGCCTTACCAGTAATTACACTAAAAATTCAAAACATTAACTGGTAATTGTTTAAAAAACTGGAAAAAACACACGCAGGACAAATAGCTTTAAAAATACACACAGTATTAATGGCTTCAAAACTGATTAGAAAAAAGAACATTTTTCAAAGAATGTAAAAAAGTTGCAGTAGTTTTTTTATTCCTCAAATAGCATTATGGAACAATTTTGTCTGCGTTTCGTCGAAAGCTCAGTTTTAGTTCTAAATGACAGTTTCTCGTTTCCCTACTTCCCTTTTCCTTCCTGCTCCTGTGAGTCCCCTTGGGAAGCCCTGGTTCAATTACCTTGTTCAGAGTCAGTGGATATTGTTGATCCCATGCTGTCAGTGCGGATACGCTCCATGCCCTGCACGGATAGCTGCTCCAATCTGCGCTTGAGGTAGCGGTGTTCCCGCTGTAATTGTTCTTTAATATTTAGAGCTTTTCGGTCCTGTTCTTCCAATTTCTTAAAGGGAGAGGAACACAGTAAGCTGACAGCTTTTACCCACGTTAAAGCATAAGTAACTTAAGGTCTTCTCATAAACAGTAATTTCAAAGCAATATGAATGTTTTAATTACGTTAAAATGAAATTGAAAAATTTAATTTTTCAGTCAGCATTCTATAGAGGTCAGTGCAATTTTGGCAGGCTAGGTCACAGCTGACTTTGTCTCACAAGAAGATATATGGATACAGGGGAAAAAATACTAAAGGGAAAAAATACTAAAAAAAAACATTCCTCAGAGACTCTCCTGCCACTAGCAGACATTCCTTGGCTAAGGCCAAATTATTGTTGCCTTGGTTGCGGGCAATATTTAAATCATTTTATCAGGCAAAACTGGTATCATCTTTGATAACTCGAGTGCAGTTCAGGTTTCAGTGAGAACATAACACCTCTTTAGGTGAAATAAGAGACTTATCTATCACCATAAAGGAACAATCTTGAGCCTCTGAATGCTCTCTCTCCTACCACAGGCCATGGAAAATTTTAGCATTAAAAAAGCTTAATTAACAATAACCAGCATTAATTATATATAGTGGGAGGAATTTACTAACAATTCTCTTTATTCCTGGATTTTTTTCCTTGAACCTCTGCAGAGCAAATATGATAATTCTGTGATATCTCCTAAAAAATCAGTGGTATTAATCTGAAATTTCTCAGCAAACAGCCTGAAAGGATCTCCCCTCTGATAGAATAAAAGCGGGTATCAATTTTGCAAATAAAAAGAATACATGCTGCACAGTTGGTCCAAATGCAGTAACAGAAATAGCATCTTTTAATATTTCAAGTGAACCCTCTTCCAAATCACCGATAGTTCGTTTTGTCAGTATAATTAGGGAAAAAAGTGTAATGAGTAAGATGGGATTAAAAGCATGAAGGACACACAAATCAAAACACCTTTCATTACTAAAAAAATTATTTAACTGATGCGGTAAATTACAGGTTGTAGCAGTAAAAGCACTTGTAAGAAAGAGCAGATTTCTCTGTGAGCTGTGTTTACACAACCAGTGAGATTTAGGAGATGTGCAGGGAGTGAATACAGCTGCTGACAATGCCTCCCTAACATCTGAATGAACCTGGGTTTGGTTGTCTGAGGAGAGCAGGTTGGGACAGTGCACAGCAAACCACAAGCAAAACCCCTTTAGAGATTTTGCTGTTCCAATGCAAGCCTGAAATAAAAGTATTTCTCTCTGAAAATATAACTGTCAGTCTTGAACTGGGCAGTTTCCAGGCTGAATGATATCTACCCTCTTCAGCCAGGTGTTAAGCCCCTCCCAAGGAATACACTCCATGGAAATGCATCAGAGGTGGATACACAATGTTAAAATAAGAAAAGGGGTTGGTACATCCATGTACACAACAAACCAAATGTGCCAAATTGATCAGATTTCCTCTTCCTGTATTTTCCTGGCTGCAATCCCAAAGTCTAACAGCTATTTTAGGAATGAACTCAGTGATTCATATCCAGGAGACTCAAAATCTTTCGGAGTAAGTTTCAATATAGGGGGGTGTGTGTGAGAAGTTCGAAGCTAATGACTGTGTTAGAAATGGCAGCTGGGCACAGTCATGCTCTGGCAGTGCAGCAGGGAGGGAACTGACCTGACAAAGGGCAGCAATTAAGTGCCAACCCAGTTAGGGCAGGTTCAGTTAAAATGTTAAAAAGAAAGTTAAACTTCAGTCTCAGTGTTCAGAAAATGGGTACTTGGTCCTGTGCGCGGTGGATTTGGAAAGAAGCTTTTCCTAGCTTTTTTATCAGCAGCTGAAATGGTAACTACAGGGCTAATCTCTCACACTCGCCACTTGTAAAAACAGTTTTTCAATTTGTATGCATAAGCCCATGATAGGGGGCCAGCCCAAGACAAAAACCACATGCAGTGCCTTTCACGCATGTTAGCCTGAATTATAAACAAGAGGCCAAAATCTCAAATGGTAAAAACAGGGGTTGCCCAGCTGGAGTAAATGTGCTTAGAAGAGCTGAAGAAGCAGCTCTGCAAATTTGTTCACACGAATAGTTTTGCTTAAATTAATCTTTAATTCTTCATACGAATTACACACATTTCTGTAACTGCAGTGCATCTTAATGATGTACATCAGCAGGCTGTTCTCCAAAATATGCTAAGATTACTGGCAGTGTTCAACCTTTCCTGATACCTTTCTTGACCTGTTTCCCCGTAACACTGTAAAAAATGCCAGAGGAGTAATTATAGTCCTGGACACAGCAGCAGAAACCTGTTCTTTAACTTTTACATTTGAATACCTCTTTGTCTTATTTCTGCACATAACAAGGTTCCCTGAAAATGATGACAGTGAAAATGGGAGTGAAGGTGTCTTTTGAGAGAGGAGGCTTAAGGAGTAATTCGCTTTGATTTACCTTTGCAAATGTAGAACCTGCACTGCTGCTGGATCATAGGTGAGATTCTAGGCTGGTTTTTTGTTTTAAACTGGTAACAAGGGGAGCCAGCAACAAGCAGGAGACTGCATTTAATTTTTGGGTTCATTTAAATGTTTAAAAAATGCTTCAGAATCTGATCAGAAAGATGTGGGATAAGGCTCACTAGTAACTATAATCCTTTTGACGCCATTATTTTTTTTCATCATGAATGGATCTGGCTTTTTACATTGAAAGCAATGCAATACAATGTTACCTTGCTCAGTCCTTAAAAAACAAATATATTAATCAAAGAACAGCTTTGATACATATATATTATTTTTTTAAACTACAGTGCAAATAATTACATTACTGAGTAACTAAGAAGAAATTACTGTTTTATACATCTGAGACTGCTGGGTAAATTGCAAAACCTTGATACTGTGACTGAAACTTGCAAGTAATAAAGGCCAATAAATCCAGAAGATTGGACATATGGATATGGATTTGTGTGAAAATTAGTTTCCTCTCTATGGATACACATTCTGGAAGATTCTCCTTCAAAAGAAACAAAAACATGCGTGAATGTTTTTACCTTGATATGCATCTTAGCTCTTTTCAACAGACTTAGAGTGGTGTGCCTGGTGCTGTCCGGCCCGAGAGGCACAAGCTGTTTTAGCTGTTCCAAATATAGCCGGAGTTTAGCCCGCCTGCAATTATTAAAAACGGAGAGCGTTGTAGTAGAGTTGCACCCGAACAGCATATCCTACATGCAAACACCATCTGTTTGCAGGATCTCTGTGCAGAACTCGAGTGGCTTCCTTTCCCCTCCCTTTGGCAAAGTTTCAGACTGAAAGGTCACTTGAAATGCAGTAATGCTGCTGGCACACTCAGAGTGGAGTCTCATACCTGTGTTTCAAAGCAGTCTGCTCAGTCTGGTCAGTCCCATCTTAACCAAGGGGGAGTATGAGCAGAGATCTGAGAATTCCAGGCAAGACTGCACACTCAACCCATGGCTGGGTAAGGAATTAGAACTGGGATTTTGCTGCAACACAGTGATTTCTGCAGGCAGAGACAGAGCCGTGGGCAGCTGCAGACCCTGGTTCCCCTCTTCCAATTCCTATCCCTGCCTGCTGCCATAGGACACACTCCTGCTATGCAAGGCAAGGGCACCCATGCAGCTCAGCACAACTCAGAGCTGTTCCCAGTCACAGTTTATCAATACTGTAACAGGGAGGTCCTGATGCCGCTTCTATTCCCTTCTACTGACCCACAGTCCCCTGAGAAGGAGACATTCTTCCTCTCACTGTACAGCATTTATTACAAACACACAAAAGAAATCACTTCCAGCCATAGTCCTCAACAACTGGGTCTTACTTCCTCTGTTACTCTGCAAGTATCACTACTGCTGCTCTCAACAATCTCTCCTGTACTAATGACATTAATCTATCAGTAAAAAGAGGATGAACAAAGTAGTATTTCTACAAATATCTCTTTTCCAAACTGTCTCTCTTTGAGAAAGAGAAGCTGGCAATACACAGTCCACAAAACAGTTGCTTCAACTATCCAAAACAAGGCAGCGGCAAACCAAAGAACTGTGTGTGAGTGTGTTTCTACAGTTAAATCCTAAAGCAAGTCTCTCCTGGTTTTAATTCACAATTCTTGAACAGGAATCCACACGGTTCAATGAGACAGAAATGGATGCCAAAGCACTTCCACGAGCAACATGGCTACTATTTTCTTTTCTCCCAGCCTGTAACAGGCTGAACAAAGCGATGACCTGGAGCCGACACCCCCCCCAAGCCGTAAGAATAACTGAAGCAGATCTCAAGGGCGAGATGAATAATCATCTTTTTCAAATCTGCTCAATGCTGCATGAAGGAAGCAAACATTGCAGGGAATTCAATGCTTCAGGTTGACAATGAACTTTCTTTTGAACAGTCAGTTCAGAATCACAACCCAGCACCAGCATTTGAAATGCAGCTGAAGCGGATTTAATATGCACCAAATGACAAATTACACATGTGTAATTGGAATGATTAGTGCAATGTGAAAACAACCTGAGAATTAATGGGGAAAAAAGCCAAAGCAAAATAAAATCAAATTTAAATACAGAACTGCAATGACCACACACACACACACACACACACACACATCTAGTTCTAGCTGCCCACAAATCAGCAATGTAGTAGGCAAGAAAGAAAAGAGCATTTCTATAAAACTGTCAATTCTTTCTTCAAGCCACTTAGGGAAAAAGGAATATTGCTGAAAATGTGATTCAAAGGAGGGAACTAATGACAGACTTTTTGTTTAGGCCTGGGGTTTGTTTTAAATACAATGCTCTAAACTTACCCATCTAAATCCTTTTATTTAAACAACATCAACAAAGACTGGGCTAAGTATTCATAAAAACAGCCCCATCAGATCCCCAAGGCTGCTACCTGAAACTGGGATATTGATCTTTAAAATAGTGAAATACCCGAATTATATTTGATATTTATACAGAAAATCCTAATCAGGTAAATTTTTATTTTAGTGCCTGTAATCTCTAACAGCTACCTGGCCAGGTTTGCATTTTAAATACAAAAACTTGTTTCAGGGACTGAATTCGAATAATCTTTTTGTATTCTAAGTGGCCTCTAAACACACACGCAATTGTCTGCGTCACTCAGCAGAACTTGGATGCAACTGTATTTAGACAGCTGACAAGAAAGTGGGGACTGAAGATAAAGGAGGATATGGAAAGGAAGAGGACAAGAATAGTATCCAGGTGGTAAATAGAGAGTTAAATGCATTGAAATGGAATGATCTATACACTTGGAGTAATTAAAAGTCTGATAAGGAATATACAGAATTGCTGATCTGAGATCTACTTTGTATTAATCCTGGAAAACGTTAATGAAACCAGACTACATATCTACTGACCCACAGTCTACTGCTATTTGAGGAAAGTCTGCTTACCATAGGGAGAAAGTAAGGCTTTAGTGCACATCCTTACCATCAACTGGGGAGTTAACAGAAATACTGCCAGGATTCAGGGGCATGGCCGTGTGCCTTTTTAAATCACTAACTCTTCTATGTTACCTGCCAACCCGGTAAAGCAGGACTTCACAAAAATACCATGAAAAACACTGGACTGAAGTTAAGAAGAGTATTCTAACTGACCAACGAGAAGAATTAAAAAGAGCTAAATATTAACAAAAATGCTTTAGGCATTCTCAGCACTAACGACTGATAGCAGTAAATGTAATAAACACACTTGCTGAAAGATCTGCTCTAACTTCACCCTTTTTTAAGGGACTTTTTCTTTCGTCTAATTACTCAGCATCTAAAAATCCCTTAGAGATTTTAAAGCATAAGCTTTATGTAGGTCTTTACATAAATGCAGGCATGCTTATGTGACTAATTCATGTATTAGAATCAATGGCATAGATTGCGAATGTACGAAAAGAAAACCATCCCACCACAATTCCTGTGGTGCTGGAGTAAATATCCCCACATCTTTCATTTTGCACATCATAGAAAAAGCTGTAATAAGGATGTAAGAAAACATTTCAGGCATGTTATGTTAACAGATCACACCAGCAGGAACAAGGGACTCAAACTTCACAGCAGATAAGTTGTCTTGTACAGACTCTGCCAGCACTAATTTCTCTCTTTTTCTGCAGGGACCTGACAGCTTTTGCTTTTCCTCGGCTGCCTGTGACCACCGGAGGAGGGAAAGGCACTCACAGAGGTAATCGCAGCCAGAGCTGCTTTGTGTTTTGCAGCTCACACCTTAAATTCCACCTAAAAAAATAAGCGGAAAAAGCAGCCTGGTCTCAAGAGCAACAGGGTAACAGTCTCTGTGCATGAAATGTGGTTGAAGGTGGGTAATTACACTCTGCTCCAGCTTCGGACCCCAACTGCTACACCTTCTCCCACACCAAGTGTGGTGTCATGCCACGACAGCAGTGCCTACAGAAGTGGGTACTGTTCTCACTCTCACCTCAGATGCACAGAAATATCCCCCTCGTCACTGGTACTCAATCCATCAGGGAGGGTAGGGAGCTAAAAAAATGCCATCCAAAATCCGAATCCTCAAGCCTGCAGCTCTCCATTTTGGGTACAGGCCCACGTATGGAAAGGTGCACAGGTGCCCTGTCTCTGATTCACCATACTGTCCTTTGTGCCAGATGACAAAGTGCATTCAGATGTTCAAGACTTCAGTGTTTTTCCATAGGGAAACTCACAACGTGGCCCTATCAGTCTGCTTTACAGCTCTTCTAATGCTTAATAAGCCCACAGATTGTCCCACTGGAGGGACAAAGCAGCAAAACAGTGTTAAGAATTTCCCTGTAGAACAAGGACATCCACCAGAAGTGAATCTGAAGACCACTCACTGACTCTAGTCCTTGGAGAATCCATTTTGCTCCAGTTTCGGGCTACGGAAAGGCATGTTCACCACTTCTCAAAAAAAGGCTGCTCCTAACCAATTCCAAAATTGTGTCAAATGAGTCTATTAAATAATGGTCAAGAAGCTTTGCCACATGTATGAAATCCCAGAGGCAAAACCATTTTAATGCACCACGAAATGGAATACCAAGATACAGAGGGAAAAAAAAAAAGAAACAAAAAAGTCTATTGTTCACCCTGGATAATCTTCATTCCAAGGAAACAGCAACGACTCCAAGAAATTCCTACAACTACTTGACAGGCAGTTGCAATGGGAACAAAATAGTTCTCTGTAGGGCCAAATAATACAAGAGGCAATGAGTATGAATTGTGAGGTTCCGGATGGACATCGGGAAACAAATTTTTCTATCAGGGCAACAGTGCACAACCAGAATAGGTTGTCCAGAAAGGCTGTAGAAGGCAGTCCCTAGAGGTTTTTAAAGATTTACCCAGACAGAGCCATAAACATTCACAGACATACGTTCATGTCTATGAACATGTAAATCAAAGATTGCCTGTAATGCTGCAGCATTTGACTCACAAGATTCCCATTCATGTCACAGCAAAACACCCACAGCTGTGCAACTTGAACCTGTGCCACTCTGATTGATACAGTGCCGGTATGTTTGTGAAGTGACCTGATCCACTGTAGCCTTTCCACAGGGACTCTCCAGGGCTTTTTCAGGCCCAACACCTCAGACAGAAATGGCCTGCAGCCAGTCAGACAGCAGACAGTTGTTCAAGCAGCAGTTGCACAGTTTTTTGACAGCAGCAAAGGTGCACTTCCTAAACCACTGAAGTATAAATCTACAGACTTTATTTGGAGGCCACTGAGCTGCACAAAGCCAGCTGGAAAGGCAAAGTGCACACCCCAAACAAGCTCCTCAATCCTCAGCATGGCATGGCTCAGCCAGGCTGTGGGGACATTAAATGGCCACAGACACTCGTGATACAGGGTGACAGTGTCAGGTTCATGTGAAATGTGTGCCTGTCCATCCTGCCACCCCAGCTGGGCACCCCATGCAGACAAGCTTCTGACAGCTGACATGTTTATGGTAGGTAGCATGGGGTGGGCACTTCTCTGAAGCTGCATCCGAAGACATAAACAGCAGTTCCCACTGTTGGCATCATGCTCCTGACTGCTAGAGGTCAACTTGCTGAAAGTGTCAGAAGGGCCATGCTCATCTATTTCTGAACATTTGTGGGCAAGAGCATAAAACTCACTAGAGAAAAGTAAAATTCATGACAAGTGTTCACCTTGCACTCCTCCAGGTCTCACTCCACAGCCTCCTGAAATTAGAAGAATGACTCTCTCACATGTGCCCATTCTCTGCTGACCCAAATCTGCTTGTAGAAAGGAAAAAGCAGCTCTGTCAGCAGTTTGTCATCCCATGGGAAGTCCCAGAACAGTTCCCTCTGGTCCACACCCCCTCCCTCCTAATAGCAGATTGCCCAGTCAAGACATGGAGCTGTCCTAGCCATACTGGCAGGCACCTTAGACCTGCAGCATTTCCAGCTGATGGGCAGCAAGGCTCTGGAAGGCTAGGAAATGGACAAAAAGCCACTCAAATATTGTCTGTATTCCCACACTGCCTGGTCTGAACTTCCCTTCCTGCTGGCTCCAGCAGAAGCTGGTTGCATTAGACATGGTGTTGTTGCTTCAACATCCACAGCCCAAGATACCTCTCACCACAGTGCACCACCAGAGCACGCTATGGGAATGGAACAATTCTGGCCTCACAAAAAGGCCCTAACTGTGCTTTCTGCAGGGTGCCTTAATGCTAAAAACACTTGTGTGGCTGAACATGTGTCTGTGTTTCAGATGTCCCAAATTTAGTCTACTAAACTAGCTCTGTGTATGGGAGGTTGACATACTCTCAAATCAACTACTAAATATACTTGTTTGGTGATGTTCTGAAAAGAAAAGGACACTTACAGATCAAACACTCAAATGACACTGAAAACGCAATCGCTACAAGCCGTGCTAGTGAGAACAAGAGGCACTTTTGAAATAGATGCAAAAATTACAAATTTGTCATTTCTGTACATTAACCGTTTCGGTACAAAAACCAGACATAATCAGACCCTGTCACAAGGCAACGTCAGGACAAATTTAATACAAACAAAACCCCCACTTCAAAGAATAGAAACATATTTGAAATTAATCTAGAAGGCAGCATTACAAGCTAGACAAGAGTTACTGAGGCATTTCTGATTCTTTTTCTCATGTTTCACACTTTTTTCCACATTCAAACCCATCCTGGTGCTGTGCAATGAAGTTAATACACAAAGGCTTAAATATAGAGCAGTTACTAAATTTTCCATTGTTGCATAATGACTATGTAATCTGGCTTAATAGCATACATAGGATAAAGTCAGAGAAGAATCTCTGCACCAAAAATTAACTTCTGGAATCAAATGTTCTCCAGGTACATTGTGAACCAAAGTAGTCTGGCCTGAGCCCACAACTCTGGGTCAGAGACACTGGCAGTGAATTAATGGTTGTGTTTTCTCCTTAAAGAAAGAAGAAAACCAGACATGAAATCCAGCATAAAATACAGAAGTGGACTAATTGTAAGACACTTGTGTTTTTACAGGAAGACTCTTCACAGATTTATTTATGAAATGCAAATACCTGCATACAGGGAGCACTCAAGTTTTAGACAGAATCAGCAAACAGAAGCTCAGGATCCTTTGTGACATGCACTGGTCAGGATGAACACAGACAGAATCGTTACTCCTAAACTTACTATTATTTCAAAGTTCTTAAGGAATTCAGAAATGCAGCAGTAGAAATTTCCCCATTGTGACTTCAGATTCACCTGCCACCGAGGTAAAATCAGGGCGAGGAACCCTGCCTGCCTTCTGAGTCCAGCTTCAACCCTTTCTTACTGGAGCTTGACACAACAAAGCAGCATCTCTTAAGGGCTGCAGCTCTTTTCAATCTGTGCACAGTCACACTCTACAGCGATGACGGAATTTCCCTGCGAACTGTTTTAACGGTACTGAAAATTCAATGTGTTTGTATTATTTTGTATAGTCCTGCTTTATCATGGCCACACACGTAATGTAGGTAATTATGTAATTATATACCCGACTCTGTGTAGTAGAAGCCAGTACTTGCCTTGCTCCTCTTTAAGCTAACACATTTATTGAAGTGTGAGGAATTACATATTTACAGCTCTACAAGACTTTTTATAAGCTACTAAAGATGATTCTGTACTAATTAAAACACATTTGTTTACAAAGCCATTTAAAGAGATTATATATAAACTTCCATCTTAAGAAATCACAGGCATTCAATCAGATAGAGGTGGTTCTAAAGAAACCTATTTATTACTGGTCCAGACAGCATTTAGCATATCTCCAGAAAAATATTAAATACAGTGGAAGATAACAATCCTCACTGCAATATAAAATCCTCTCTCTTCCAGATTTATTTCAGTCAGAAACGCTTCCAATACTTTCTCCTCTACAAAGGGTACCTCAAATACTTCTTTTTCTTTCCAAAGGATGCTCCAGCTCACATTTGAGCTGCACAATCTGTTTCAACTGCACAACAAATTTGCTTTAGTGAAAAAGAAAGAAAACCTCTTAGTATTAAAGCACTGTACCATAGCAAGGCACCCAGTGTGCCGATTGCTACGAGATGTGTGAAAAGCTCACTCACAGCTGAGTGCCTTAAGAGTCAAACCCGGAGAATTCAGTCGCTCTCTTAACAGCAAACCTCTTGCCTTTTATTATCCAAGGAAAGACAAGCCAAACACCAGTGTTCTGCAATAGATGTCTGGTTTTTTCATATTAAGAACAAAATCCTGAAGTTTGCGGTGCCAGTGAGGATTCAAAGGTTTGTTCCACGTGGCATTTTTTGCCTAAGACCTCATAGAGGCCTCTGCAACTAAATTCAGCAGCAAAGCCCGGGAAGGCACCGTGGAAACTAACAAGCAGAAGGAGCTGCGAGCGGCTAATTGCAGTGATTGTTAGTGAATTAAATGCAACAGCCCTACAATCAGTGCAACCGCCCGCTTTATTTACTGCGGTATTAACTAGGAGTTTCATCCTCCATATGCATTTACAGTGTGCTGAATACTTGTGTGCATCTGTTCTGCTAAATTGAAACCAGCCAGATCGCTTCAACAGCCAGGTGGTCTTGGGGTACCTCGGGAGTATCCAAACAGAACACCAACCACCTATGAAGGCAATAGCTGTGTCTCTCATCATCACAAGCTTTCAGAGAGTCAGTGCTGGGATGGACTTATCTGCAAGTTTTCATGGGAATACTGCTCAGAATCGTCTGGTGCTTTTCCTAATGCTAAGGAAGACAGAAAAAAACCCCTCCACTGCCTGTTACACAGCTCATGATTTCCATGTTTTGCGCATTTTATCACTCTGAGAAATATTTTAGTTCTCTTTTACACTATATATAAATGCACACTGCAGCATTCACAGTGCATTTTATTTACTTTCACTTAGTGCCACTTCAGCCTACTTGCTGAGCCCAGACTCCACACTTGACTTTTGCCTTTTTACCTTCCAAAAGATGCCACTTGTTCTGGAACATATGGAACTTACCAGAACTTATTCCTACATCTTTCAGTAAACATAAGTTAAGGGAAGCATCTGCAGTGCCTTAAATGTATGCATTTTGGGCCAGCTAAGCCTCTTGGCAGCAGTGCACAGAAAGCTACCTGGGATGCAAGCTGGGGACAGGTGAAGAGTGGCTGGTCTCTGAGAGGGAAGCTGCTGACTCCTAAGAGAGGGAATGCCTCACAGACCTTGCTGTCCATGTTGCCCTCTTCCTCTCTCCCTCCTTTCCCCATCCCTCCAGTAGCTCCTTGCTGAATGCAGTGACAGTTGCCTGTCCTAAATTACAAGCACTGGGTTACATCAACTTTTCTTCACCACTCAAAATGCCCACAGCAGACTTTGATGCACTTCATGCTCCGGTTCCCACTGGAGGGTGAGCTGTGGTGGCCTGTGGACTGCCATAAGGCAGGGACTGCAGCAAAGATGGGGAAATGACAGCAGCTCCTGAGGCTTGCTTTAGGCTGGAATGACCCTGTAAAGCAACGCAGACAACACTAGCATGAGAGACCTGACTGGAGCCTCAGCAGCTGGTGCTAGTCAGACTGCCCAGTGCAGTGCCTTCAAGAGTGCACTGACAGCACAAGCAGACAGACTGATGAGGGTCCCACAGTCACATCTGACTTTGGCCAGCAGAAGGAATAAAAGCCCTGTGGCACATTTAGTGCCTGTTCCTCAACCTTCTCCCACCTGAGCTCTCGTGCTGTTGCAGAGTGAGCACGAGCTGTGTGTGAGGTGTGACAGAGACGTGCCACACCACAGTACACGCTCACCCACGGAGCTAAACTGCCTGCAGACCAACCCAGCAACACAGGAGGTGCTCAGAGGGGCACTTGGACAAGGCAGGGCACAGGCAGGCCCATGTCAGCAAGGACTCTGGGGCAGGTGGAGCACCAGCAGCTCTGACTGGTATCTGGTTTACCCTCTGGGGAACCATAGCCTCAGGCTCTGCAGTATTAAGAGCTGCAGGACCGACATCTGACCACTCTCATCTTCTCTCCTTGTTTTTTTAATAGACTCCTCCTTGCAGCCAGGCTTGTCCTCACAGCTTTCCCCAGGCTTCAGCCATCCCGCTGTCTTAAGCTGCTCTTGTTTGAAGAGCAGCCATGAAGGGTTTAACAGCCCTTCATTGTCCTGGGTCTTGTGATAACTAAAAGCAACATGCAGAAATGTGAGATGTGCTTCACAGGAAACATCAACAGGAATTTACAAGCTATACAGGGATTCCCAAAAGCATCACAAGCAAAAGTAATGGCAGCTGGATATAATTTGTCTTTCCTGGATGGTAACCATCACAAATTTACATGTATGAGATTCTTCATCCTTCAACCACAGGCAATAAAATATCTGACCTTGCAAGAATCTGAGGCAACAGAAATCAAACGTTATGGAAACAGCTAAAACCCACTGCAGTATGTTTTTGCCCTTGTGTGGATTTCTCTTCTTCTGCAAAAAAAAAAAAAAAAAAAAAAAAAGGAGATTCCAACCTATATTTTAGCATTTCAGCCTTTAGGTTGTGCTCATCCATAAAGAACAGTTTTCTGTATTTTAAACCTTCAAAGTCAATGTCAGGCAAATACGAACAATTCTTAGAGCTATAGAAAAGGAATTTCTTTTTCAGGTGTCTTCTATTTTTGGCCCCGTTATCTAATGATTGTCTTTAACATTTACCTCTCAAATGCTTTTAAGCAACAGTGAGGGAGGTGTCACCCAGTACCATGAGCTCAGTGTCACACAGAACCTACCTAATCCAGGCAGATGAACAACAGTGCCTTGTGGGGAAATACACAAATGATGGAAATATGTATTTGTATGCACCGAAAACAGAGTCCACAAAGAACTAATCAGCCATGCTTTTAATAAACTTATTTAATACTTCATTCAGCCAGCCTTCCACCCATTTGTTTCACACATTGAAATGCACACACTGCAATTTAGTAGTCCTCCTAAATTAGACCTCTCAAACCCATCTGCCTTACTGGCACTCAAGTTTCTTAGATTACACTGCAGGGAGACTCAAGTTTGTCTGCTACCTCAGAATAGTGTCAGACCCAATTAGATAAGAAAAGTGCCATCACAAGATCATGCCACTACAGGATCAAGCAGTTTTAATTCCCACTTGAAGTTACATGGAGGCACACATGTACTTACACCCGCTGCCCACAGAAACCCCAAGAGTGGATTAGGACTTGCAACCATTTACATGAGAGTGGTAACACTTTGGCCCTTGCTGGCAGTGGAACACCACAAAGCAAATTTCCACAGCACATCCAAACCGACACCGTGGGTCTGCAGTTCTGCTACAGGTGTGTTTGCATTTGCCACCTTTCACAGTACTCTTGCAAGGAATTTGTTGAGGACTGCAGAGTGGGTCAAAGAGAACTGCATTTATTTAAACAAGGAAAAGCTGCATAACAATAACAGGTTTGCACCAGGTTTACACACAGAGGGGAAAAGGATGATAATGATAATTTTACACAAATTAACCATTCACCAACAGGTGGTTGAAGAGGATGCAGTCTGTCTGTCTCAGAAGTGGCTCCTGGAAGCGTGTATGTCCCTCTCACATGGAGTTTAAGGCACAAGGTGCAGACTGGCTCTATGCACACCAGCTACACATTTTATCGACTGACAACACCCCAGAGCAAGTCACTGCTTACAAATCAGCTCATGGCTTGAAACCGGCTTTAATTATCAGAACTGTTTCCCCACATCAAAATGCTAAGCAAGAACATCGTGTCTCAGGACAGCTGCCAACAGGAAGGATCTTGAAAAAAAAAAAGGAGAGGGTAGAGACTACAATGCTTAAATAAGCCTAGAGAAGTTGAGCTGCAGCACAGCACTAAGCCAAGAGAGCATAGTACTGGGCCTAGTGAGCTTTTTTCCACCTAATTTTAAAGTTCTCTATAGACCTAGTTATTTTATATGTATGTCAAATGAGGGGAGAAATGTGTTCAAGATTTTTTTTTTTTTTTGCACCACCACTGTATGATGCCAAATTAAAGGAGAGGCAAGTCAAGTTGAATTATTTTAGCTAATTAAAAACATGCATTGCTGTCACACACTGAGCACAAGGCCTTGGGATTGAAGACAGCCAGAATTAAGCAACCTTTTCCTGCATCAAGTTAAATGAGTGTGAAGCACTAATATCTGCAACACTGGATACCTGTGACTGTGGTTTTATTGTCTATTGTACCTCCATATCCAAATACCAATTAAATACAAACATCCAATTTAACTAGCCTGACAAATGCTGTAGGGACTCCATGTTTCCATGTGCACAAAGAAACAACAGCAATTTACACCACAGTTTTAAAACCTAACCAGAGTTAAGCCAAGTCTCTCCAGTTCAGCACCTAAACAATCACTTTCTCATTCTCAGAGGTCGGAAGTTTTAAGCTCTGACCAGGAAACTATCAAAAAGAGATATTTAGTGCTATGTGTTACTTCCATTTTTGCTTTCGCTTTTACTTCCTCAGCACATGTACCCACCAAAGCTTTGTGGCCATCTTAGAGAGAGCAGCTAATGATGGCAGCTTGTGAAGTTTACTGTCTTTTGGGAGGGAAGGAGGTGCCGGGTGTTGCTGTCTTTTACAGGTGTAGACACTTGAGATGTGCTCCAACAAAACAGTTGAGGTGCCCTGAGACAACAGCAGGGTGCCTGTTCCAGCCAACTGAAGGCTGGTTCAGACCCCAAGTGAGAACACCAAATGAAGAGAAGAAAAGAAATCACACTGAAGTAATTAATAATACATGTCCCCAAATGTCTTGCTGTATGTCTCCAACTCCCTCATTTAAACCTTGTAATTAGAGGTGAATAGAAGACAGTGAGGTGTATATATAAACAAATTTAGGGGAAGGATTAAATACACTGACTGTAATTAAAGATGGTCTCTTCCAAGACTGCAATGGGTAGTCTTACTTTCAGATGAATTGGAAGATGAGCAACACTTATTTCCCCCCGCAACACTTATTTCCCCCTGCCAAACAGTGACAAAATACAGCATCATGGGACAGTGGACACTTGCAGATATCTTGACAGTCCTGCCCCAAAGTTTAGATACAGCTTGCCACAGCACAGATAGTGCCCTGTTTATAATTTAATTTCCGTCCTATTTCCCTTTCCATTGAACAGTACACAGCCAATTGTCCCTGAGTCAGAGAGGCCGCAGTTGAGCAGAATCTGAAAATGATCCATTTGGGGATGCTAAGGTATGGAACAGCTTTTCAAACCTCTTCTCCTTTTCCTCCTTCTTCTTTCCCACAAAACTCAGATCAGATTTCTTAAGTGCAGTGTCCTGAGATTATCTGACACTGGAAGGAAGAGCTGGAAGTTTGGACCCACTCGACATGTGAGTATGTAAAGTAAGGCAGTGGGAACTAAGACACCCAGCAGCCTATTTTAAACACCTCTTAGCACCTACACCCAATAACTGCTTCTAGCCAAACACACACAACAAGCTCCCAAATTTCCCTAGCAGAAATTACTTGCTCCACCCATGCTGTTCATTGCAGCAGTCAACACAACAGCACCTACCAATCGGGATTAAGTCAGCTTTCTTGGGGGAATTACAGGGTTTGCTACCTTTATGTTTTGTAAGTACCAGCTAATGTGCTATGTAAGACACAGAGTGTCTGTGCAGCCAGTATTTGCAAACAGTTATAGTATTCCTCACTTCAATAGGAGCTGCTGAGTCCTGGCAGCAATTACATGCCAGGCAGGCCCCTCATTTAGCATCTTCTATCTTCACTTAGTTACCTGAATTGAACCATCAAGGAAAGAAAAGCAGATAAATTTGTCAGGCATTAATCCCAAAGTGGCATTTGGGAGAAGAGGACTCACCACTAGTTCTTCAGCCTTTTAGAAACGTTTTACCAAGGTCAGAGGTAGTCTTTGACTGTTACACAAATCTTCTGCTTTCTTGCTATAAGGTAGAACCTCATACAGGCTTTCCTAATGTAGCCTGTAACCAGAGTTATTAGTTGTTCAAGTTAGAAGCATTGCAACATGACCTCATGTACCTACATCCAAGCTCACACCTCTTCGGTGTCAGCTGCCAATCTCCACACATTACACAATTAGTTACACTAATCTGTATAGAAAAAAAATTGCACAACATAGACTAGAATTAAACAGTAATATTAGCCACTTGACATCCTTTGACAAATCCTGTCACCCTGCTCTAGTCTAGCAGGGGTGTATACAGCTCAGCATATGCATTTCCATCTCAAAACACAGCACTCTATGAAGTCCCAAAACAACACTCTCCTTCCAAAAACAGGGAGGGGCAGATAGAAGGAGTTCTTATCCATTCCTGTGGTTTGCACAGTTCTTTAAGACCAGAGGAGTCAGTTTGCACTGGATGCCCGTGCATGGAGGTGGCAGGGGGGTTGTTTTTGTTTTGTTTTTCCAAAAAAGGCCCAAATTAAGCTTTTGTGAAGGAACAGTATTATGCTTTTTCACATTTATGATCTGCTGGCTAAATGTTCATGCTTAGTACACTTTCTGGAACCTTGACTGCATCCTCTGCAGCTGCCCGGATGTGATGTAGGGTCCAGGCTGCAGGCACAGCTCCTGCTGAAATCCCCTTGGTGTGAGGCAGAGTCGGGCCCACAGCCTGCCACATGTTACACCATCGTGTGTACCAAGGGGAAAAGACACAGATTAAAAACTACTTGACCTGCAAAGGAATTCTGCACAGTAAATCTAAGCACAAGTGTCTGCTGACAGAGACCACGAGAGGAAAGGGGCATGACCTGCAACAGGGAAGTACACATTGTTCCATCCAGAAAGAGACATTTTGAATTTGGGACCAGGCCATGGCATATCCAATACCCAAACAGCGCAGGCCCTCCAGGGAAAGGAGCGCCAAAAATAGAGCTAGAGATGCCAATGCAGCATGGAGGCAGGCAGAAGAAGAGACAGGACAACCAACCCACAGAATACAGCCACCTCCTCCAGCTTAGGTTGATCCCTTTTTGTCTGCTCCAACCAGGGACACTGTGACATCAGTGCTCCTGACATACTTGGGAGAAAGTAATCCCGCCCCCTGCAGATTTGGTGTAAATCCTGAGTGCAAAGCTAACCTTGCCTTAAAGAGCTGGAGCTGCACTGCTGGCTTGCAGGTGCATTTGCCACTTCTTCAAACCACAGCAGGTACCACTTCCGTATACCCAGTTTTGGTCTGTGGGCTTCCACAGACTTGACTGGTTGGGATGCAGCCAAGGATTCCCATGGCATTACATAAGATTCATTTCAGAGGCCAACTTCTTAAACCCCATTAGCTGCCTAAATATCTTGACAAAAAAAATCAAGTTCCAGCTCACTTGCCCAGATGTAGCTGAGCAAGCTTAAAAAGGAAAAAAAAAAATTTAAGGGCAAATTCAACAATCTTTTTTTCTCATCCAATCAAGAGAGCAGTCACCATCAGGTCTCTCTTCCCTTATTTACAGGGAATCAGCACCTTGCTGTTGTCTGTAGAGTCCTGAAGGCAGCTGGAATTCCGGTCCACCCATCTCCCCTTTGTACAAGACCAGCCCGCTCTCTCTACCGTGCTGGGTAAGAACTGGCCAGGTCAATTAGCAGATGCTGAAAACATAAACCACCTTTCACATAGTCCATTAGAGGCTGACACACAATGGACTTATGTTTGGAGAAAAGCATGAACAAATTCAAGTGGAAAAAAACGCATGCACTTGGTTTTTCGCCCATCTGCTCTTTGCTGGCTGCCGGGCTGGCCAGGAAGCACAGACCCAGGACTGCACTTGGGCTCCACAGTTCAAAGATGACTTCAGCAGAAAAAAGGACATTACAGTTGAGTCAAGGCTGTATTTTAGTCCCATTTTTCATTGCCAAATAGAAGCTTTGTCCAAAGCATGAGGATGTGCACATCTCTGACACCTGGAATATAACTTCCTGAGCAAATTAACTTCCAAGCTTCATCTACGTAATATACCCCTCCTTTCCAAACCAGCAATCTAGGTGGGAAGATACTGTTGTTGGAAGTGCATAATCAGATGAGCTGCTGGAAAGACAGCAGTTCAGTGCAGAAGTATTTACAGTGGTTATTGCAGCAGGTAGTGCAGGAAAAAGTGGCAGGAAAAGCCACAGGTCCAGACACTTGCTGATTCTCTAGAAGTGGGGAAATGGTGAGGAAAGAATAGCATTTCCATGTAAAGTTTTAAACCTTCCAATTTCTTTAATTCCATAGATCGGTCAGACTCAGAAATATGGGATGTTTCAGCAAAAGCACAGAATTAAATCTTCAGTTCTGTGGGTCCAGTATAGACTTTGCTACGCAAGCTCCACAAAAAAAAAAAAAAAAAATTATTACAGAAATTTAAGACAAAAATGCCTGAGATTAAATTACAGGTAAAAGGGGGTTTAAACTGAGATTCAGACTTGCACTGGCTGAGTCAACACCATTCACCTGCCCACTACAGCTGGCACCCTCAGAGAAGTAGCCATACCTGGGCAGGAGCAGCAGGTGCCCAAACCATAGTTGCCTTCAGTTTACAAAAGGCAAATCACACTCTTAAGACACTATCTTGCTAAAGCAGTGCAAAGATATGTTTATTGCAATTCAATAGAATTGTAATAAACCATTTCACACCAATCAGATGGTGTAAAAAAGTTCTTTACTTGACGAGAAAACCAGAAGAAACAGATCTAGTCGGAAGGTTAAAATCAGCTAGTAAGACGACGTGGTTCCCACCAATAATGTAGCAGCCACGTTATCTGGATGGTTTAGATACAATCTGGACACATCCTAGAAATGGCAGCAGTTTTTATAGACCCATTATAACAATGAGATCTGCCCCAAGTCAGTAAGACCCATCCAGCACAGCACTCCAGGCAACAGCAGCCAGAACTGGATGCTTAGGAGAAACATTAAACTGACAGAGAAGTGAACTGTAACTGCTCTGTACTGTAAATTAACACTGTAAATTAACACTGTCACTCAAAGAAGCCATCCCACTCTCTCTGTGTGCTGGCATCAGGGTGTGCCCGTGACAGTGTGCTGGGTCAGGAAGCTTCTCCCCTCCTGCTGTGCGGGCAGGAAGCAGGGCCCAGCAGCAGCAGCGTGTGACCAGCGTGGGTTAAACTCCTGATGGAAGCACAGCAGTGAGACATGTACTGGGTGATCCTTCCCTGGAAGGACTTTATCTCCACCACCAGTTTGGGGGTTTCCTCAGCTAGTGGTGGCACCACAGTCATTAAACATGGTGGATCAATGCAGTTACATCTTTATGCTGCATAGCAGTGCTAAACACAATGGTAATTTATGATTTTGAAAAGGCAACCCATAATAAAAATAAACATTAACTATTGTTTTGGTATGCTATTATTTCAATGACCTTTCAGTTCTGTTTCAAAACTTCCAGGTTTATCAGCAACTGGCAATTACATGCTTTTCATTAACCCTGCAGTTTACTAACATGAAGCACCACAGAGAGAATTTCAAGACATTCTCTCAGCTTATATAAACTTACATAAACTCCAAGTAACTCTGGTGGGTGAAACAATGTAACTGTGCTCCTGCATCTGCACTTCCTTCATGAGAATACCTATTAGAACTTAACTTTAGACACCTGCCCTATTTACTGTATTAGCTGATGTTGTACACCGTAACGCTCTCATCAAAATATATACTGCTCATCAAAACCTATGTTTATATACAGGTATCCATTTCATACACACGATGATGTAATAGAAAAACCTTTTTCTGGCAAGGAACTAAGTTTTAGGACTACACATGGCATCACCTAAACCTCAGGTCAGCATTACCTTCTCTGCACATGGGAACACCTTCAGTCTCCCCCTCATTGGCACTCTAATCAGTGCATACATTAGACTCCTTTGGGAAGAAAGAAAGGATTTTTCTTTTCTTCTGTAAGGTTTTGCAAATCATGTTGTCTCATGTATTCCCCATCCTGGTCTTGCACTTCTAAAAATTCAGGGTTTCCCTGTTTCCCTCAGCTGATGCAGGCCACCTCCACAGCAGTCTCAGCTTCCTGCACTACAAAGTGAGCCCTGAACAAGAGGGAACTGCTCCCTGTCCCACTTGATACCCAGTGATGGAGCTAAACACTTATGCACTTCCACTTCTTGGAGCACCTTCCATAGGAAAGCAGGGAAATGCCCTAGAGTACACCTTTGCCAACAGCAATGTCTGGTTTTTACCTCCACAGGGCTCAGCTGGTCAGCTTTTGTCAAACCTAAGCCTGGGGACCTGGGCCCTAGATCAAGCCATACCAGGGTCACACAACACTTGTTCAGCTCACATGGTGCCAGTTTGGGGACAGCAGCATCTGGCTTGCCAATTTCAAGGCACATTTTTATTCATTTCCTCACTAATTCTTAAAAGTTGTTCTTTAAAATCATCAAGTTTCACAAGCTGTTTTCAAAGACTTTGCCAGGGAAAGGGCAAGAATTCTTGCATTCCTCCTGCAGCAGAGCTCCTCATGGCCAGGCAGGAATGAATGACTTTGTCATTGGAGGAACCCTGATGGGTTGGTTGATCCCAGCATCCTTTGTCAGGGCTCCATCTGCTTCTGACAAGAAAGGATGGACCACGGCAGGGAGGTGCTGCTCCTGCTCCCTCCCATGGCCTTTCACGACCTGGGGGGACAAGTCCACATCCGAACAGCTGAGGGCAGGTGACTCTGCCTTCACAGAGCATTGTGGAGATCTCAGCACAGTCTTCAGGGGGGGATACACCTTGGCTTTTACCTTCTAATGTAGAACTAGTATAAATTGATGCAAATAAATGAGATTATGCTGTGTCTTTTTAAGAAGCTTATGTCTTTCACTAATTCTTGGGGTTTTTTTACACTATGAAAGTTGAATTCCTTTATGCAATTGTCAGGTCAGGTCGATTTAAAAATTTCCTTGCAAAAAGTCTGACTACTAATTTACTTACTGTTTACATTGCTCTGTGAAAGCCCACAGACATCAAGGGCCTGGCTGGGAACAACAAAAAATACATAAATGAATATATATGTATATATTTGTCATTAGGAACTAGTTACATCCAAGTGCCACTCTAACCTGTCTGTAATTATTAAAATATCTTCTAGGACCTCATCTGTCCTTAGGATAGAAGATTTCTTGCCTTCCTACTTTTTATTTAGGGGGATTCCTGTTTCATGGCTCCAAGATGCATATGTTGATCACACAGGACCAAAACAAGACTGCCATTAGAGGGTAAGTCCTTACAGCGTTTCACTATAAGGAACACACCCCGAATTTCTGAGCAGGATATTCCAGGGAGACTTAAAGCAGAAAAAAGGCATGTGTGAATTGCTGACAAACACTTTACCATAACTGTAATCTGAATTCTAACATATAACTAGATTTTTATCTTGGATTTACGTCTCTTCCATTTGTCTTCCTCTGAGCATTCCTTCAAAAACACACAGAAAAGAGACACGGTAGTGAAAAATGCAAATTAAAGCAGTGGTGCCAAACGGCCGAGCCGGCACACGCAGAGATCAACAACTACTGCCATTCCCACCGACGTCAAATCCACCAGTAAAACCTCTGATGTGCAACGCCAGTGCAGCACCTGCAACAGCACCACATACAGGACAAGGCTACCATGGCTTTCCAGTCAGTGGCAGCTCTGGCCACCCTCATGCAGGACACAACGGCCCTGTAAATGAAGAAGCTGTTTCCCTGCCCTCCAGCACACAGACACCACGGGAGGGACTGGGTCAGGAAGAGGATGAGCATGGCCATCTTCTCTGCTCCTCCCTGACAGCCTCCTGTGAGATAACCAAGTGTGTCTCGCCAGAGAAGCATCACGGCAGTGATGAGTCAAAGGCGCTGGTCCTGGAAAGGATACACCTCCAAAATCAACATCCAGTGCTTCCCAGCTGACAGAGCAGGGCTGTGCTGGGGAAGGAGGACAGGCTCTGCTGAAAGGACCAGCTGCTACAGAGACACTACGGCAGTGAATCTTCCATTAAACTTTGCAAGTTACTTGATAGATTTTAATGTAATTTTAGTAAAACACTGTGAAAAACACTATGATCAGTTATTATCTGCTCATACACCCACAGCGCTGGAGGAGGGGGATGTTAAAAAAAAGGGAAATAAAAATTGCAGGAGTCCTTCAAGCCAATACATCAGGCAACTAGAACTGTACACATCTCATCCGCTTTTGTGAACACCCATTTGCACATACAAGGATCTCGCACTAATTTGCAGGTTCTCACCAGGAATAATAAAAATCTGGCTTCAAGTATAGTCTAACTGCAGGAGGCACAGCAAGCAGCAGCAGTTATAAACATTAGTTGTATAATCACACGACATACTGTGCAGTTTACCTATTCTGACCTTGAGATGGCAGAGACAAAAGGTAGCAAGGCAAATACTATATGGTCCAACTACTACAAAGATATAACACAGAACTGAAAGTGAGAACAGAGATTGAACAATTAATAGATTCTCCTTCTGGCCCTGCATCTGCTGCTAATGCTGCTGTGCCTCATTTACTGTGCTGCTTAAATACGTTAAGGCAGAGCAGAGGGAAGAAGAGGCAACTCCATGCTTGGGTTATAAATATGACTGAAGGAAAAAAAAAAAGAGATGATGATGACAACAAGTCAATAATGATGGAGCACAGGGGAAGGAAAAAATGGAACAGAGGATGAAAAAAAATGAGAATCAGGAAGAATCACAGTTGGGGCCAATGATTTTTTTTTATTATTTTAAAGAAGTGTGACCAAAGGACAGAATTTTACATGCAGTTATTTTCCTGAAGACTGTCAGCAGAACTTCTGCCAGTTGACGTCACTACCTTAGCCAATGCACTGCATTCTACAGCTGAGGCCTGTGTTTGTGAGCTTGAGCCTTCTCCAGTTCCTCTCATCTCTAGGATGACCACGTGGCTATTAGACAGAGCTACAGTTTACTCATATTACAATTAAACTACAGGAAAGCATGTAAGCATGCAAGGGAAGTGATGGTCTAGCTGCTACATAACTGCAGCCACAGAACAAGACACAAAAAACCCCCACGAGTCCAATCTTGTTGTGCCATCAACCACGTTTCACGTATTTAGATGCATGCAAATAGGTTTATATCATATTCACACACACCACCCTTGCTTTCCCTGGATGCACGAAACCCGAAAGAGCACAAGCTACACAAAATGAACAGAAAACTACCCGAAGGAGAGTCTGTCCTGCTGCCTGAATGGTAAGTGAAAGGCAGCGATCCTGCAGTGAGGGAGGGAACTGAAAGGCAGAGCCAAGACAGGCACCGTTTGCTCTCAGAGCTCTCTGTGTGCACCCCAGAGACTTCAAGCAGCTCAAAGGCCTATCTGCAAACAAACTCTGACATGATACAACGGACAGGGAACACTGCCTCCAAATCTGTGCAAACCTGAGTTCTGTACATCTCAGGTCTGCAGGGGCTAATGTCTGTCCTGGATAAGTCCGGCTTTTCCCAGCGCTGGATACACCAGACCAGTGCTGCAGCTCAGGAGGTCCCATTTCTATCACACACAGCTCTCCGGACAGGACACGCACCAGCAAGGAAGCAGACGGAGGGGAAAAACACATCTGTAGGTACTTACATGCAAGATGAAAATTAACTGCACTTTAGGCATACTTTAAAAAAAAACAAACATAGAATAACCCTGTGTGACACATTGTTCCCGAAAATCATTCACCTTAGTCACAAAATACTTTGTACTTATAGCATTTAACACCTCTAGCAAACTGTTGCTGCAATCAGATTCTTTGTTAGAAACAATTCGGTTATCCAGTTACAGCATTAATCAGTCCAAAGCTAATTATCAGGGGTGTTTCAAGAAGAGCACACCAAACACAGGGGAAAAAAAAGCCAAATAATACTATACTTATCAGATTTTAGTTGATAAAAGAACCCAAAACAACTTAACAAACTACTCAGTGCAGAATCAAAACAATTTCAGCAAAATATTCTTCAATAAACATGGTAACTCTAACGTCAACCATACATCTTTTAATTAGCTTTTTTTTCAAGACTTACCTATGTTTTTCTAGTTCATTGTGTGATGACCTATAAAAAAGAGAAAAGAAATATTAGAGAAAAGGATAAATAAACCATGATTTAGAATATTTAAAAGCCAACACCTGCGTAAATCGCAACAGAGTTCTCTAAAACATGCATTTATATGGATTATGAAACAGCTTTGCTAATTAATTGGTTCACTTTTACATCCCTTAGATACTTGGAGGTATCAACTTAATTTCCATGAGTAAACCGTGGGTTTGGGGAGGAATTACAATAAATTTGCATTTATTAGCGTTCAATACATTCAGAGACAGAAAGGAACATAAAAAAATGAGCAAGTTAGCAATAAAAACAGCCCACAAGATTTTTATCTGTGAAGAAAAATTATGAGGGGGCAGAAAGAGTTAGAAGATCTAAATGGTAGCAGGTAAGAGCAAAAAGCACCCAAAAAGCCAGCTTTCAAGCCCACAGAGCAGCAGAAAGAAAAATCAGCAGCTAATCACTGCTGTTGTTGTTGTTGACATCTTAATGGCAAAAAAGAGGAATCCTCTTAATTCTTCTGAGTCTACAAACAGAAAAAGAAACCAAAAATATCACTGTCTCTACTGACCACAGCAATATGCTATCCTCTTCCAATCTACTAGGATTGGAGATTTTTTTTTCCCCAACCAATGCCTCAGGTTTTTTGCCATTAGAAGGCAGCCCTAAATTCTTGGAGGATTTATTTTTTCCCACTGATTCAGCTGAAAATATTAATTTTATTTATTTATACAGCTCAAATTAAAAACATTCCTAAAGCGAAGTTATTGTCACCATTTCAAAACAAGCCATTTTCCAGACTTTTCAGTTTTGTCCCACTGAATGCATGCCCAGCACGTAAGGATCAAAAGATCCAGAGGCGGTGGCAGCTTTTAGGGCAGGCAGATGATGTCAGAGCAGCTCTGCTCCAGCGTGCTGCAGCCCCAGCCTGCAGCTGGGCATGATGTGCTGACCGAGGGGGCTCCAAGGAAGGGTGAGCACACAGCCTCTTGGCTTTTCTCAGGGGTAAGTGCACAGTCCCTCCAGCAAGAATGGCATCCCAAGGGAAGAAAGCCTTCCTGCAGAAACACTGCCCGGCAGAGAGCTGTCCTGCCTCTCCCTGCACACACACGGGCAGCTGGATGCTGCGGCTCTACCTGGGTGTTACTGATGACAAAGCATTGCTCCAGCCATAGAGGGGGGGAAAAGGAAAGCGAAGCTCAGGCAAACCCCCAGTGAACAAACCCGCAAGCCATTTATCTCAGGCCAGTGCAGCTCCTGATCCTGCACACACTTCAGTGAACTGCCCCTCTGCAGGTAAAAATGGAATGCTTACAAGGCTCAGCACGGATGCTAGCCCACTCTCATCAAAAACCATCTCAGTGTTGGTATCAAGACATCAATTACGTCAATCATTACCTGCTATCTTTTTCTGTAAAGCCTAGGAATTCTCTACGTAATTTTTATTAAACTTGTTGCAACAAGTGAGCCACAATCAAGTAATGGGTATTCCGAGGTGTGTTTCCAAGTGTGTATTCCTAAGTGCTGTTGACCAATGCAGCAACACTGGAAGTGTTTTATACATATTTGGAGCTACATAAATAGCGCAGGGTTTGCTGTGTTTTACTGCCCTTGCCATTTCACTACAATAAGGGAAAACTGGTTTTTATTTTCTACTACATTTCTACAGAGATCAAATTTTTTCTCCACCCCAATGTTTACAAAAATTTACAAACACTACGCCAAATCCACCAATGTTTATGAAAATACATGGGAAACAGAAGTTCAGGAGGGCACCATTGTCCACAAACACCTCCAATGGGCCTGTCAAAAGGCACAAAGACACTGTTTGCAGGGAACTCTGGAAGAGAGAGGAAATACAGGCTGGTCTGGATTCATCACCATGGCATGAACTCCCTGACATTTCTGGCACTCAGGCTCGAAGATGAACACAATCACTCTAACTGGTCCATTCCGAGCTGCCTGCTGTAGCAGAGCTCACGGCAGCTCTGGTGAGCACGCACAGGGACAGCACCAGAACCACTGGCCAAGACACTGAGCTTGCACTGAGTGTTTTGCTGGGTTAAGAGAGGATGCAGTGAGCAGCTGGAAGTCCGGCACGCAGCACACACACAGGGCACCTCTGGTTGACAAAGGGTGACCGCTCTGTTCGCCCGGGGTCTGTCCTGCCAGACCCAGCTCTGGAGCAGCATGGCTGTGGTTGTGCCAGTTACCAAACAGAGCTGTGGTGGATGTGTGCCTCTTTGCAGAGCTCTTTGGGACATAAAAGACTGCAGTGTGCAAACGTAGGCACCAGCCACACGTTTCGGGAGGTGTGTGGGGGGCTGACTAATGCCTCAACCATCAGGCCCTATGCAGGAGTCAAAACTGAGAGTCCTGACATTTACCTGAGAGTTGCTCCATCTACACAAGTTAAATGCCCTATTTACAAGCATGATGGTTTTTTTTATTGTTGGGTTTGTTTACAGAAGAGGTAAACCTCTCTCTAAATACTGGTTTTTATCTCATTCACTGTCCATAGTACCATATATTGCAAGAATATCCATCTCCTTCTGCTGTTCATGCAACCTGAAGTGAGGGGGAAAAAACATAAGAACTGGTCTGCACACAACCCAGTACCCACCATACCCTGTTTCAAAATGGAGTCTTTTATTACTCCAGTAAAAGATAAGATGTAGGCCACGACTAAGAAGATATATCTATATGTGTATTTATATAAAAGAGACAGATGTATGACTGTGTTTTTCAGACAAATGGTCTGCAGAGCCCTTAAAAAAAGGCTGCAAGAGAAGGAAGATTTCTGGTATTTATCTTAGGTTCACTCTATATTTATGTATCTCCATGCAAGACCTGGGGGAGTTGGGAGTAGAAGTGATGGAAAGGTGACAATAAAAATGTTCAGATAAAAAAAGGGAAAAAGCCAATTAAAAAAAAATCATCAGCAAAATCACAGATCACAAATGCTGCTGCTTAGACTACACCAGTGACCTGAGACAGCCCTAATATTCCTTTAGAAAATGCTGAGCAGTTCACTGGCTATGAAGCAGCAGTTAAATTTTCTTTGTGAAGAAACTGGCAAAAGAAGATTTGAAAGAACAAAGAGGAGCCAAGTAAATGCAGATATTGGTCTGCAAGATGCTTTGCCACTTCCAACAGCACATCCCCAGAGCTGTTCCCCTCCACCATCCTTTCCCCAAACAAGAATTCAAGGTATTGGATTTGAGAATTCCGTTGACTCAGCAGACTCACCTAAGTAATTCAGACAGGTGCTAATTGAGATGGTGAGACTAAACCAGAAAAGCCAAGGGCCTCCTCCAAGTCCACTTTCTGCCAGTTTATGGGTGAGCCAGCAGGAACTGCTCACATGTGTAACAGGTTGAGATTTCACTCTATGCACGATGTGCAGCCTTAAGTTTATTTAAGTATTGTTTTCAGTATTAATACACATTCCCTGCTCCTCCATCTATTTACCCCACCAGACAGGGCATCTTGTCAGTGGGAAACCAGCACAGCTCCTGACAAAAGCAGTGAACTGCTGAAGTTTATTGGCCAGTGTTAAGGTCTAGACTGTGAGTCACCAATACACTACCAGTTGCCAATACGTTTTAAAGCACTATAGGGAGTAAAGCAGGCTAGTTAACGAAGTGCTTAAAACAGTGGCAAGCACCTTACCTGTGCCAGGGCTTTCTAGTACAGGCAGGGCTGCCAGGGTGTTATACAACCCATGTGCAGAGGATACAACTCCACCTAAGGTCACACAGCCATGTGCAAACTACACTGCCCGCACTTCACCTTTTGTCCAGGCCAAAAGAGTAAGAACAAACAGAGCAAGAAGTTTTACAAGGTGCTACACGTTGAGTGTCTACATCCAGTTCCCACTCCTAGAAGAGCAGGTGTGCAAAAGCACAAGGCTTACACCTGCAGTCCTCTGTGAATGCGACTGCTATGCAGCTTTTTGTTGGAGGGATCCAGATTCGCTTCCAGGAAATTCCCTGTCTACACCTATGACCTGCTGTGGGATGCACCCGAAGAGCACCAGATAAACCTGAACATAAGCTTGTGACCTGCCTAGTATTCACTGCCCCTTGGTTGTTGTTTTTTTTCCATTTGTCAAACTGGACACATTGCTCACAGCCTGTCAAAGAGCGAGCCTGTACGGAATTAATCCACTAAAAATTAATTTTGCATTCTCCTCATAGCAAAATTTAACCGGTTCTGCAGATTCAGCTGGGATCTGGGAACCAGGCATACTGGCACAGCCTCGATGCGGAGTTCTGCCTCCAGTATCGCATTCAAGTTTGTGCTGCCACATGTTTGCAATGGCCAGGTCCGAACGTGCTTCTAATATGGTGGCAATTTGTTTTCCTCAATTGCAGGAGCAGTGCAGCTCCCAAACACTGCAGACCTACTGCAGTTCCTCAGGGGCGACAGGCCTGTTGGTGAAATCTATTTTATTGGAACTAAAATGCCTCAGTTTAAAAACCATGCGCAGTGACATCAGCTGCTGTCCCTGTGCTGCCGGCTTTAGGAAAGTAAACCCAGAAGGATCTACCGAATTCAGAAATCCAGTCAAAAAAAATCAGAGGAGTAGTGCCTGCACAGTCTGCTTTGCAGTGTTTTATTCTTGGCCTCCCACAAAAAGAAAAAAAAAAAATTAAGGAAAAATTAAATACAAATCAGGCTGTGATCCCTAAGCTGCTCTGTGTGGGCACAGAATAACATCTGCAGAGAGCAAGGGGCTCGTTTCGCGGGCCACAGGTTCACCCTCACCATGTGCCAACAGCAACAGAGGAATTCGGACATTAAGCTCTGTTTTTATTTGAAACATCAAATGCAGCTTTAATCTTTTTCTACATATAACCCTTCACCAAAACACAACACAAAGAACAAGCCTATTTATATAACATATGAACAAATATGTTAATCGATACAGAAGATATATTTATTAACTGGCATTTATTTTGCTCCCTCTCCCTTAATAAACCAGGTCCTAACTTAACAGGCCAAACACTCTGCACCACCGACATCCAGTTCCTTTCTGCAAGTAAATTTAACCGTGACCTCAGTGGACTGGCATCTAACACTAAGATTTTAGTTTTCATTTTACCTTATTTCTGACTCTTTCATGGCAAAGCAGCTGCCTGAGCTCCCCTGTGCATGGGCACACGCACCTCACACCCACATGCAGCTCAAGGTACCCCACACCTGCTGAGTGTCATTACAGCCAGGGCAGAAGCAGCCCAGTTATCTGCAGGCTTGCGTGTTTCTCTGTCAGAGTGCCCTGCCTTGTGAGCAAACGTCACCAAATTTCAGATTTGTGTCGCATTCCTCCTCGGCACATCGCACACGTGTAACCTATCCATTTCCTTGGAACAAACAGCAAGCCTGACTTTAGAATATTTGTTATTCACTAAATCCAGCTATTTGTTTTATGCCTTTTTTTCAATTCCAACTACACCTTAAGAAAAATTATTAAACTGCATGGCACTGCTTTAGGAACTACATACAGGACTCCTCTGCAAAGAGGAGACATTTATTATACAGTAGTCAAGTACCTTGTAAGTATTATTTTAACAAGAAGATGTGACCTAGGTTTACCTCCCTGCAAAAAATAAGATTGTGGCTTTCTCTAATCTCCTGTCCTCTTCACAAAACAAGAATCCAGTGTCATTTGCCAGAGGATTTTGGTCAAAATTACTGGGGGGGAAACAAGTCTGAGTCTCAGCTGAGGACACAGTACGAATGGCAAGCCAGAGAGAAAACAAAGCAGTTTGGTTTGTGTGACATGGGAAAGGGCACAACACCGGAAACTGAGAAGAAAACACATAACATCAACTATTTTAATGTACAAATGAAAAAGAAATGGCTAAAATTTGTGTCTGCTACCAATAACCCCCGAGAATATTGTTTATCAACAAACTGCTAACACCTGCTTTCAATTTTCATTTAAAGCCAGCAGTGGACAAAGCAAAAATGTTAAATTCCTATGGTGAACAGAAGGCTTATAGATTTCGGTTAATTAAATGTAATTCTGCGGGTGTTTTTCCCTGCATGAATCCAGACCTGTGAAAATTACTTCTCACTTAATGACAGTCAAGTGTCCAGCAAGCTTTTAGCCCAGACCTGAGCATCCTGTCCAAAGAACAGGCAGCCTTCCTCCCCCTTCCCCTATGGGTCTGGGCCTTGCCAGCAATCAACAAGGGACAGAGGTCTCATGGTTTCTTACATGAGCATCACACCTCCTCAGCAGAGGAAGGAGGTGCTGATCCGTGCCCCTGCTGAACAAACAGGGCAGCTGGAATCCATCCATGCTTGTCCCCCTGCCCATGGGGGCTGCCCAGCACACCTGTGCTACATGGGGTACATTTTTCTGCCCACAGGCAGGCAACATGTTTTGAAATATAAAGAAAATCCAGAACAAAGAAGAAGGGTACAGCACACCAGGTTTCCTCACATCTGACAATTCTTCTTCTCTCTTTTCTGATTTTCCAAGAATAAGGAAGATGTTTCTCATGCTTTTATACATGTAAAGCTCATAAAGCATGAAAATAATATATACACATATATACGTGTATCTCACTTTTTAATCTGATCAGATGCTGCAAGCAGCAGGATACAAAAATAGATGATGAAAACAACAATGCCCCTGCAGATTTGAAATGTGCAGTTATCTGCTCCTTTCCTACTCCTCCAACCTTACGTATATATTTTTATATCCAGAAAAATACTGCAATAATAAGGCATGAATTTCAGGCATGTATGCAATCATACCTGCCTGCCTCTGACGCTCCAAACCCAGCACTTCTGCAAAATGGTTAAAGTGGAACAATATGGACAAAAATTTTGTCCAGTGGTTCACATCATCCACGACCACTCCAGAACCTACGAACTTTGGGCAGTCGTCTCCCTCTGTTAATCTTTGAATTGCTTAGGAAGAATTAACTATCATATCAAAAATTCAGACTCTAGTCTGGGGCTTGGCCCCTATAGCCCCTAAGCTCCAAGTAATAATACAACAGTGATGCTGGTGCACCTCATGCATTTTCAGCTGTATGCTCAAATGTAAGGGTAATTTCTTCCCCATAAATCTAAGCACACAGGCAAATGTGAGCAGTGATTGTTGGACACAGGCATACAGCCCCTAAGGACAATGGAGAGCTGCCCACAGGGCCCTGATGCTGCTGCCCTGCCCCTGAAGGAACAGGGAGCTGCATTAAAGCAATGGGCCCCTGCTTCCCATGCCAGTGTCCGTGCTGAACCAGGGCAACCACTGTCCCAGTGGTGACCACACTGGAAACCGTTCCTCAACAAGCATCCTCCTGTCCTGTAACACTGACCACCCATTCCTCATCTAACCACTGCAGCTAGAAGAAAAGAAAGTGTAAGTAAACATCCTGCAGGATGGCATTTCTGAAGGTTGCCACTGCTACGGAGTGAGAATCACAGCAAAACACTGAACAGGTAAATAAACATAAGTCTGCAGGTAGAAAAAAAAAGCAGAAGGGTAACTGCAAGTGGATGTGTCTGCCTGAGTTTTAGTAACACCAGCAAATCTGTAACCAAAAATCTTTTAATTCTGCTGTATTTGATAGATTACAAATCCTCTCCTAAAAACTCCTGAAAGCAGCTTACAGTTCAGACAAATAACTATTTTACAGTGGATGACAAGAGCCCTAAGAACAGAAAATGATGGAATAATAGCTCTGTAAGTAACACAGATTTCTTGAATGCAAGAGATAGACAAGAAATCCGTACAAATCAAGGAGTAGTGTACAGCTAGAAATCCTATGAAACCTGTTTTAAATTTTTTTAAAGGCAGCGAGCATACTTTATAAGAAAATAATTAAAAATCTCCAGGAGCGAAGTGTCTCAGGACACAAGACACGCCTCCCACTCCTGATGACTTTCTTTTTCAAAATGCACTGACGTCTTCTCTGTGCTCCAAGATGAGACAAAGAATTCAAGTGAAACTGAAAAAACAGGAGCACTGCAATCAATACCCCCCCAAAATGGTTGCCTTTCTCAGAGCAGGGGCACGGGGGAACAATTTGCTCCCCTTCAGTTTATCTTCAAGACACACTGCTCGGCCACGGCAGGCATGAACAGAGCGTTCACCAGATCGTGTTTTTCTCGAGGAGGGAGCTCGTCAGCTTTTGATTTCGGTTTGCACCTCCGGTGCCCCACGAGCAGCTCCTGGCCATCTGCCCAGCACCTCCCCAGCACCACCCGACCCGGCTGCCCTGCCGCTGTGCAGGATGCCCGCCGGAGCAGCGAGAGCCGAGCAGGCCTGCCGAGACTCTCTGCTCCTTTGGAAAACAAGTCACGTGCAAGCCAAGTTCATTTTAGGCTATTCTACAGGAGCCACCATCCAGCATGACCATGCAGAGCAGAGCCTGCGCTGGGGCAGAGCATCACTGCTCCGGGACGAAGCAGGCCCAAGCTGGGCACGGTCCTCGGCCCTCTCCGGAGCAGCCCTGGAAGAGCAAAGCAGAGCAGGCAGAGCGCGGGGCCGGGCTCGCTCTAGGCAGGGGCCGGCAGTGTCCCTGTAAGACAGGGAAGCCTCCTGCACGTACACAGCCGCTGCCCAAGCAGCAAACAAAGCTGCAGAGCCTGCGCACAGCAGCGCTCGGCCCCTGCCATCGCAGCGCAGGTAGCGGCGGCTGCGGGGGAACAACAGACCCGCCGCCAGCGCGGCGGAGCGGCGGGCGGGCCACCGCCGGCACGGGGAACCGCCGAGCTGTGGCAGATCCGCGGGCGGCGGGCGGGCAGCAGGGGCTGGCGACCCGGCGGCGCGGCAGAACGCACGGGGAGGTCAGGTTCGCCCCGGTTCATCCTCACCTCGGGCCGGCAGGATAAGTTGGAGTTTGCGGTGGGTGCCCCCCCGCCGCCGCCCCGCACACGCCGCTCCCCCGCCCGCAGCCCAGCGCCGCCGCAACCGGAGGCTGCATCTGCCCGGGCTGCGAGGGGCGAGGGG